>JAENPR010000962.1:0-250168 GCA_018135685.1 Themeda triandra
AGATATTCCAAGTTTGTCAATCCACATAAACTCTCAGATATCCCGGTGAGGTGGTTCCAGCTAAGATCCAGATATGTCAGTGCAGTGAAACTTTGACTAGTTCCACTTCCAGCAGGGAATTCCGGTTAAGGTACAATGCCTTGAGTTTCATGCAGCAATGATCAGAACCAAACGGAGGAATTTTCTCCATACGACTGCACATTAATGAGACGCATTCGACTTTGCCCCAGGAATTGTATTTATTGATGAATTTGCACCAGTTCCTGCACGAACAATCCACTTATCGTTGCTCTTACCACAGTCATTAGATATCCATATAGCCATATCACGGACCACATCATGCATTTTAACAGAAACTTTAGTCGACAGTGGTCGCTGGGATGGTATTTGTCCATACATAATGTAGGTCCAACCAGGGTATTCACATATCTCTAACAAACATGCAGCTTTAAGTTCACCTACTATACTATGCACCTCTCTGTAGGATTCATGTATGTCACGCTTATCCACTATACCTAAGCCTATCCAGCATTCATAGAGCTCCTCCATTTGAATGACCCAATCCTCTGGCCACAGGGAGCAAGTCAAAAAGCACTCTCTCAAGACATGATTCTTTAGACACGATTCTGGCCACAGGGAGTAACTATATTTGAGCTGTCTGAAGACACTTTCCATTGAGAGGGGTCATTTTCATCGCAGCATGATTTTTCTTGTAACCAATGGCATACTCCCATTCTACTGGATCACTTTTTGTCCACATTGCCCTCCCAGTCGTTATCAAAGCTAGTGGCAAGCCCTTCAGTTCCTTCACAAGTTCCTTTTTGCAAGAGCTTCAATTCGAGGACTAGAAGATAGAAACCCCTGTTCAGCCTTGTCTTGAAATAGTTGCCAGGCCTCATCATCTGGCAAACATGACACATTTATCATCTTTCTCACCTCCATTAGACCACACACTTTCATATCTCTTGTTGTGATCACCACTTTCCTTCTTTGTTGTCCTTCACTTGAAACACGATACGGTATTCCGACTGCTCCCAGATCAATATGATCCCAAAGGTCATCTAGTAATAGCACAAAACTTTTTCCCTTGAGGAATCGAGAAATGATATCCGCCTGATTTTTCACACCATCTGCTTTCTCTAACTTGAGATTCTTTACTATTTGATCTTGGATCTTTTCCTGAACACTCTTTGGAGGCCGTCACAGAGATAACATGATCAAACAATGAGTTTGCTTGATCTTGGATCTTTTCTAGAAGATGGGTCTTGCCACACCACCCAGCCCCCAGATTCCAATAACATCCACTGGCTCATGCTTAATATACTCCATGGCCTCGGTAAACACTTTAGCTCTAGATGGCTGCTGCCAATATTCCCTTGTGTTAAGTATGACATCTTCCCACTGTTTTGGGTTCCCTATTGTACACAACTCCATGCCAAATTTTATCAGCTCTGATGGACAAGCTCTTAGTACATCCACGATATCTTCTGCATGTTTTCCATTAGAGGATTAGAATAAAGCTTCTCGCACCCAACAATCTGTTGGAATAGCTGGAGTGCTTCATCCATGTCCAGACCTAAGACATTCATAGCTCTGTTTGCACGCATCTGAGCACACAAGCTTGGTGATCTTGTTGTGACTACAACTTTTTTCTTCAACTTGCCTTGAATTCCAAGGGGTGGGAGGCCAACTGCTGCCATGTCAAGATAGGTCTGAAGGCCATCCAGCAATAAAAGAAAACTCTTATCCTGGAGGAATTCATAGATCCTTGTGGCTCCGAGTGTTACTGAATCACCATCCTGCATTTTGAGCCGTTGCATAATTTCAGATTGGATATTTCCCACTGAGCACCCTTCGGTTGCCTTCAGATAGATAACAAAGTCAAATGGAGGTTCCCCTCTGTTTGATGAACTGGGAGTCAACGGGTTTTCTGTTTCAAATGAATTGTTAATCATTTTCAGAATAAGTGTTTTCCCAACACCGACTGGACCCCATATTGCAGTCACCCCTCTGGATCATCAATGATGTGCTGGCAAGCACGCTCAACAAAACACACCTGACTTGGTTGTAGAACATCGTGGACAGGGATATAAATCACCGATGGCGGCTGTACAATATCACTGGGTCGCTCATTGAAACATTCTCGGAACTCACGAAGCTTTGCTGCAGCAATGCTAATATCCCAGTTTGCCTCGGTCGCTCGGACTCACAGATAGCCATGCCGTCAGATATAATGGAATCCACTCTGGCCAGCCAGATTTTGGCCTTGTCTGTTGCTACCATGCCGTTTCCCTTGGCAGGCTCAATCTTACCACGGACACCGCTGCTCTCCTCATGCAGCTTCTTCACATTCTCCTTAAGCTGTATAACAATTCGCTCTCTCTGGAAGGAAATAACAATTAATACAGATTAGTCATAAAGAGAGAATAAAAGAGTTAAACCTTGACACAAAATTTGAGTTAATAGTAAACATATATATACCAGCGATTTTTCTTCTGGATCGGGGATTTTGACCAGTTCCTTGACGACATGAATGACATCTTGCCACTGTCTTGGCCTCTTGGGTCTCCTTTTCGACGCATGTCCCTGCCAAAACTTATCAGCTCTGTTGGCAGAACTCTAAGAATGTCCACAAGATCTTCCATGTGTGCTCTTATACTGGGATTGGAATAAAGGATCTTGCCACCAGCACTACCTTTGAATAGCTCGAGTGCTTCCTCCATTTCTAGACCAGAAACATATATATCTATGTTCACATTCATGGTATGACACAAGTTTCGTGCTCTTGTGGTGAGTACGACTTTCCTCTTTAATTGCCCATCAACTACAACTCCTAGGGGATAAGGGAGGCCAACTGCTGACAGGTCCACATCATTCTGAACGCCATCCAGCAATACAAGAAAGCTCTTATCCTGGAGGAAGTCAGATATCTTATGGCTCGGAGTGGTTTCTGAATCACCGTCCTGCACCTGCATCTTGAGCCGCCTCAGAATTTCAGATTGGATGTTTTTCACTGTACAATTTATATAGGCCGTCACATAGATAACGAAGTGAAAAGAAGACTCCTGTTTATCATCAGATCTATCAGTATTGGTTGCCTCTTCTATTATCTCAGATGTACTGCAATCGACAATGTCCCCTGTGTGTTCAGATGTACTCCTGCTTGGATGGGTGGGAACCCCCCTTGTATCAGTAGAAGCACCAAATGAATTGTTGATTATCTTGAGAAGAAGTGTTTTCCCAACTTGACGTGGACCCCATATTCCAACCAGTCCCACGGTAGCATCGTGCTTAATGTACCCGAGAGCTTGATTAAGAATACTGACCTGACTTGCTTTGAGACTAACAGACATGACTTGGACTATCTTCACGGTTGCGGTGGTGGCTCTTCTGTGATAGTTTTAGGTCTGTGTTCGCTACACCAGTTCATTTCAACGAGCGTCTTAGCCGCCTTTTTTGCTGATCTTGTAGTTGGACCAGCAGTTTGGGGCCCAGCACCCAAAGATCTTGCACCTCTGTTCATAGCACTCACGGTTTCCCTCTTCATTAGTTATAGCTTTGTTTGCTCTTTCCAGCCAAGTTCTTGCTTCATTTGTTTCTACTAAGCCATTCCAGCAACCAGTTTCAACCTGCTGCTGCACGTCGTCCCTCGAGCCGACAAAAGTTCGAGTATTGGTATCAAGATCCCTGACATTTCTCCTGGTGGTGAAGAGATACGTTGCATGTTCAATGAAATAATCATATAGTGGTTTCACGGCCGTGCTGACAATACTACCCAACCAACTGCCCAAGTTCGCTGGCATTGTTGCCACACTTTCAATAATTTAAAGGAAATCACCTACAAGCAAAAACACTGCTAGGACGTTAGTATTCTTTTATTATCAGTTTGAAAAACAAAAACAATCCTCAGGGTTGCAAATAGTAGATGAGGCTTGGAAAAATAATAGCATTGTAGTAGAGGACGGTGCAGGCTGTGAGAGTCTTGTTTGAGGAGATCGTGGCTGGACTAGCTATTCTGGAGTCACTACCTATTTGATTTCTTTCCTTGATAGCCAATAGAATTCTTCCTAGATTAACTATTTGGGAACCATTGGGACGCCCTCAAGGTCTACTCCTCTGTTCCTTTTTTAACATTCATTCTCAGTTCATGAGAAGTCAAATGTAAACCTTTTTTTAAGAACAGCAGCAGGGGAAGGCCCCACTTTTAGGAATTTATTAAACTAAAAAGAACCAACTGTACAGAAGAGACCACAACAAAAAGCAGCAGCAAAGAAGGAAACAGGTGGCCTGAGGCAGGCTGGGCCAAACTATGTACACATTTCTATCCAAGAAAGGAAAGAAGCGCACTTGTTTAAGAGATTTGTGAGCTTGCAGGCGAGCTTCATCAATGAAAACTGTTTTCCAAGCAAGGAAGGATGGTTGGCCTCTACTAAAAATGAAGTTGTTCCTTTGCTTCCAAATTTGCCAAGCACTGATGAACACACTGCAACAAATGTGTTTTTGATGGTGCAGCTCGAAGTGTTGCAGGTGCACTTGCTGTAGCTGAAGATGAAAGAAGGTCGTGATCTTTGGCGGGGGCTCGAGCTCTTTCCCTCTTGGCTGCCTTCACTTCATAGATATACTTATGGCAAGTAGTGATAAAAATTGCTTATATTTATATCCTCTAATATATTCATATTCTAACATTAATATTCTTTATGAGAATTTTTATCTTTTTTCTTACCGTATCTCATCTCATAAGAATCAATGGGGGGTGTTCATCGGAGATTGACCTCCAATTAGAACTATTAGAATTATAGCGGTGAGCGCCTCATAGGTCTCCTTTGACGAGGCAACAACAATGGCACTAGCAAAGTAGCAAAGTCGAATACAAGCCAGAATAAATAGAATGAAACGAACTGACCGCAGGAGGTAGATCAATAGTGAATTACTTACAGTGTATTCTCCCCCATTCCCCTTGTGTGCTCTTGGGAGGGGATGGAGCAGATAATCGAAAACATCTGGTGAAAGATTCTGTGGCAAAGTATGGATCCAGGTAAGCGGAAGACAACAGCTAGTAGTGCTTCAAATGGGGAGCAGAGAGTTGGAAAAGATGAAACCATCGTGTCAATAGTGAACCTTGCGGGGCCTGGAATATAATTTATTCTTTTTTTTTCTAAAAAAACAATGTCAATAAAGAACTACTGACAGTGTGTCGGTTTTCCCCTTGTGCGCTATTGGCGAAGGATGGAGCAGAAAACGAAGGATGGAGGCATGGAGCAGAAAACCAAAAGATCTGGTGATAGATTCCGCGGCTTAGGATGGATCCAGAGAAGCCCAAGACACCAGCTAAGTAGGTCTTCACACGGGGAGCAGGGAGTTGGAAGGATGAAATCACACGCCCACACACGAACCAATGCAGGCATCTGAATCTTCAGACAAAACAAGCACGCATTTGAATCTCAGACATCTGGGACGGAACAACCTTGAAGGAGAGCATGGAGCTCGTACTAGACTAGTAGACTGCGGAGGATAAGCAGCGGTGGATGTAGCTGCGGAGATCTGGGCGAGTAAACGACGAGCCGATTACCGACAGCCTCGTGATTCGTGAAATGCCTGCCGATTAAGATTAACAGAGTCGGTCGTTGGGTTTGACTCAAGTCCGGTCAAAAAAACTAAGCTCACAGTTTATAGTATACAAGGGATAAAAAAAAAAACTTGACCCACCGTGGGTAAGAAACTTTTTTTCACCTCTAGCATGCGAACAAACACACCCGCCGACGCTCGAGAATAGAGGGGTAGAAAACGTTCAACTCTTTATTCTTGAGTAAATTACTCCCTCTCGTTTCCAAAAAATAGCGTCGTTGATCAAGAAAACTAGCCACGTACAGACATGTGATCTGCATTTCGGGACAAGGCATTGAATCATAGAATCCACTTTTATGGGGACGGAGAAAGACGCGGGATACCTAAACTATCGCCACTTCTCATATACAGTGCATCCTCGAACTATCAAACCAACTATCTGCTATCTGATCTTCGTAGATGCACACCAAAGATCTAAATGTGCCACGTCAACGCCAATTTCAAAAAACACCCTGTCTTTTTCTTTCCCGCAAGTAGCTCCTGTCAAGGTTCCGGCAGTGGTCGTTCGTGTCCGGGTCAGGGTCCGGCTGGGAGTCATCCTCCACAACGGCGGACAACGAGGTCGAGAAGGCGCCGAACGCGGTGCTGTCGCGGTGGCCGGGCTTAGCAACGACTAGCTCGACATCGACAGCGGCGGGAGGTGAAGCAAGGCGACGCTGGCGGCAAATCGAGGAAGAAGGAGAAGACGGACTTGGCCGCGCGCCGTTGCGGTCGCCCAAGCGCCGCGCTGCGACACGGAGCCGAGCCTCGGCCACGGCCGCGGCCGCACCGCCCCGCGCCATCTCGGTGCCACGCGACAGGCGAGCTGAAGCAGAGGCAGAAGCAGGCGGCCGCCACACCCTGCTGGTGCTGCGGCGGCGGCCTCACCGCCTTGGAGCTCAGGTGCGTACGCAGTCTCGCCGTGCGTGCGTGGTGTGTTTGCTTTGCCGCCGAGTTGTTGGTTCAATTACCTGACCGCATCGATTAGCTTTACCAGCTGACCACAACGTACTGACGTCCGCAACTTTGCATGCAGGCGATGGCGATCCTGCACGTCGCGAGGCGAGCGGCGTCGGAGGAGGCGAAGAAAGGGGCGTCGGGTGACGGCGTGGCGGGCCTGTCGATGAGGAGGTCGATGGAGTGGTTCCTGCAGCGGCGGCAGGAGTCGAGGCGCCAACACGGGGCCGCCGCCGGCAGCGCCGCTGCCTTGCCTTCGTCATCATCGTTGTCGTCCTTCTCTTGCTTGACTGACAGTAGCTGAATCTAAAACTAGCTAGCTTCGATTCCGTCTTCATGGATCAGCATGCAGTTCACTTGATTCTGTAGTGTTCGTTCGTTTTTTACTAGAAGAACCGGTCAGACGTTCTTTTATTTGGAACGACATGGATGAACAGCTCGTACTATGTGCGTTGTTGGAGCCATTGGCGGGCACAGTTGTGTTCATTGGTATTCAGTTGAATACCCAAAATTTTTGGTAAAAAAATTGGGAGTCAAGCTAGCGATCGAACGTTCAACCATCAACGCCGACGCTAGCAGGCCCGGCCCACCTAACTGCGCGCACCAGCCGCACCTCGCGAACGCGTACACACGCACACGCGCACGCACACGCACCGGCACTCCCAGTCCCGCTCGGCCTCCGACACCAACTCGCCCACCAAAAAGCACCCCCTGCCTCGCCGGACCCCCTCCTCACCGCGAGTCTCGCCGAATATATGAAACAAAAAAAATGAAACACCAAAAAACGTAAAAAAATGAAACAAAAAAAGCGAATAAGAAACGTTGGCAATGGAGGCACGGAAACACCGCGGCACGAGAAACATTGATTCGGATTGGGGTGGGAGGGCCACATCGAGAGACATCTCATCATGTGCAACGAAAACATTGGTAATGATACACCGAAACACCACGGCACCATCACGTAAACATTGGATCCCGCAGTGAGGTGGGGAGGAAGAGCACATCGAGAAACATCTCATCACATGTGCTTGAAACACCGGCAATGAAAACACCGAAACACCGTGGCATCTTCGGAGAAACATCTCATCACATGTGCTTGAAACATTGGCAAGGAAACAAAATGAGACATCGCAGGGCGTCGGAGGAAACACCCCATCATCTCGTGCTGAAACATCATCACACATGTTGTTGCAACAAAATGGTGTGGTCTTTCGAAACACAAGAGTAGAGGGGAGGGGGAGGATTGCACATCAGAGGGAAACACTCATCATCCGTGCCCAAACATCATCACGTCTCACTCGCGCACCAAACGGGTGTGGTCTTTCGAAAAAACAGAGGGGAGAGAGGGGGTGTGGGAGAAGGATTGCACATCGAGGGGGCATACTCATCATCTCAGGCTCGAAACATTCAAAAACAAGACGATGAACCACCGGCAAGCCGGTCAAATAAACATTAGAAGGGGGAAGAGGCAACATCAAAGGGGCAAAACTCATCATCGTGCCCCGAAACATTTGAAAAATGTGCGCTGAAAACACCAAAGGATCATCAAAAGAAACACTAGATCCGAGCTTTGGGAGAGGAGGAACAAACGAGGAGGAGGGGGTCGTGGACCGAGAGAAGGGGAGGACGGGGAGGGAGGACTCGGATCCGAGATCCTCCTCACCTACCTCGCCGCGGCGCCGCCCGCCCCGCGGAAGGGGAGAGGGCGCGGTGACGTGAAGCTAGGCGCGCGACGTCCGCCATGGCCGCATCACAAAGCCTAGCTCGCCGCGCCCCCGCCCGGAAGAGGACCGCCCGACCCAAATCCGCGGCGGCGGCCGCCGGAACCGCAAACCGCCGCCGCCGCCACCGGATCCGCCGGATCCGCGTCCGCGGCCCGGATCTCGGGCGGATCCGCGTCGCCACGGCAGTATCGGGCGGATCCGAGGCCACCGCCTACCGGAGGGGAAGGAGAAGGAGGTGGCGGTGCCAGGTCCGCGGCCGCCTCCACGGCCGCCTCTGCCGCCGGATCCGACGGATCCGCGTCCGCCGCCGCTAGATCCGGCGGATTTGCGTGCGCCGATGGCGGATCCGTCGCCGCTGCCATGGCCGCCCACAGAGGAGAGGAAACCCTAGCGGCATGGCGCGCGCGGGAGAGGAGCCCCACCGGCGTGGGAGAGAGGAGGAGAAGGAGGGCGCGGGCGCGTGAGGAGGACCGCGCGGGGGCACAGGTGGTGGCGCGCGGACGGCGATGGCGGCATCGCGCGGTGACGACGGCGACGTTGAAGGCGGGGAGCGAGAAATGACGAGGAGAGGAGTGGGACGGAAATGACGAGGGGGCGAGGGGGCGGCCGGGTTTGGGGTGTGTCTGTCGCGCGGGGACGTGGCTGGCGCGTGCGCGCGGTGGGCCGCGGCCCAATTGGCGCGTTCGACGCGTCGAACGTATGAAGAATAGCATTACCGAAAAAAATTATATATATAGTATTTATACATATGTGTATTAGTGTGTATACAAGAAAAATAAAAAATATTGGCTGTACGCTCGTGCAAGGTGAATTGCGTCGTCCTCGTCTCTGGCCTATCGGCCCAGTTGGCCCAAAATCACGTAAAAAAACTTCTGTTTCCCGTCTCTCCCGTATCCTCGTCTCGCCGTCTCCCGGTATCCCCGTCTCCCGTATCGGCGTATCTTGGCGGCGGCTGCGGCTGATCATGATCGTGATCGGCGAGCGGCGGCATCGGCTGATGGGCGGGCGGCGGCGGCGCGCGCACCGCACAGGCGCAGGCGGGCAGCAGCGGTGCGTGCATAGGCACGACGCACGACGGCTGACGGGGACTGCGGGCGACGGGGACTGCGGGACAACTCGGTGAAACTTGCAAATTTCTATCGTCATAATTTTTCATTTGAAGAAATTAAAGAACCGGCTCCCTTTTCAGCTAACTCACTATATTAATGAAGTGAGGAATGAGAAAACTTCAGAAATTTGACTGGCCTCCCAGAGTTGTCCATGATGCTTGTTAAAAAGGATAAGGTTTATAGGTACGACATTGTTTACAAACTTCTCAAATTGGTGCTAGTTCTTCCAGATGCGACAGCCGGTGTTGAAAGGATCTTTTCTACCATGAACTATATCAAAAATGATCTAAGAAATAAGATGGGGCAATATTACTTGAATGGCACCTTGGTTACATTCATTGAAAGGGAATTCTTCTTGTTGTCAAAAAAGGGAATTCTTCTTGCAAACAAAGGATGAGAACGTCATCAACCGTTTTCAAAGCATGAAGGATCGGAGAGTTGTCTTATAATTTGTAAGTTTTATTGTTATTTGGTTGTCATTGTCAACTCTATATGTTGTCACTATTGGCACCTTTTTATGTTTATCATTAGATTCTTAAATGTGAAAAATCTGCTCTATTCATGAAGTATATACAGTATAGATGGCACTATACATGCCGAATATATATGAGCCATTTGGTTGTCAAAAAAATTGCAGCCATTTGGTTGTCAATATTTTTTGAATACCCAGCCCTCAAATCCTGTGCCCGCCACTGGTTGGAGCGAACGCGCGCGACGCCGCAGCAACGCGTGGGCGCCGCGGCCAAACCAAACAGTTCGAAAACATCCCGTGGGTTGATTTGCTAAGGTGTGTGCGCTCACACGTCTTCGCATCGCTACAGGGAAGAAGAGAAAGGAGTTATAAGTAAGAAAGGGAAAAATGATATGGTGTTTTTTGAAAAATTAACGTTGAGGTGGCAGATTTTGAACATTTGGTGTCCTTAGACGAAAGATTAGATACCCAGATAGTCGGTTTGATAGTTCGGGTACCTACATAGAAAGTGATCGATAGTTTAGGTACCCCACGTGCAATTTACTCCTTTATTCTTTCGATGTCCTTTTACCTCTAGATTGGCCGATCGATAGCCTCCGTTATTTTGATACAGTTTTTTTTTTCGAGTGAGGAAAGACAAGGAGTGGGTTTTGCAGAGTAATTTCTTTTTCAGTCTTGCCAAAAAGGATTCTGGAAATTCTTGGCTCTTTGAATGCCTAATTCAACCCCGCCACCCCCACAAAAATGAGATCACCCTCACCTGATTATCAGGCTAGGGCCTATTTGACTGAGCTCTCCGCCCCGGCTGTGCACTGAAGCGCAAACAGAAGGCGTCAGAGCTTTTGCTAATGCTAAGTAAAATGCAGTGGCGCACAGTACACTCAGAGCTGGAGGCCTGGAGCCGCCCAGGCATGAGCAGGCAGTGGACACTGGATCGTGGGTATGAGAAGGCAGTGGACACTGGATCGTGGGTTTAGTCGGTTGGGCCGCATTCAATTTTATGCAACGTGCACACTCTACATTCAATTTGGTGCACACTCAGACTGTTTTTTTTTTTTTTTTATAATGATACACTCAGACTGTTAAAGTGCTAATCCTCAAGAGAAGCACCTTGAAAAACAATTAATCCCTAAAAGTTTCCATAATAAATCAGAAACATCATTTCATTTAATTTGATGAACTTTAATCATCCTCAACGGTCTCCAATATGGAATCGCACCGTCTTTAACCTTGTTTTTAGTCCAACGTACTGTCCCTGGAACCGCACCGTGATTTGATTTCATAGATTCTTAAAGAAGGGAGAATTGTTTAGGGAAGCGATAGCGCTCGGACGTCCTAAGCTTAGGACGCCCGAGCCCGGCCCACCTCCGCCCTGTGCAGCGCACGCGCACGCATACGGTCAACACTCCCCACCGGCCCTCCGCCCCGAATCCCGCAACATACACGACACCTCCCTCTGCCGTCCCCCGCCGGAGGCCTGCACGGCCCCTGCTCCCTCCATGGCCGCCACAAATCCACACATAGCCGCCAAAAAAAATCTCTGCAACAAAAGTGAAATTACAAAATCAAACAAAACGAAATATATAATGAAACAAAACACAAAATCCTGAATGAAATAAAACAGAATCAGATAGTGAAACAAAGTAGATACATAAAATGAAACAAATGATTGGGTTAGACTGAAACAAAAAATAGATTGCGAAATTAAACTGAAATGTAGATTGAAAATTTGCTGAAACAGGAGAAGAAGAAGTGAAACAATTCGAATCGATCTATTGAAACAAACGACATAAAGAAAGTGAAACATGGAAGAAAAGCAGCGTGAAGCAAAACATAATCGGATAGTAAGACAAAGTTGAGACATAAAATGAAACAAACGATTGGGTTAGACTGACACAAAAAATAGATTGCAAAATTAAACTGAAACGTAGATTGAAAATTTGCTGAAATAAGAGAAGAAGAAGAAGTGAAACAATTCGATTCAATCTATTCAACCAAACGACATAAAGAAAGTGAAACATGAAAGAAAAGCAGCGTGAAGCAAAACTGGAGAAACATCATCTACATGCTAGCGGAAACATCCCATACTGCAAAAAGAAATAACACGATACTAAGAATTGAAACACAACAGGGGGCAACTGGTTGAAGGGGAAGGAGGGGGAAGGAGGAGGAGGAGGCCTCAGATCTGGGGTCCTCCTGACCTACCTTGCCAGAGCCGTCATGGAGGCCTTCGATCAACCATGGCCACACGCACAGGAGCGGTGGGCCGCGGTAGAGAGGTGGACGGGAGGCCACACATCGTCAGAGACGAACTCGCTGCCCCCATGGAGAGAAGCCATCCCCCCAGAGATTAGGGGAGCAAGAGGAGAAGCGCGCGAGGTGGACGAAACACAGGGTGGGAACCGAGGAAGAGGAGAGGAGTAGCTAGTCGGGGGAGCGCATCCACCGCCACCACCACCGGGCCGGGGATCGAGGGGCCGATGGGGCCAGATCTGGTCCCACCATGCCCGTGAGCCCACCGCGATGTCCACCATGGCCGCACGGACCGGGAGCGCGGTGGCGCGTGCGTGGAGACGATGAGCGCGGGCGCGAGGCCTCCCGCTCCGCGGAGGAGCTCAACGGGAGGGAGGAACGCACGAGACGACATGCACGGGCCGCTGGAGCTCGCGGCGAGTGGACGGTTGGAGGAGTAGCGGAGAGAGCGAGGCAAAGATGGAGGATGCGGGCGAGAGAACGAGCGGAGGGGAAAGTGATGTGCGAGACAACAAGGGGATAAGGTTTTTTTTTTTTTTTTTTGAGAATCAGGGGATAAGGTTTTCGTGGTGGGCCGTTGTGGGCGGCCCACTTGGGCTGCTGCGTGTGTCCTACACTTCGGACGTTTTAAGACTAGCATTACCGAATTGTTTATATGGCCCTGAAATAAACTTCGTTTGCTTATATGGCCCAACATTTTTCAAACTTGTCTATATGGCCCGAAAGTGAAACTTCTTTGCTTATATGGCCTTCTGTTACTTCCGTCAGCCCATTCCGTGAAGTCAGTTACTTCGGCGCACGCGAAAAGACCCGATTGCCCCTCAGCTCCGAACAGGCACGCGTCTCCGCGCTGCAGCGGTCGAGCGCCGCGTCCATGGCATGCTGCAGCGCTGCTCTCGGCGCTCGTCTCCGCGCTTCAGCGGTCGAGCGCTGCGTCCATGGAACGCGCAGCGCTGCTCCTGGAGCGCATCACGGCCGACATGCTGCCAAACGTGTCCCTCCCGGAGCAGGCGTTCAAGGAGGCCGTGGAGCTGCTCCACGACAGGGCGTCGGTGTCCAGGTCCGCGACCAAGGCGGCGCGGCATGTGCTCGTACGCACGATGTCGTGGAGACGACGCAACCGCGTCAAGGCGGTGGAGGCCGACGCGGTGCCCGTGCTCATCGACATGCAGTGAGGGTACTGCGGTCCGTGGCGAGGCACGCTGCCACGGCGGCGCGGTCGGAGCAGTAAGCAGAGAGGACGAGGGAGCGGGCACGCGAGTCGCTCTGGCTGCATGCCAGGCAGCCAGGGCATGGCGGACCTCGCCGTGCTTGCATCACCACCTCCAGGCTGTGTACCCTTGCTAAGGGCAGCTGCACACGCCAATACGCCATTGACCGATCTCCGATCCATGCAATGAGGACGTGCTCAACCATGCATATATGCATCCATTGCGTGGGGCACTCTTGTTGTTTGATTGATCTTTTAATTTCTTCCGCCTTTTGATTGCTCAACTATGGATTTGTGCGACACTTTATTTATGTGTATGAAACTATGTTGAATTTGTTAACTGTGTGTTTGTCAATATATATATGTGGTTATGTTGGCTATGTGAGAGTACCCATATAATTGTGTGGTTGTGAATATATATGTCGATTATGTAAATATTTGAGAATTTATATATTGAACATATAAAAAAACAAGGCACTTTTTCATTTTTTTCAAGTAGGGGTAAACGGTCTTTTTGCATGGCACTTAACACCGTTACATGCTTCAAACCGACGGAAGGCCATATAAGCAAAGAAGTTTCACTTTCAGCCATATAGACAAGTTCGAAAAATTTTAGGCCATATAAGTATACGAAGTTTGTTTCAGGGCCATATAAATACTTCTCCCCTTAAAGAATCAGCAAACAATGTCCATTATCTAAGGACCCTTCAATCTAACCATACACCTTAAAGTTGTGGATCTGCCTCCACTCACAGATTACTGTATTAACAGTGACATCACCAAGCCCGTCAGATCTGCATCGTCCCGTTCATATCCCTCCACGCTTCCAGCCTTCTCGAAACTCGGCAGCTTCCCTTTCCTCTCGCAGGCCCGACCGGCTCGCACATAAGGCCCTCTCCTGCCCCGACAACGCCGCCCCTCCCTCTCTCTCTCCTCTACAGCGGCGGCGGCTCGCTCATGTCGCCTTGCGTCGCACCTCACCACTGTGCGAGGATCTCAACTCGGACTCCGCAGCCGCCTGGGCCAACCCGGCACCAGCCCGTGCTACACACCCCGGCCGCCGCCGCCGCCGCCGTTGCCGCCGCGCATCCGAGGCTGCCTCCCGCATCCCAGGGTGCCGCGCCCCCAACTGCGGCGCGGCTCCTCTTCCATGGTATGGCTCACCACTCCTCTCGCCTCCCCACTTGCTGCAATGGATGGTTAAATCGTAAACTGATTAGTTCTACAGGTTTTGTTTAATGCGTTATAATGCTGCGTCTTTCTCCAATCCGATGAAATCCTATGACTCTTCATCTAGGGTTACGATTATGGTTGGTGCTTGCACATATGTTACTTCTTCCAATCGTTGCGTGCCTACTGTATGTTACCTGCGCAGCCAAACTTTCAGTGTCTCAGTGTGCAACTTAACACTTACATATTTTCCGTGCTTTCCTCATTGATTTGCTTCGTATGTATTTAATTTCACAGACTGCCAAATTGATATGGGAATACAACGCAGGAAGCTCAGACGAATGCATCCATTGAGAAGCTAAACATACTGAGTGGTAATGATTCATGATGCTTCAATTGATGTACTGCTGCAACTGCTCCCAACTTTCGTATACATGTCAAACTTGAAAATTGAATTTAATTTGTCCCCTCTAACTGAATTTATTCTTACGTAGGCCTCAACTTTATGACATTACCAAACGGGCGACACAGGCGGCGATTCTACCCTAGCCGCCGCCGGGCTCGTTCCTCCCCCCTGCCCTTCCCTCGCCGCCGCCTGAGGTCGCCGCCGGGATGCCCGCGCGGCTACCCATGAGGGCGGCGGCGGGGCTTCTTCCTCCTGGCCGGCCCGTGGCTCCTCCGTGCGGCGCGGGGGCCATGGCGGCCGGCGGCGGCGGCGCCAGATCCTGGTCGCCTGGGCACGGATCCATGGCCCCCCGGCCCGGATCCGGCGGCCTGGAGGGTGGATCCGGCCGGCGCGCCGGGTGGTGGAGGCGGGCGGCGGTGGGCGAGGGGTGGCGGCGGGGGCGGCCTTGGTTGGCGCCGGAGGGCTGGCCGGGCCGGCCCCGGCACGATGGCCGGGCCGGCCGCCGGGCCGCAGCGGGCGGCGTGGGGCTGCCCCCCGCGGCGGATCTCGTGGGGTGGTGCGCATCATCCTCGCCACCACCCCCTCCCCGCCGTTGGCCGGTGGCCGGTGCCCGGCCGTGGCCGGCCGGCGGCCGGCCGCCGGGTCGACCGTGGCGGGTCGGGCGGCTCCCGGCGACCCGACCCTTGCGGTGGGGGTGCTTGGCGGGGAGCGGTTCTTCGGCGGCATCGTGGTGGCATGGCCGGCGGTGGTTTGGGGGGGGCGGGGTTGCGGTGCCGTGGAGGTGCTGCTGACCGCGCCGAGCCCCGTGTTGGCTGCTCCCCTCCGGCGGGGTTCGTCGGCAGGGCGTCGCGGGGCTGCTGCTCTTTCAGGTGTGGGAGTGGCGGAGGGGCTCCCTCCCCCTCTGCTCGCCCTCCGCCTCCTCTTCATGGTGGCCTTTTCGTGGCGGTGGTTGGGGATGTGTCGGCGTTGGGGGCGGTCTTCGTCTACACCTCCCCTCCCCCATGCCTCCGTCCACTGTCGTGGGGCGGTCTTTATGGAGACGGAGGCCACAACGTCCACGGGGGTGCTGGTTCGGGGCTGCGCTCTGGATCCGGCACCTTTAAGGGGTGGTGGTGCCTACGACAGGAGCTCGACCGGTTTGCGGTGGCCGGCGGCGGCTACGGTTCCGACGAGTAGTTGGGGGAGGTTCACGATGGCGGAGGGCTGGTGTTCGGCAGGGGACTTGGCAGGGTGCTGACGCTGCTTTGCGGCAGCTCGCATGGCCGGCGCGTCTACTCTGGTGAGACTTCTTCTGATGGCTGGTGGGGACTCGAGTTCTTGCCCGAGTCGGTGCTAGGATTTGGGCGAAGGCCTGGCGACGGCGACACTTGTGGGTGCCATTTCCCCTGTTGAGGGCGTCGCGTCCCTAGCACATTCCATGGGTGAGAACCCAGTCCTGCCTTGGACGGACGATGGCGGCGCTTGGGCGTCGTAACCTTCTTGAAGGCGTCGTTGTGGAATTCGACTCGGCGGGGATGTCTTTGGGCAGTGCTACTTCATCGTCTTCGTCAACGTGTTCGTGGTTGGTGTCGGTGGTGGTTTAGGCTTAGTTTTGTTTGAGTTGCTTAGTCTTTTATGTTTTGTTGCTTTCTCTTGAGTTGGCGTCAGTGGTGGAGCTCCTAGTGGTTTTTCAGTGGACGCTCGTGTCGATGACCCAATCCGACTGAGTGCTAAGTGGTTTAGAGGCTTGATGTCGATGTCCCAATCCGACCAAGCGTGGAGCTGAGTTGAGTTGAGTTGGCGCTCTTATTAGTGGCGCGAGTTGAGTTGTAACTTGGTATCTATGTGTGTATTAAAGTAGGGTACCCTCCGATTTGTATGGTTTTTCTGGCCCGGTTTCCAGTCAAAAAACTGGGCTGGCACTTGCCTTTTATTTTTCTCGTCTAATAGAAATCCCGGCAAAGATTTTGCCAGCCCTTCGAAAAAAAACTGCTTCAATGCATGATCTCCATAATATATTCAGTCTACGATCTCTCTACCTGAATATGAATAGACCACTAGGCTTATATGCTTTTTATGTACAACTTTATATACGCTGCTAAAAAAGGATCCTAGAATATTAACACTAATATACCTACTGTCCTTAAAAGGAAAAAGAGATGTAAAGTGTGATTACAATCCAATAAATTATCCCCTACTTCATTTGATATAGACATGGTTACAACAATGCATATCTAGATTTAGTAGAGCATTATGCAGGCCTGCCAAAAGAAAAATGCTTCCTTTAACACTTTACCTTTATGTGATTGCAGATTTCATTTCAGCATGTGTGTTCAACCTATGGTCTCAAGAGTGTCAATAGGTCCACAGGGGAGCCACATTGTTTCAAATACAAGCTGACAAGGACTGCAACCTTGCCACAGGCCCCTCTGGGACAAAGAGGGTGCCCCAACCTTTCCTTTTTGACTATCCAACTAACAGTGCCACCTTCCCAATAGTTTCACAGAAGATGGCTGCTTCGCTATGGTTTTATTGTTTCATAACACAAACAATTCTTCATGCATGGAATTGCCACTGCGCTACGCAGCCTTACAGCTATCGAATTATGTATATACATAATTATGTATATACATATAGGTTCAAGATCGGCTCTAGATATATGTGTGTGCACCTATACATACATGTCACTCTGTCTAGCCTGCGGCAATTGCCGCGGGGTTCTGGCTAGTTAACTATGATAAGCCGAGTTATTGTCCTCTGACATTCTCAGATCCCACCGTCCCTAAAATTGTACCATCCGTGCTATCTATAATTTAAATACGGTATAAGGCAACGAATGTTATCAAAGAACAAGAAGTCCGACTTGGCTTAGTCAAATTTGGTAGTGTAACGACCATTTTCTCCCTGAGTAATACAGAATGCTCCGTTGAGACATGTTGGATATAATTCATCTACTATTGGAGTGTTTGCTACAACAAATTAGCTATTCTCAAATCAGAGATAACTCTCTGGCTTCGGAAGATGTGAATGTTTCGGTCGTGGCAAAGGATGTTGTTGTGGAAGATTGTGCACCGGCTGGTCTATGCGGCTCAAACTTTAAATTGAGAAAATCAGATATTATGTATGGTCTTGTCATCTTCTGCTCGGAGACTCTTTTCTCGCCGGTCAGCATCCTGACAATGTTGCTCATGTTGGGACGCCTGGGCATTGCGTCTTGAGTACATAGTAGACCAACCTTCAAAAATCGGCATGCCTCCTCAACATCGAGGTCCTTCCCTATATCCTTACCTATGATTTCCTCCAGATTTCCTTCCTCAAAGGATCTCCAAGTCTGCATGCAAAACTATGTTTAGTTCAATAATACTTAGCTAGTGCACAACAGCAAAACTATGTATCCCTTTCCTTGTGGCGTTTTCTGCAACGAGAACTCTAAGTCAACAATTACAAACCAGAATATCACCCCCCCCCCGGCGGGGCGACGCGGGCGGTTTCCCGAACCCTAGCGCCGCCACCCTCTTCCCCCCCCTCTGGCTTGCCGCCACCGGAGCGGGGCGTCGGAAGCCCGGCCAACCGCGAGGAAGGTGGTGGCGGGGCTTTTTTCCCTTGCGCTCGGTGGTGGTGGCCTCGATGGTGGCGGCGCCCTCATCGCCGGCGAACGGATCCGCCCGCTTCTAGTGTTCCCGTGCTGGGGATCGCCGGATCTGCCTCCCCTTGGCCCGATCTGGTCGCCCATGGGCGCGGCCCAGCTCTTCTTCCTTGCGGCACCTCTTCCTCCCCCTTCCCTCTCCCGGAGGGCTCTCGTGGTGCTTCAGTACCCGCGACCGGCAGCGGGTTTTCGGGCCCCTGCGCCCGGATCCGCGGCCCCTTCTGCCGGATCCGGCCCTCCCGCGCGGGGCCTGCGTGCCGCGGTGGGGGGGCGACTACGGCGGCGGGATGGAGTGGTGGCGGTGGGGGTGTGCCCCGTCAGCCTTGATCTGCGGCACTTGAAGATAGCGGGGCTGCGGGGCCGTCCGCCGGCGACGTCATGGTGGCGTGGCCGGCCCGGTTGGATGGGTGCGTCCTTGCGGCACCACGGTGGTGCTGTGTCGGACGAGGCCTAATGCAGGTACACTCATGGTCCTTCTGGGCTGGTGGGTGGTTGCGGCTTCCCCTGTGGGCAGTGGTGGTATGGGGGTGTGAGGTCATGGCGAAATCTTGGACGGCGACGTCTGCGAACGTCGCTTCCTCCTTGGAGGCGTCCTTATTGCACATGTCCCCTGTCCATTGTTTGGAATTGCAGGTGAAAACCTTCCCATGCAGGCTTGCGATGTCGGCGCCTTCGGCGTCGTTTTCTTCTTGGAGACGTCGTGAGGCTTTCCAGCCCTGCTTTGCTGTCCTGTCCTTCCTGCCTTGTCCGGTTCGCGCTTCCGGTGGCTTCGATGGGGGAGTTCGTTCTCCCCGTTTTTCTATGCTTTGTTTTGTGTTTTTTTGGTAGTTGTTAGCAGTTGAGTTGAGTTGCTAGTGGGGTCGTGTTTTGACCATGTTGAGTTGCAGGTTGTTCAAGTGGAGGCTCATGTCGATGACCCAATCTGACCGAGTTCTAAGGCTTGTGTCGATGTCCCAATCCGACCAAACAAAAAATTGAGTTGTTTTAGTGTTTTCCGTGGTGACTTGGTACCTAAGTGTGCAAGTTGAGTAGTGTATCCTCCACAATTGTATGGTTTTTCTGGCCCGGTTTTCAGTAAAAAACGAGGCTTACACTTGCTTTTTTTTTTTTTTCCTTTATTCATCTAATAGAAATCACGACAAAGTTTTGCCGTCCTTTCGAAAAAAAAAAAGAATATTTTCCCCCAAAAACATTGTTCTAGCCCCCTTTTTCAACTTTTTTTTTTTTCACATGCCCAATTCCTGGGTAACTTTATTTGCGATCAGAACAGTTTGTTTACCAATGACAATATCTGAGTATGCTAGTAAAACAGTTGTCATGGATGTCTGTCGCAGTCTAGCCACAACAGGCAGTATGTTAATTTTGTTGGGTACCAAATAGCCTAGTTTGAAAATGAGAAAATTCTCCTTATATATTCACACAAGAATCAATGTCCTGTAGGAGGCCTTTAAAATTTCTCTGTTCCAAGCAGGCTTCACAGGCTTATCTAATAACAATAACAATAGCAACAGTAGGAGTAGGTTAACAGCAGCAGTAGGAATAGCAAACTGAGCGTAGTACAGGATTATTTTTTAGCAGTAGTGATCCCTAATCTTTATGAGGATGACTAGATTAGTCATCAATAACAAAATATTCATGAGAAAATGTTTGGTTGTCATAGTAAATTAGTCATGAAATGTATGAGATTACTTCTGGTACTATATTCTGTATCGTTATAATCTTCGAATTACCCTTTCCCTGATTTTTTTTTTCTGACATGGATTAGATAGGAAGGAAATGTGACTAGAGGCCGATAGGAAACAAAGAAATATCAGAATGATGAAGTGTAATTACCAGCGGATAACTATGAGCCAAAGCCTGAAACTAAGGTGTCTTGGCCGAGATATATCCTAAACACTAGTACCTTTTTTTTTAAAAAAAAGAAATACTCGTGCACATATGCAATTTTTCTAGTGATAACTTACGATTTCAAAGATAACTAAACCAAGAAATCTCAGAGTTAGGCATTAGTTAAACTATGACAGAGCTTACCCTATCGAGCAGAAATTGATCTTCCTGGGGTAATCTACTATCGCGATTACATCTGCCACTAACAATCTCAAATAGCACAATACCAAAACTATAGATATCCGACTTCTTTGTCACTTGCCCCCTGATTGCATATTCAGGAGCCAAGTATCCTCTGGCAAGAAAAAAAAAGGGGTGAGATAACAAAATGGAAAATCATATGGCACCCTCGTTCTAAAATACCATGTAGCAATGTTTCAAAAATAATCACAAAAACCATGTATGTAGTATACCTATAGTTAAGTGTAGCCACAACAATTCAGTTTGAAGTTTATCTTTGATGTTGAGATAAAAAAAAAAACAAACAACCAGAAGTGTTACTGTCAGCACATGATGAACAATGCCCAGCTGACTGCTTGTCTATTTTGTTTCTTAGCATCTAGGATGAATTTCAAATTGAATTGTTGGGGCTATACTTAAATTTATGTGTACTACATATATGATTTTTATTTATTTTTGAAACATTGCAACATAGTATTTTAGTTAACGAGGGCGCCAGGCCCCCGGGCACCAGATCTGCACTATAATCTTCAAAATAATTTCTTCAAACTCACCCTGCAGCTCGAGTGGACATTTCAACTGGTGGGAGGAGCTTTGCCAACCCAAAACCAGAAAGTTTTGGGGTGAAATCCTTGTCAAGAAGAATATGGCTAGCTTTTATGTCCATGTGGATTATGTGGGGACGGATTTCTTCATGAAGATAAGCAAGCCCACGAGCAACACCTATAGCAATTTTTACACGAGCTCTCCAGGTGATTCGGATGCTGCTACCTCTGGATACTACAATACCATGCGACACATGTCTAATAATAGTTAGTATTAAAAGGACGACTTGATAAACGGAAGACAAAAAGTAGAAAAGCATGCTCACCTAACAGTTTGTCTGCAAGGCTTTTGTTCTCAAGATAATTGTATACAAGGATTCTATGAGACATTTCACAACAGCATCCAACTAAGGTAATTAGGTTTTCATGCACAATGCCAGATATTACTGTAAGTTCAGTTAAAAACTCTCGCATGCCAGATATTACTGTAAGCAACTTTACTGCGACAGCCATTCCATCTTTAAGCCTTCCCTGATCACAAATAATAGATCATAGCAAGAAGGTTCAGTAGAATAGATACTAGAACTCCATTGAACTGATCAATTATGCAAATTACCTTGAAAACAGGACCGGAAGCACCTTCAGCAATCTTATTTGCCTCACAAAACTTATGTGTGGCTATTTGCAGCTCTTTGTAGGAAAAATTTCTCAACACGTTTTCTCCTGGTATAGCCAGAAATACAAAATGCAGCTCTTTTATCAGGAGAAGCTCTGTACACTGAAAAGATTATACTGCTGAGATCAGATACAAAATGCTCACTGTCACCTTCACCTTCAATATTTCTTTTCAAGTCTGTTGTACACATAAAACACCGAGACATTTTCGAAAATTGAATTGTAGAAGCCCCAAAAAATGAACCAGCTGATTTCAGCTGGACTCCTGAGAAATAAACTGAGGGGTAAAAATAATGCTTCTCTTTCCGTTAATCCAGATCTCAATGAAAAAAAAAAGCCAAAAGAAAATGAACTAATGGTTCAATCAGAACTACTCCTTCGGTTCCATTTCCATCCACTAGAGATATATAGCCTAACTTATGTAGAAACCTAAAGTTTGTTGTATTCCTCTACCTTAAGTAATGTCACACGCGCACACACACACACACGGAGAGGCTAATACGTCGGGGAGCATTTCCTGCAGCAAATGTGCAGACCCTGTGCCCCTTAATGCCCATGCAAAAGCAATGGAGCCAGCCAATCACGCGACGCCACATACATCATAACTCAATTCCATCCCTCCAGGTTGCTTGCATGTGAGAATCTTTCCATAATACAATTAGAAAATAAAGCTATTGTCATAAAACTTATATCAGATTCAAATCCGTTTGAAACATTTTGGAAAAAAATGTAGCAATCAAAATGAGATCCATGATGGCTATATTTTGACAAACTTTCCAAAAATATGTGTAGTTCATTGATTGTGGGTATTTGGGATAACTAGGCCTTATGCTTTGCCAAGAGCTTGAGAGATTGAAGGGGGACTAGAATTGTTTCTTCATAATTCATTGCTTGATCTGAAGGGTTACATAGCCCCTGTATTTATAGTCCTGAGAGACTTCGCCCCTAAGCGATCTAAATCTATCTAGGGTTCGGCGACAGCAGCAGCGGCGCGTTACCACGGGTACTGTTCACCCGCTGTGCTACCGTACTTTGGGCATGGGCCCTACAGCCTACAACCCATTAGGCATATGACACGATGGCAGCCTGTTGGATGCCCATGACATCTCCCCCACCCTTGGAGACCCAGCTCGCCCTCGAGCTGGATAATTGCCGCAGGCCTATTTGACGCGACCTAGGGTTAAGACTTTTATATCTCGACTTACCTTTGTTATTGAAGATTAAAATATGAAATAAAGGTGGACTACAACTATGTTGTCCGGGATCCCATGGAAAAGACCCAATAGCTAGCGTCACGTGGGCTGAAAAGAGGAAGATGTTGCAGCCGACGGGTCCGCCTGAACAGATGAGATGGCCTCTCCAAATCTTGGCACAGGTTGAACCGCCGGTGGTGCCGGCCGCTGCGTTGCCATGGTTGTTGCCGGAAGACACCAGACCTAGAACGCCACAGGAAGAACAGGCAAGCTCGAGTAGTCAAACCATCCGGCTGTGATTTGCCAGCGCGCCAGAATGGGGAACATGCGCCTCGTCCGCACCATGCGACAGACAAGAAATCCTCGCAGTGCTGCTTGTAGGCGCACCGCTGCTTGCTCCTTCGATGCTTTTGTTGCATGAAAAGCCTGCGCTCGGCGGCGTGTCAGGAGTCACCGTGATGCGGCCTGGAGGCGTACAGCCGCCCGGCGTTCACGGTCCTCCTTGTCCTTCGCCTGGAGACGAGCCCTGAGGCGATCCAGCTGTGTGGACACATCAGCAAGGATGCGTAGGGTGTTGTCGACACCAAGGGATACTTGATGGAGCAGGTTGGGGCACGGGGGCAATTTGAAGCGCAGGTGCAGGAGCTTGGTGAAGCAGCGCCACGCCGGGGTGCCCTCATCCCACTGGACTTGGACGAACCATAGTCGGGCGTCACCCGCCAAATTACGGGAAGCCATCCACACTTTTTCTTCCTCCATGATGCGCTCCCGGTTGAAGTAGGTCTCGCATTGGTTGATGAAGGCGAGAGGGTCAGATTTCCATCAAATTGAGGAAAATCCATCAGGATTGTATGGCATAGGTTGTGGTGGTGGTGACACGGCGCGGCTGATGCGGTGGTTGATGAAGGGGAAGATGGCGTGGCGGCTGCTGATGGTGGGCGCGTGTTGACACCAGATGTGGCAAACGGGATTACCGCAAGCGGACGGGTAGTCAATGTAGCACTTCACCGGGAGTATTCCGTGTATCGTATTTTCCACGTGGAACGAGAAGTGGACTAACTAGGCCAAGGGATGCCGTCGGGCAATGATCAAAGGGCTTAGGATGGGTTCGAGAGGTAATTCTAGTATTCGGTTCTAACTTAGCTTATCCTAAGGGTACGTGAGCACTAACTCTATCTTTCGTCGCTGCGGCCGAAGGACGAGACAGATGCTAAAATAACGCACCGAAGCGACCCCCAAAGTAGGCCTACAATCTAACCTAACAACACGCTCGGGAGAACTCCAAGGTCCCAACGGAAGGCCTGTCACACTACACTTGTGGGCGTTCCCGGGTGCAGCAAAAGACGTTCACACCGGCAGATCTAGTCTAGACACCGCGCCTACACTATCTCTACTACTCTAAACACGGCCGGGGTTTAAAGTACTTCACTCAAGAGCCCGACATACGCCCGCTCGGGAGAGAGCAATGTGCCACAGAAGGGTGTACACTTAAAATAAACTAAGACGTAAAGTAAATACCGGAAGTACTCGAGATGAAGGCAACTAGATAGTAAACTTACTAGAAGACAAGCATCCGCCGAGGCGCTCCGGAAGAAGACTCCCGACAGCCGGGACTCCTCCGCTCGGAACTCCTCACTCTCTTCCCTCTATTCTCACACTATAGCTTAATAGAAGCTCTTCCTATGATACATGGTGCCTTTTGGACTAAGCTAGAGGGGGTATTTATAGGGGAGATGGAGTAGGGGTTACTCCGGCCGCCACGTCGCCGATCCGCGTGACATCTCTTCTACACCCTTGGATCAAACCGACCTTCCCACCGACTTGAATGGACGATGCTCGGTGTAGGACACGTGGCGTCATGCGGGAAGGCGGTGGAAGCAAACCGACCTCAAGTGGGGCCCAACCCCGGTCGGCCGACCTATGGTTGGCGACAGTGGGTCCCACCGGCCTTCTAGAAGGTCCAGTGGCAAAGGGGTGAAGTGCCAAGGTGTCCCGCCACCAAGGGCGTGTCGGCCGACTCGGCCTTGGGCCTCCGGCCCACGTGGCAGCCTCCCGGTGCGATCTCCCGACTTGTCACTTGTCTTGCTTGCTCGTTTGGAGCTTGCTCAAATTTGCTCCATCCACGCTTGTTCAGGCTTGATTAGTACCTGTTTATACCTACATCCAAATAGTGACATGTACATGTGGAACCAAGTGAATTGCACCTATATCACTACTCGTTTGCTGGGTGTAGCTCTTAAATGTGACCAATGTTGATGGCTTTCATGAGATGAAAACAGGGTCTAAACGCCGTCAACAAGATCCCCCACACTTAAGTCTTTGCTTGTCCTCAAGCAAAGTTTAGAGAGAGAAAGATACTACAACATTATTGAGATATCGGCAAGTACTAAGTTTACTCAGGCAGAAATCATTCAAGTGGGTTATGTGGTACTGTCTAACATAAATCCTTCAGTTGTTGAAACAAACGGAATAGTTCTCTAGGCTCAGTTCTCTACTCATTTCATATCTTTAATACTTAGAGTTTTTATAAAATTTTGAAAATAAAGCACATGTGTCATTCCTACTCCTCAACTAATACCTCTAGTCACTCAAGTAGTGTATGAATCCTCACCAAGGCACATCATGTATTTGCCTTTAAAAACACCCTATCTCTAATAAGGCTTTATATGGAGCTTGAATAGGTATGTCAAGGAATAGCATACTTGCAGTGCATATATTGTCTTAGTTAAGAAATTAAGGTCTTGGACCACAGCAGAGACTTATCATGTCCCCAGATCAAGATGTAAAGTGGAGAATGTAATGGATGATAGAAAAAGGAATTGGATGAATGATGGATGAGATTGCTCTTTTGATGTCATCTCTCTTTCTACTTCTATTGAGACAAGGCTAGCTCTTTATTATCATTTTTTTTTTGCTCTATCTCAATAGATGCCTAGCCTTTTGGGGTACGTCTCACCTAACAAATGATGATATGAGAGAGATTTTCTAACTTTTGGAGTATGGAGCAATCTAGGAGATGGTGAAGGTGCATACTTCCAAAGTGTAGAAGCAGCACAATAATGGTGGTATGGATGATGATGCGCTCCCGGTGTAGGAGTGGCATAATGTGGGGTAAGATGCGTACTCCCGAGAATAGGAGTAGCATGACCGCTACTTCCGGATTAGAAGCGAGTGTATTTGGTGATGTGGATCTTGATCTTAGGGCCACGACAAACCTCTACAAAGGTTCTACAAGTCTTAACCAAACTCAATGCAAGCAAGTAGCTTATGTAGAAGGCTTTTGGAAGTTTGATATATATGGCCGTGGTGGGTAATTCAACACTATTGAGGAGTAGTGACACTATGGTTTTATGACATTTTTCAAAGTTAAACCTCTAAGTACTTTAGATAGAAAGGCATGAAGCATGAGCCGAGAATTATATCACATTTATCAACAACCTAGTCAATATGATGGTCCTATTAAGAATGTTTGACCCACAAGCATGATCATGTGCAAGAGCAAAGTTTAGCAAAGCTTCTATCTCTAAATGTCATAGATCAAGCAGTTTTTAAGTTCTAGATGCAAGTCTTCATTTTATTATTATTTTATTTATTTATTATTTTTAAAAGCTAATAAGTAAACAAATAAGGAAAAACTGAAAAGAAAGAGAAAGGAGTAGGAGGGACATACTGCAGGCGTGCAGAGTGTTTCGCGTAGAGGCCGGCCGCGGGCCAGGGCCAACAGTGTCCGGTCGACCGACCGACCGACGGGCTCCGTGGCCCGGATTCCGACTCCCTCGGTCTCCCGGTTAGCGCGGTGTACTCGGTTTGCCGAATTGGCACAAAGTGTCGGCCGGCCGACCGGTGGATCGGGTCGACCTTCGTCGTGCCAACTTGCGTAACCGTCGCACCTCGAATCCGTGCTGTTTCACCATTTTTTCGTGTTTCTGGGGAGTCGGCAGACTCCCCCACACTTGGGCTTTGTTCACTATGAAAATGACACAGCAAAAACGAAGTAAAATGCACATACCCTGCTGGTGGCAAAGTGCACCAACAGGGTTAAACAACCTTTTTCTTTCCAATCTTCCTTTGTATTAAAAATCAAATTCCTAGGCACTATTACATTGTAATGGGAAATTTAAAATTCAAAAGGGAAATCAACTAGGGAAATTTTGAAAAAATGAAAGTGCCTAGTCTCTAAAAACTATATATATTTTTTTTTATTCTAGGGAGAGGGATCTCTAGTAGATCCTCCCTACCGATTGCCCTTGCAATCCTCTTGACCTTCGCATTATTGCTAATGCGCAAGTCACGGAATGCATCTAGCATGTCCATATGGGCGATCCTAAGCTCCGCCACCGTCTCCATGAGGGTTTCGTTCTTCTCCCTCAGATTCGCGTGACACGGAGAAGTTTCTCCATGTCGCTCTTCTCCTCCTCATCCTCAAAGTGCCCAGGTGGGCCTCTGATAGGCGGTGGAGACAAGTGCCTCCGGACGGAGACGCTGGTGGAGTCGTTCGACTCCCTCAGGGCCATGCGATCGTCGGAGTCCAATGGTGGGATGAGGGTCTTCCCCATCCCCGGTCCAGGACCCTTGATCCGGCGGAAGTGCGGCGTGCGGGACGGCTCGAAACTCGAGCTGCCCCCGGTGTTGGCGGAGATGACGATCGGGGCTTCCCTAGCCCCTGCAGGTGGCGTGTTCTTCAACGCCAATTGACCCGTGACGGGTCGCCTTGGCGTGGCGGACCTCGCGGGAGATTTTCCGAGGGTCCGCGAGCGCGATGATGGTCCCGACTGGGCAGGACGCTGGGGGGTGGTCGGGCGACCACGCCTCTGGTCGGCCGACCCAAAATGTTGGTCGGCCGACCAGGGGTTTTTCCCCAGCAGGCCTCCCATCGGTGGCACCATGGCCGCGGCTCGGATCCATCACGTGCACCGCCATGGCATGATCCATGTCGGCAGCGAGCGATCGCGGAGGCATGGGTGAGTCCGGGCGAAGGACGATTTGGTGGTTTTTCGTGGGTGGCGCCATGGCAAGGTGGATGATGGGCGGCTCAAATGGGCAATGGAGGTGATGAACTAGGCTAGAGTGTTGTGGGAAGAGAGGAGAGTCCTAGGGGGCTTTTAAAGGCAAGGTGGAGGAGAGGGTTTTGGCGGATTCCGAAAGAATTCGAAAGGAGCGTCCTGGGAGACGCCTCCCCACCGATCCTACTCCTTCGCCGAATTCGAATTGGCGAAAAGCCCGGTCGGCCGACCGGGGTTTTACCCCGTTTGAGTTCAAATTTGAACTACGAGGCTCCCCTAGCCGTTCCAAGGATTCTCGCGAGTTCAAATCGCGAATTCCTTGGTCGGCCGACCGGACCCTAGTTGGGTCTAGTCGACCAGCCGAGGTCCTGGTTTGGCCGCACCACCCCGGGGTTCGAGTGGGTGCCAAAACACAGTCGGTCGACCTACACCGGCTCTTAGGGACTAGCTCCCAAGTGCTCAAGTGTTCCTAGAAATTCCTATTCTACCCCTATTTCTAACCAAGCCAAGTTACATGCGTTTAAGAATTTGTAAAGTATTAAAGCTAGCATGTTAATGAAATAAACAAGTAGATTTTAGTGATTAGTATGTAATACAAAATCTATCATGTCTAATTCTTCTTGTACGGAATCATGTTCATAGAAAAGCTTAAGGCGGTGGCCATTTACCTTGAAGATATTGCCGTCGTCGTCCTGCAGCGTCACGGCTCCATGTGTCACGGCGTCGACCACCTGTGTACGGGCCTTCCCATTTGCTCCTTAACTTTCCATGGCCAAAGAGTTTGACCCCGGAGTTGAACATGAGTACCTTGTTCCCGGATGGAACTCTTTTTGCTTGATTCGCTTATCATGCCATCTTTTAGTTTTCTCCTTGTAAATTCCCGGCATTGTGATAAGCTTGCTCTCTCCATTCCTCTAACTCGAGATCCTGGATCTTCCGAAGTTTGCCTGGCCGAGGGCAGGTCCATATTCCACCTCTTTATGGCCCAATGTGCCCTATGCTCCAACTCGACGGGCAGTGTGGCATGTCTTTCCGTATACAAGCGGTACGGGGTCATACCGATAGGGGTCTTGTATGCAGTCCGGTATGCCCAGAGTGCATCGGGAAGTCTCCGCCTTTCCATGCCGATCCCATCTCATTGACAGTCTTCTCTGCAGAATGTTCTTGATTTGCTTGTTCGAAGTTTCGCTTGTCCGCTTGTCTCGGGGGTGATAAGGTGTACCCACATTGTGCCTTATCCCCATTCCTTTCGTGTACTCTTGTAATCTTCTCGTCAATGAAATGGGTGCCTCCATCACCGATGACTAGCCTTGGGGTGCCGAACCTTGGGAGGATGGTGTCATGAAACATTGCCTTGGCGTGTTTTGAGTCTCGCCGACCTACACGGCATTGCTTCGACCCACTTAGATACATAGTCCACCGCCACCGGGATGTATTCATATCCTTGTGATGGTGGGAATGGACCCATGTAATCTATCCCCGACATCAAAGAGCTCCACTTGAAGGTTGTTTGTGAGGGGCATGGCATCACGGGTATTGATATTCCCGTGTCGTTGGCACCTCTCACACCTTTTGATGAAGTCCTTGGTGTCCCAAAGACATGGTAGGCCAATAGAATCCACTTTGCCGATCTTGGCATGGGTTCTAAATGCACCATAATGGCCTCCATATTCAGCCCCATGGCATTTTCTCGATAACTGATGCCCTCTTCTTTTGGTACACACCGTCTCAAAGATCCCATCTTGGCAGACCCGATAGAGGTAAGGGTCGTCCCGCAGGTGTGCCTTGCTTTCCTTAATCAGCCTTCTTCTTATCTTCCCCGGAGGTACATAGCCAGAGACCATGTAGTTGACGATGTTTGCGTACCAGGGGCGAGTAGCTGACACCTTGAGAAGTGTGTCGTCCCGAAGACAATCGTTGATAGGCAAACTTTGTTTGTCTTCAACCTGCATCCTAGAAAGGTGGTCTGCGACCGAGTTTTCTACTCCCTTTTTATCTTTTATTTCTAAGTCAAATTCTTGGAGTAGCAGGATCCACCTTATCAATCTTGGTTTAGCGTCTTTCTTAGTAAATAAGTATTTTAGAGCAGCGTGATCGGTGTAAATGATCACTTTTGCCCCTACCAGATAAGACCTAAACTTGTCTATAGCAAACACTACGGCTAACAGCTCTTTTTCAGTGGTTGCATAATTAAGCTGAGCTCCGGTTAGTGTTTTGCTAGCATAACAGATAGCATGATGCTTCTTATCTCTAGTTTGTCCTAAGACAGCTCCTACAGCATAATCACTAGCATCACACATTATCTCAAAGGGAAGCGACCAATCAGGGGGTTGTATGATTGGCGCAGAGACAAGTGCTTTCTTAAGGTAATAAAATGCATCTAAGCACTCATCATTAAAATCAAAGGGTGCGTCTTTAGCTAGCAGGTTTGTTAAAGGCCTAGCGATTTGCGAAAAATCTTGTATAAACCTCCTATAAAAACCAGCGTGACCAAGGAAACTACGCACTCCTCTAACATTCGTGGGAGGCGGGAGCTGTTCTATGACCTCTATCTTAGCTCTATCTACCTCTATTCCATGTCCGGACACTCTATGTCCTAACACTATCCCTTCCCTAACCATAAAATGACATTTTTCCCAGTTTAGGATCAAGTGTTTTTCTTTGCATCTTTGTAAGACGCGCTCCGATTCTCAAGACATCCGTCAAAGGTCTTGCCATAGACGGAGAAGTCGTCCATGAAGACTTCCATGATTTCTTCAATCATGTCTGAGAAAATGGACATCATGCACCTTTGGAAGGAAGCGGGAGCATTGCATAGGCCAAAAGACATGCGCCTATATGCATATGTCCCGTAAGGGCATGTAAATGTCGTCTTACTTTGATCGCTGGGATGGATTGGGATTTGATGATAACCCGAATACCCGTCAAGGAAAGAAAAGAAAGAGTGTTTCGCCAACCGTTCCAAAGATCTCATCGATGAATGGTAACGGAAAGTGATCTTTCTTTGTAGCCTTGTTGAGTTTTCGGTAATCTATGCACATCCTCCATCCCGTGACGGTTCGTTGTGGGATTAGTTCGTTATTGTCATTTTTAACGACCGTCATTCCTCCTTTCTTAGGTACTACTTGTACGGGGCTGACCCATTCACTGTTTGGGACAGGGTAGATTATGCCTGCGTGCAAGAGCTTCAAGACCTCCTTCTTTACTACTTCTCTCATCGCATTATTTAGCCTCCTTTGAGGCTCTCTCGAAGGTGTAGCGTCGGGTTCTATTGGGATGCGATGTGTGCAAAGAGCGGGGCTAATCCCCTTAAGGTCTGAGGGAGTATCCTAAGACAGAATTATACTTCTCTAGAACGGCGATAAGTCTAGCGGTCTCTTCTTCAGAGAGCTGGTCACTAATAATGACTGGTTTGTCTCTATCACCGTTAAGGAAGGCATATCTAGGCCCAGAAGGAAGTGGCTTAAGTTCTATGGAGGGTTTAGGTTGGGGTTCGGATTCATCTAGCTCTAAGGGTTCGTCTAGGTCGGGGTTTGTTTCTGGCTCCTCGATGTAATCCTCAGCCTCTTCTTGTATATCAGGCATTGATGCCTCTATATGAGCTGCCACCATTACCTCCTCTATTGGGTCAATTACGGGGTGTTGTTCTGATTTGGTATTAATTGAACCAACAAAGGGAACCGAAAGGTTCATGTTTTTCCCTAGTTGACCCCTAACGTACCCGCTCTGAAAGTCACTCAGAAATCTGAGGAGCGGATATCCAATTAACAAGTCAATGTCCTCTACATCAAAGATGTAGAAATTTAGGAGGACATTTACTTTGTCAATGGTGACTAGTGCGTTTCGTGCAAGACCGAACTCTTGACTAATTTCCCAGACGGTAGTTTGAGAAATTTGTCAGTGGAAGTTAACGGTTCCTCACCGAGGAGTGTTGTTGCTAAAGTTTTAGACATTACATTTGCTCCTACGGCCGGGTCGTAAAGAGATTCGATAGAGATCCTACCTATGACACAGGAATGGTTGTGAACAGAGAGAAGTCCGATGACATCGATGACATCTCTGTTTCCCTCACCATTCGCCGCTCATGACAGACATTAGTTCTTGGGCGGTTGCCTTAAGGTAACGTGCCTCTAAACGTGATGAGATATGTTTATTTGGGCCTCTATCAGGTTTTTGTGCACGAGTTGGTTCGAGACATTGCCAAAATCGGCAAAAAGGTTTGTCTCGATGTTCAGGGATATTCCAAGGGGTGAATTACTTCTTCCCTTGGAGGTGTTTGTGGTTCGGGCTCGTCGGCTTGGGTTGTGATATTGGCCGTCGAGGTTTCGTCCCTAGGGGTTTGGTCTTCCTCGGGGGCTTCACTATGATCATCGGTGTAGGGGTATTGTCTAGTATGGTTGCTAGGACTACCTTACCTTCACTAATGGGTAAATGAAGGAATGCTCCCTTCGAGGCTAGATCTAGGAATTGTGCGGAACCTTGCCTAAGGCCGAGATAAAAGTGTTGCATTAACGTTGGCTCGGGTATGGCTAAGTCTGGACCGGAGGACGTTAAGTCCATGATTCGCGTCCATGCCGCACCTAGAGACTCCTTCTCTTCTTGTTGGAAGTTTAGGATATCTCTGCGGAGATGGGCTACACGGGAGATGGGGAAATAGGTCAGGCAAAATTTGGCTTGTAACTTCTCCCATTCTCCGTCTACACTACCTACGTAACGAGCGTACCAGCGTCTAGCTTTTCCCGTTAAAGAGAACGGAAAAAACTTCCACTTAAGGGTAACTCGTCTCATTCCCTGAATGTGAATGCACGAGCAGAGTTGCTCGAAATCACGTAAGTGGGTGTATGGGTTTTCATCTCCTTCTCCCGAAAAGGGATTCTCTCGAACCATCGCTATGAGACTCGGGCGAAGTTCATAGCGGGCGGCTAAAATAGCCTGAGAAGAACTAGGCGGCTCCAACTCAACGCCCGTTGGAGCCGCGTAATCAAAAAGGGTTGTTTGATCCATAAGATAGGTAAATATGATTCTAATCTAACAAGGATAATTTGACGACTATGGCTCTAGCTAACCAGCTACCGTTCCCGGCAACGGCGCGTAAATGCTTGTTGACACCGAGATGTGGCAACGGGATTACCGCAAGCGGACGGGTAGTCAATGTAGCACTTCACCGGGAGTATTCCGGATATCGTATTTTCCACAGGGAACGAGAAGTGGACTAACTAGGCCAAGGGATGCCGTCGGGCAATAATCAAAGGGCTTAGGATGGGTTCGAGAGGTAATTCTAGTATTCGGTTCTAACTTAGCTTATCCTAAGGGTACGTGAGCACTAACTCTATCTTTCCGTCGCGGCCGAAGGACGAGACAGGATGCTAAAATAACGCACCTGAAGCGACCCCCAAAGTAGGCCTACAATCTAACCTAACAACACGCTCAGGAGAACTCCAAGGTCCCAACGGAAGGCTGTCACACTACACTTGTGGGCGTTCCTGGGTGCAGCCAGACGTTCACACCGGCAGATCTAGTCTAGACACCGCGCCTACACTATCTCTACTACTCTAAACATGGCCAGGGTTTAAAGTACTTCACTCAAGAGCCTGACATACGCCCGCTCAGGAGAGAGCAATGTGCCAGCAGAAAGGGTGTACACTTAAAATAAACTAAGACAGTAAAGTAAACGGAAGTACTCGATGAAAGCAACTAGATAGTAAACTTACTAGAAGACAAGCATCCGCCGAGGCGCTCCCGGGAAGAAGACTCCCGACAAAGCCGGGACTCCTCCGCCGGAACTCCTCACTCTCTTCCCTCTATTCTCACACTATAGCTTAATAGAAGCTCTTCCTATGATACATGGTGCCTTTTGGACTAAGCTAGAGGGGGTATTTATAGGGGAGATGGAGTAGGGGTTACTCCAAAGACCACGTCGCCGATCCGCGTGACATCTCTTCTACACCCTTGGATCAAACCGACCTTCCCACCGACTTGAATGGACGATGCTCGGTGTAGGACACGTGGCGTCATGCGGGAAGGCGGTGGAAGCAAACCGACCTCAAGCTGGGGCCCAACCCCTGGTCGGCCGACCTATGGTTGGCGACAGGTGGGTCCCACCGGCCTTCTAGAAGGTCCGGTGGCAGTGGGCTGAAGTGCCAAGGTGTCCCGCCACCAAGGGCAGGTCGACCGACTCGGCCTTGGGCCTCGGCCCACGTGGCAGCCTCCCCGGTGCGCCTCCCGACTTGTCACTTGTCTTGCTTGCTCGTTTGGAGCTTGCTCAAATTTGCTCCATCCACGCTTGTTCAGGCTTGATTAGTACCTGTTTATACCTACATCCAAATAGTGACATGTACATGTGGAACCAAGTGAATTGCACCTATATCACTACTCGTTTGCTGGGTGTAGCTCTTAAATGTGACCAATGTTGATGGCTTTCATGAGATGAAAACAGGGTCTAAACGCCGTCAACAGCGCGTCTGCTCAACCTCGATGCTTTTGTTGCATGAAAAGCCCGCGCTCGGCGGCGTGTCAGGAGTCTGGAGGCGTACAGCCGCCCGGCGCTCACGGTCCTCCTTGTCCTTCGCCTGGAGACGCGCCCTGAGGCGATCCAGCTGTGTGGACACATCAGCAAGGATGCGTAGGGTGTTGTCGACACCAAGGGATACTTGATGGAGCAGGTTGGGGCACGGGGGCAATTTGAAGCGCAGGTGCAGGAGCTTGGTGAAGCGGCGCCATGCCGGGGTGCCCTCATTCCACTGGACTTGGACGAACCATAGTCAGGCGTCACCCGCCAAATTACGGGAAGCCATCCACACTTTTTCTTCCTCCATGATGCGCTCCTGGTTGAAGTAGGTCTCGCATTGGTTGATGAAGGCGAGAGGATCAGATTTCTCATCAAATTGAGGAAAATCCATCAGGATTGTATGGCATAGGTTGTGGTGGTGGTGACACAGCGCGGCTGATGCGGTGGTCGATGAAGGGGAAGATGGCGTGGCTGCTGCTGATGGTGGGCGCGTCTGCTGGTGGTGGTGGAGGAGATGGCGCGGCGGCTGTTGGGGAGGTGGAGCAGAACGACGAGGATCGCCGGACTCGTGATACCAGATGTTATTGATTGTGGGTATTTGAGATAACTAGGCCTTATGCTTTGCCAAGAGCTTGAGAGATTGAAGGGGGACTAGAATTGTTTCTTCATAATTCATTGCTTGATCTGAAGGGTTACATAGCCCCTGTATGGGAGACTTAGCCCCTAAGCGATCTAAACCTATCTAGGGTTCGGCGGCAGCGGCGGCGGCGTGCTACCACCCGCGGTGCTACAGTAATTTGGGCTTGGGCCTTACAGCCTACAACCCATTAGGCATATGACACGATGGCAGCTTGCTGGTTGCCCATGACATAGATTGAGGTTTTTTTGGAAGAAAATCATAGATTGAGTTGCATTAGGCAGATATTGGAGGTTGGTTATGTTTCTAAAAGCCACCCGTATCCTTGGCCATATATACCGGTACATTGTTGAGATAAAAAAATATACTGGTATGTTGTATCTCAATAATAAATCTACTATCTCCTGCAATCTACCTTCCTTACACTCCTTTGGTACAGTATCATGATTGGCTGAATCTAAAGAACATTTGAAACATAAAAGTTGTGATAGTTCAAATTGTCTTTGCCCTCAAGGAACGTGGGTTTTGTTTCTTTGATGGTCATTCCCTTTGAGGAAAGCATGGGTATCAGTATCAGAAAGTGTGTGTACAAATAAAATACATCTTGACATCTCGTACCAGTACGGGTAGTGCGATGCAGAGGAATGTTAGGACTTGTATGCGCAGATGAATCCTCAGTGACTTTCTGAAAAATATAGAAGTATACATATGTTATTTTATTTTAAGGATATCAGTAGACACAAATTGTGTTGGTTATATTTCCAAAATTTAAAAATTAGATGCATGCTTAGGTAGAATTACCTTGGTGGCACATTCAGAGTCACCAGTTTGTTGACATGATTGACTTGCCATTGCTTCCCCAGTTTCGTCATGCACATTCAGTTCATTGCTGATCTCTACTTCAGTGTAACTAGGACATGTTTGCTTGTGTTCAATTAAGCGTCGAATATGTTGCTCACAAGTTTGTAGACATTTAGGATGTAATTTAGGGAAGTTTACAGTCCACCCAGGCATAGCATAGACCTTAAGACATCCATCCAAGTTAAGATTCTTCAGATTATTATTTGGTAGCATTCCAAGGTCCATGTAAAGATCTGCACACCCTGAAAGGTCTAGCATCCGTAAGAATGCAATGTCACTGAATGATTGAGGGAGATTCTGAATTCTGCTGCACCCTGAAAGTATAAGAACCTCCAAACTAGCAAGCCTTCCGAGAGATGCAGGCACTTCTTCTAGCTCACAGCAATATGATACGTTCAAGAACTGAAGAAAACAAAGTTCACCAAAAGATTCTGGTAGCTTCTTGAGTCTGGTGCATTTGGACAGGATTAGGTCCTCTAAATTTGTTAGTCTGCCGAAGGATTCTGGCAATATTTGAAGTTCTGTGCAACTTGACATATCCAAAAACCGAAGTTCCTGAAATCCACTGATTGATTCAACTAGCTGGTGAGCTGCAGGACAGCATGACAGGTTAAGATGCTGCAAACTCTTAATATCATCAAGCTTTGAGGGCAAGTGACGGAGTTCCCGGCATTCTTGTAGGTTTAGATATGTTAGCTTCTTAAATGTTCTAACAAAATCAGGTAGGACCTGAATACACGTCCCCGAGAGATCCAGTGCTTCAAGGTTTTGTACAGAACTCATTTGATCAGGTAGTGATTGAATAGCCGAACTAGAAATATCAATGTACCTTAGATGGGTTAACTGGCAAATAGAAGTTGGTAACTCCAGAAATGAGCATCTACTAAGGTCCAACACACGCAGATGCTTTAAAGCAGAGAATATTTTCTCAATAAGCTTTGCTCCCCTGCAGTCTTTCAAACATATCGCCCTTACACTTGTCAGGAAACCTCTCCTAACTTTCGATTTGTCACTGCATCTAGGCAGTAGTGCATATCCAGAAGTACGATTCCCTGGGATGTCACTACGCGTCTTTTCACCATCCAGAATAAATAAATCATGTCTGGTAACATATCTTGCAAACTCATGAACCAAATTGTGCATATTAAGGACTTTTGAGGCACTAGCATGATTAATTCCAAAATCCTGTACAAAGTTAAAACTTAATAGTATATATGGAATAGTTTACTACTAGTACAAAGCAACCATCTACAAGTCACAAATTACAATTTACAAATAAGTCCATTGTCTTATATAATAGTCGATATTGTATATTCATTTTTCCTTATATGCCAAATCCCACACAAGTAGCATCAAAATCGAAATTGCAACACAAGCAAGCACAAACAATTGGTACTAAGTCAGACTACTGAAGTTTTAAAATCCCAAATCATTCAAAAGAAAATGAATGAACCATACTAAGGAAAGAAGGCCGGTAGCAAAGGAGAGCAGCATCAGCTGCACCATCATCCAGACTGCCGAATGCATCAAGAGCTACTAACGAGGTGAGGGATGCAAATCCATCTGTGTGACCTGGCGATCCATTTCCACTTTTGCAGACCATCCTCAAATCCTAGCTCCAGCTTCTGACTTCCATTTGCAAGCAAAGCCAACACCACCATCAACCAGCCAGTTGAGGCTACTGCTGATGTTAACTGCCTATGAAGAGATTGCTCACCTGTGGTCCAGTTACTGCTAGATGGTGGCTTTAGGACAAGGTACTTATTCTAAAAGTCCCTTTGGCTTGGCACCTGTGGCTCTGTTTGACTCCTAACTCCAAAGATGTCTCGAGTCTTCTCTTGATACCCATCGTTCATAACTCCATAACCTCCAAACATGCATCGAGTGAGGTAAAGAAAGACAGGGATCAAACACTCAAGCTCTTCTCCCCAAAAGCACTCTATGCACTATCAATATTATTGGTTCGAATCCTAGATTATCACTGTCATAGCATCATTGACGATTGAAAGACTGTTAAGTGGTGTGCTGTTTGTTTTTCGAAGAAACCCCTTCAATGAGGGCAGGGAGCTCCAGCAATTCACTTAAGAAGGAAACAATTGACCTTGTTTTATAAGGGAAATTAGGCCAAGAAAACCTTACAACCACACAATTTATTAGGAGGAAAACTGGTGACAAAACCTAGGCACAAAACCCCAGACAACAAACCAAAAGTATCGCTAGAACATCCGTGCCAATCCAATGGTGGAGCCCATTGTGTGTCATCATTGCCAAGCTTATCACAGTAGCAACCAGCAGCTCCGACTCCACACAGTAGACATCAGCCCGAGCTCCAACTCTCAACGACTTTCTGTTGGATTTTTGCTAGGACTGCTGCTCTAAAGTGTTAACACCTGTGGTTAAACTGTTCCTCTAATTTCATCCTTGAGACAACTGACATATTTGGTAACAAAGAAGAGTTCATCATAGTTACAGCTGTGCATTGTAACATCAAATTGGAGAGATTGGAAACTCTTCCACTGTACCAGACTACCAGTGTGCTTAAGTGCCAAGAGTTCGATAGCTGATCAATAATCATCAGTGCCAAACTTGGATTCCACAACCTCACAAAAGGTCTTCCAAGAAGTATTCTTGTGGTTTTGCTTGTAGGCCTGAAACCACTTTGCTCCATTGCCAGTCAGGTGCATGGAAGCTGCTGTTATAGATGACGCTTTCCCTCTTCGATGACGCCTTTGTCTTCTGTGCCTTCACCCACGTGTAGTGACACCAACGCATGCGGCCATCACTTCGCACCCTGTAAGCCCCTAGCACCGCACATCGGAGGGAGCTCGCCGCCTGTCGCCACCTGCCGCAACGCAAACCCCAAGCTGGGATATGCGGCAGCCGAAGGGAGGGACACGGACAGGTGTGTAAGACCGTGCCAAGCCGGAGCCACCACACACCTACCCTAACCAAAAAAGGAAACGGTGGGGTGGTTCTATGGATAGGCAAAGTTCCTTCAAACACATAAGTATTCCGATGCTTCCAAACTTCCCAGGATATGAGAATGATGAGAGAATTTAATCCTTTCTGGTGGGAGCTGTTAGATATGTATAGTGTACTTTGTATTTTCCTCTTTGTACAAGTGCTTCAATGCTTATATGCCCCCAATTGTATATGTTTGGGCTGTTGCCCCAGAATAGATGAGCTTCATCTCACTCTAACATGGTATCAGCTCCTGGTTCTAGGATTAGGGTTTACCTCGATCCTTCCCTGCGCGTTCTTCCATCATGCTCTCCTCTGCTCCGCTGTTGTACTTGTCCGTGCGATTCTTCCTCTCGCCGGTCAGCCCCTACCATCAGGTGTGGTACTTCCATCGTGTCCGCCTGGGTATTCTTTGTCGCGGCGCCCGCCCGTGGCTCCTCCGCTGGGCCGCCCGCCGCGGTCTCGCCCTCCTCCGCTGGGGCACCCGCCGTGGCCTCGCCTTGCGCGGTGCTCGCCCGTGGCCTCGCTCGTCCGTGGCGCCCGCTTGCGGTTTCGTGCCACGCGCCGCCCGCGGCTCTCTTCGCGTGGCGCGCGTCCGCACGTTTGGCTTCGTGCCACGGCGCCCACCTGTGGCTCTCTCTCTCGCGTGGTGCGTTCGCCCGTTCGTGGACAAGCCGCGGGCTCGTCGTCTCCCGCCCCAAGAGCTGGGTACGGCGCGCGCTGCGGCCCTTTTCTCTCTCGCCCGCCGAGTGCTCGTTCGTTCAACGCAGTGCTCGCTCTATTGAGTAAAAGAAAAAGAGAGGAGAAGAAGAAGGATGGCATCTCCTACTACTTCATCTACTGTTGGTGCTCGTATTCAACGTTGTCCGGTAATTTTCGACGGCACAAATTATCGTGATTGGGTTCCACATATGAAATGGCATATGCGTGGTCTTCGGCTTTGGGATTTTGTCAGTGGTAAGCTACCCTGTCCAGTATTGCCTGATCATCCAGTGTAGCCTGTGATTCCTCCAGAAACATCTGAAGATGAACAAAAGAAGTTGCGTGAAGCTTATGATGATGATATGGCCTCTTAATGTCTCATTTTCGGGCTTATCACACTTATGTGGATGAAGATGCTCGTGATGGAGCTGTGCTTGTTGCTAGTATGGAAAAACATCGACTAGAGAGGTTATTCTACTTGATCATGCAATATGGCGTGAGCTTGACACTCTTAGCCCTCGCTGTCTCCGGACACCCGTGACTCCGCAAGAAGCAACATAGCTACCTCGAGCTTCGTCGTACCTATGACTTTTTGACTCGTCTCGCATGCCGAGTTGAGCCTCTCCGTGCTCGCTTGCTTGCTCGTGAGCCGTGTGTATCTTTGATGGAGGCTCTTGCTGCTGTCCGTAATGAAGAGATTTGTCTTCGTCCTGCCGGTTAACTTCAGTCGACATCCTCCTCAGTTCTGGCTGCTCGGTCTGGACTTCATGGTACTCCCCCTAAGGTACATACATCGGACCTGGCGTAGCTATTGGAGCTACTGGTTCGGCCACTACTGGAGCAGCTGGTTCTGTCACTTCTGCACCAGCACTCTATGCTGCTGCTTCTCAGTCTTCTATTGAGAGACCACCATCCACTTCAGGTATCTTGCCATGGATTCTTGACTCTGGTGCTTCTTTCCATATGACACCTGATAGTACCCGTCCATCTTCTATTCACTCTCCTTCTATTCCACATACTGTTCAAACCGCCGATGGCTCGCCTCTTTCGGTTGTTGGTTGTGGCACTCGTTTCATCTTCCTCATTTAACGTTCTTAATGTTTCTTATGTTCCCGATTTGACCATGCAACTTATTTCGCCGCGCCCATCTTACTGATCATGGTTGCCGTGTTATTCTTGATTCTGACTCTTGTCGTGTTCAGGATCTCAGTACAGGTCTCCTAGTTGGTACTGGCCCTCGTCATCATGATTCTCAACGTCTTTGGGAGCTCGACTGGCTTCGTCTTCTTTCTGCTGCCTCTGCTAGTCTTGTGGGCTTTGCTTCTCCTGCATCGGCTTCTTCCTCTTTTGCTCAATGGCATCATCGCCTGGGACATCTATGTGGTTCCCGATTATCTGCTCTTGTTCGTCGTGGTGTGTTGGGAAATGTCTCTGGTGATGTTTCTTTAGATAGTGTCAGGGTTGTAAGCTTGGCAAACAAATTCAGCTTCCATATCCCTCTAGTGCATCTGTGTCACAACATCCTTTTGACCTTGTTCATTCAGATGTATGGGGTCCTGCACCTTTTGTTTCAAAAGGGGGTCATCAATATTATGTCATATTTATTGATGATTTCTCTTGTTTCACATGGGTGTATTTCATGAAACATCGAAATGAGGTGTTATCCATATATAAAACCTTTGCTCGCATGATTCATACTCATTTTGATGTTTCTATCCGTGTTCTTCATGTTGATTCTGCTGGAGAGTACCTTTCGGGTGCCCTTCGCCAATTTCTATCCGAGCAAGGAACCCTTTCACAATTTTCTTGTCCTGGTGCGCATGCTCAGAATGGTGTTGCTGAACGCAAGCATCGTCACCTCCTTGAAACTGCTCATGCTCTTATGATTGCTTCCTCTGTACCACCTCATTTTTGGGCTGAAGCAATCTCCACAGCCACCTACTTAACCAACATTCAACCCTCATCTGCTCTTAAAGGCGATATTCCATATGAGCACCTTCTTGGACATCCACCTGATTATTCCAGTTTTCGCCTTTTGGATGTCTATGCTATGTTCTTCTTGCTCCTCGTGAACGCACTCAACCGACTCCTCAATCCGTTGAGTGTGTTTTCTTAGGCTACAGTGCTAAGCACAGGGGCTATTGTTGTTGGGATCCAGTTGCTCGTCGTATGCGGATTTCTCGGGACATTACTTTTGATGAGTCTCGTCCCTTCTATCCTCGACCCTCCTCTGATACTTCTCCTCAGGCTGTTGTTGAGCCTTTGTCCTTCTTGACTTTCCCTGACACACCTATCTCCACTGTGCTACTTCCACCAACACCGTCCCCACCATCTCCACCTCTACCACCACCTTGACCATCTCCACCTCTACCCTCTTCTCCGCTGCCCTCTGAGCCATCTGAACTGGCTCGGTCCATCTATGATTCTAAACCTCCTATGATTTACACCTACAGTCGTCGACTCTAGGATCCCTCACCCCCTGTTGAGTCATCCTCTGATGTCTCATCTCCTGTTGAGACACTCTCTCCTGATTCTTCCTCACAGGTCTCCTCTCATTATAACCTTCGTGATCGTGGATCACTGAAGCTTGTCGAACGTTATGGGTTTGCTGGCATTGTCATTTTTGAGCCGGTCCACGACCATGATGCCATTTGTCATCCCGAATGGCAACTAGCCATGGCCGAGGAGATTGCCGCTCTTGAACGCACCGGTACTTGGGATCTTGTTCCTCTTCCTTCTCATGGTCGTCCCATCACGTGCAAGTGGGTTTATAAGATCAAAACTCGCTCTCATGGTTCTCTTGAGCGTTATAAGGCACATCTTGTTACTCGTGGCTTTCAGCAAGAGTATGGACGTGACTATGATGAGACCTTTGCTCCTGTGGCTCACATGACCACTGTTCGCACTCTTCTTGCTGTGGCTTCTGCTCGTGCTTGGTCCATTTCTCAACTTGATGTCAAGAACGCCTTCCTTAATGGTGAACTCCATGAGGAGGTCTACATGCGACCACCTCCTGGGTATTTTGTTCCTGATGGCATGGTTTGTCGTCTTCGTCGCTCTCTTTATGGTCTTAAACAAGATCCTCATGCCTGGTTTCAGCGTTGTACCTCGGTTGGTTTTTCTCCGAGCAATCATGATCCTGCCTTGTTTATTCACACATCACCTCGTGGTCGTACTCTTCTTCTTCTTTATGTTGATGATATGATTATCACTGGTGATGACTCTGAGTATATTGCATTTGTCAAGGCACGTCTCAGCGAGCAATTTCTTATGTCTGATCTTGGCCCTCTTCGCTATTTTCTTAGGATTGAGGTCTCTTCCACTTCTGATGGCATTTATTTATCCCAAGAAAAATACATTCAAGACCTTCTTTCTCTCTCTTCTCTGAGTGATCATCACACTGTTGATACTCCCATGGAGCTTAATCTTCAGCTTCGTGCTACTGATGGTAAACCTCTCACTGATCCCACTCGGTATCGACATCTTGTTGGGAGTCTTGTCTATTTGTCTGTTACCCGTCCTGACATCTCCCATGTTGTGCACATTCTTAGTCAATTTGTATCTGCTCCCACCAATATTTATTATAGCCATCTTCTTTGTGTCTTGCGTTATCTTCGTGGGACCATCACTCATCGCCTCTTCTTTCCACGCTCTGCTCTCTCCAACTCCAAGCTTACTCTGATGCTACCTGGGCTAGCGACTCTGAACGTCGCTCCCTCTTTGCCTATTGTATCTTTCTTGGCGGCTCTCTCATTGCTTGGAAGACAAAGAAGCAGACTGCGGTATCTCATTCCAGTGTAGAGGCTGAGTTACGAGCTATGGCTATTGCAACAGCCGAGGTTACATGGCTTAGATGGTTACTTGAGTATTTTGGTGTTTCAGTTTCTGCGTCCACTCCTCTTCTATCAGACAGTGTTAGTGCTATCAACATCGCTTGTGATCCTGTGAAGCACGAGCTCACCAAGCACATTGGCGTTGATGCATATTACACTCGGCTCTCGGGTGCAGGATGATGTCATTGCTCTTCAAGACGTTCCCTCCGAGCTTCGTGTGGCTGACTTCCTCACCAAGCGCAGCCGCGAGCTCAAAGATAGGTTCTTTCTCTCCGAACTCAGTTTTTCCGATCCACCCGAGTTTGCCGGGGGGGGGGGGGGGTTTAGATGTGTATAGTGTACTTTGTATTTTCCTCTTTGTACAAGGGCTTCAATGCTTATATGCCCCCAATTTTATATGTTTGGGCTGTTGCCCCATGGAATAGATGAGCTTCATCTCACTCTAACAGGAGCCACAACAGGTAAGTTTAGATGGTGTAGAATCAAGAACCACACCTGCCGAGTGAAACACAGGAGTATGTCATCGAATAAGCAGGCTTCCTGATGAGGCAGACCCTGCTTAGCTAAGCGATCAGGAGTCCAACAGCGGTTCTTGAAGGCCAACCGAATGAAGAACATGCAAAGAAGAGTAGCCCAGCTCTTCCAAATTTTCTTCCAAGGAAAAAATTTTGTGGAGCGTGTGAAAAAAGCAGCAAAGTAAGATCTGCTGCTATAAGAACCAGAATGGAGTCATTCCACCAAATTTCACAGGATAACTAATGATAGATGGAGTGGTTTCTCAAACAAATACCCCATTAGTGATCTACCTTTTTGGTCAATGGTCATGTCATTACTTTTGGAAAGGAATTGGTGATACCCACCATGCAAAATTTGTCCATCCAAAGTTCAATAGAATACCACGCAGAAGTCGAACAGCTAGTCAAACTTTGTTTAACAAAAGCATGATACCAGTCAACATATCTGTAGTATTATCCCTACGAATAATCTGTGCACGATAATAGTATATCTTGTTTGATTATCAGCTAAACCCTAACTAATCCAACCCATTAGGCTGAAACTAGTGGATGCAATTAGGGACTGATGCTAGTCAAATACTGAGGATAAGAAAAGGTCTTCTTTACATATTGGATCGTGAGCTAAACAAATGCTAATAAAGAATTAGTCACTTACTGTGGATTTATCAGGTGCTTCAAGGAAGAACACAGAAAGCAGTTCCCGGATATACTTCCTCCCCTGGGCATATACAGGCAATGACCCATGTGTGGATCCAAGGATGCCAAGTGCAGCCCACTGTGTAATCACATTTTCCATACGAATATCAGATCCTTTAGGAAACATCGATAAATAGCCGAGGCACGATTTCAATGCCAATGGCATCTTGTAATATATCCGTCTGACTGATGAGAACATGTTGTTATGCAATGGAAACTGTTTCTCCAATTTCCACAGCTCTTCATTTTTTTCATTCCAATTCCATGTGCTCGTGCCTTTATCGTGCACGAATGCACCAAGAGAATGAATAACTCCCGGTATACCTTCACACCTGTTCACAATCTGCTTCCCAATTCGTGTGAGGTCTGAATCTGAGTCATGTCCACCAAATACAGTTTGAGAAAATATTTTCCAACAATTTTCTTCAGATAAAGGACCCAATTTGTAGGGAGGAACAGTATGCATCATATTTGCAACATTTTCACTACAAGTAGTCACTATAATCTTGGTATTCTGTGTGCTCTGTAGCATTCTCTTGAGATGAAGTAATTGCCCTTCATCTATGCTCCATAGGTCATCCAACACAATCAGACATCTTTTGTCATTAAGTACTTCTCGAAGACAATTCATTAGTATCTGAGGATTATATTCACCCTCATTTACTTGTGAGGTGCCTTCCTCTGTTCTTTTAACTTCTGAGATTATTGCACTAGCAATACTGTTAAAATCATAACTCATGTTCAGATTGATCCATACACGAAGGTCAAAATTATATTGTTCATCTTGGTCACTGAAAATGAGATGTGCAAGAGCTGTTTTACCCAATCCCCCAAGACCAATTATAGGAATAACGGAAATTTTTTGTTCACTGTTACTCAAGAGCAAGACTCTTACATTTTCCTTATCCTTATTTCTTCCAATGATTGCATTATCATCAAATACATTGTGATCACAAGATTGATCTGCATCTGCTCTGTGGTGGAGTAAGCTGAATATGAAGGAGTCTTCTGATGCATGATCCAAACTCTTTCTGATCTTCTTCATTTTATTCAACATACGACGGTGCAGAACTGATTGGTTAGTTGAGAAGGAGAATAATACCTGAAATTTGGCCATCAAATGATCATTAAGTAGCTCGTGGTTTCAAAATCTCCTTAGGTATTGTGGTAGCTGCTAACGCTTTCTCAAAAACATTAACAGTTAACAACGTATAATCGAAATTGCAATTCAAGCTAACAGTTTTCTGATAACTAGTCCTATAGTTCATTTTGGAAAAAAAAGGTTCAGGCCAAACTGTTAGAACTTTGACTACCAATAAGTTCTAAAATATTCAGTTTGAAGAAACTAAGATCTCAAGAATAGATTTGTCTTAAAAGTTATTCTAATAAAATGGTATATTCGCTGACTTTTTTCTTATACTATATATACACAAATAGATGGGAAGGTAAAAAAAAAAAAACTATTCAATAATGATTCTTTAAAAAAGATCAATAAGCATAGAGGTGAAGGTGGCCTAATTATTGAATACACACGATTGAGTTGGCAAAATAATAGCATTTTTCTTTCTCAATAAGGGTTTAGCCTGTATTTCATTAAAAGGATACAAAATAGTAGCTTTAGATTTAATATTTCTAGACAAAATAACATGTAGACAGTCATTGAAGACCGGGAAAAAGGTTATTGATAATCAAGGGCTTTCTTCAGATCAAAATTAAGGCTACCAAATATGTGCCTAAAAGAAACCCCATACTACGCACCTGCGACAAGAGATCTGAAGCCTCAGCTAACTTCCGACCCCTGCTGCTCCCTTGGGCCCTGAAGCTTCCATTCTCAAGCTCGTCCAGTATATCTTCCAGATCGTAGATATTCTGTTTGATCTTGCTCAAGCGGGGCTCTCTGCTCCCGTCAAATGATTGGTTCTCCACATTAGTCAGGATGCCTTGCAATCTGTTGAGAGCTCTTGTCATGCGCGATAGATCCGTCAGTATGCTGGAGGGAAGCTTGATTCGTTGGCCGTCGGAGGCAAGCCTCCTTTGGAGTCGATCTATATCAGCGCTAACGGTGGCCATGGCTGGATTGTCTTCAGCTTCAGCCTCCAGAGAAGGGGCTGAAAGCTGGAACTGTGGGGCGGGCGTGGCAACCGAACAACCACATCGCCCAACTATGGCGATAATACGAGTACCAGTCGTTATCCAGCGGAGGACTAAGCGAGGACTAAGAGTTGCCGACTGTAGAGTGAAGTCGCTGTGGCCGACGGCAGAGGATCTTCTTCAGCAAAGAAGATAGCAGCCGAGGGACTAAAAAGAGTAGTGGATTGAAAGAACTACCACGAAACAAGTTGCAAGGGCGCGAGTGGCCGCGGGATGCAGTTCTGTAGCTTTCCCCTCGGTTCTTTCTCTCGATCTCTTCCCCTGTGACCATGAATCATGGCGTCTAGGCCCAGAGCTGATGACGGGCCTTCTCTGGTGAGGTAGACATATCCAACTATCCAAGTGGAAAGAGACGACGCCATGCTTGCCATTGAGACTCTTGTGGCTATCGCTGTGGCGAAGATGGTAGCTCAAAAGATTGCTAGCTGCAGCTTGACTACCTTGAAGCCATATTGTTGTAGCTTGTTCTGCGCCTTCAGAGATGATCTGGAAGATCTGGAGAAGGAACTTCTCTACCTTGAAGCCCAGCTCAAGGAAAAAGACAAGTGGTTATTTGGCATCGAGGTTGCTGACGACGGCCAAGCCGTGCTGGCGCAAAGTTGGCATCAAGATGCAAAGCAGCTGGCTTTTGAGATCGAAGACACCATTGATGAGTTTGTTTGCTCCGAAGAGCTCTACCATGAGAGCACCTGCGCCCACAAGGTAAGAGCAACTTCTCTCTTATATTGCGTATTTGCATCTCAAGTTATATTTCAAGAAGGGGCTATTGAAAGGAGGGGTTGTGATATTTGTGCCCTGTTTCTTTCCCTATCTGAGGCGCCTCATATCTTGTGCATAAACCTTTGTTTCTTACCTTCCTTTTTTTAACATGTTTCTTACCTTCCTTAATTGAGAGGCAGAGCTCCTGCTGTTCATTTTAAACAAAAAAAAAGTTGTAGTAGATAATCTTAAAATCATGTCAGCATGTATAGGAGAGCACTGCAGCGTTAACCATATAAGACAGAACTGCTGCTGCAGTAAATTATCTGCACTGCTGCTGCAGTAGATTATCTAAACTTGTCTTCTGTTCACGGAAAGAAGGCTATTTAGGGGGAAAGGCTGTTTTTAGGGGATCTTTTTTCTGAGTAAAAAGTTCTTAATTAACTTGCAGCTAAACCTTCAAAATAATCTTATTTAACAAGTTTGTTGATGGTCTAAGACCATATAATCCTTTTAGTGTTCTCCTCATTAGGACATTGGAATGTCTAGGTTGTAGATACTACTCTGATGCCAATTGTTTCATGTTCTTTTCATTTCTCTGCACAGGAATAATGTTCCCTAGCTGTCTACTCGCACAAAGAAATATACCCCAATTTTGTTTTAGCTTTGTCCATATTTTCTGTTTTTTTCATTGCATAACAATTCTTGTTATCACAAGCCCCACTAAATAACTTAGTTTAACAAATCAATACCCAACGTACTAAACCTAAAAATAGCATTAAATAGTGGACAAACTACTAATATTGGCTTCTGATTTCTCAGTAAATTGAGTGAATTTCAAATAATTACAACTTTTTTTTTGCGATAAATCAAATAATTACAACTAGTTGACATTCTATCTGCCAATTTTTTTCTATAAAAACTGCAGGCATCATTACTCTGTTCGTATTCGAATCCAATTGCGGCTAGAGTCTGGACGGTTAAAAGGATGATATCGGAGACAAAGAAGCTGAATTCAGCCATCAAGTTAAATGGGCAATATGGTACTGGACCTATTGGTATCGGTTTAGAGTCAAGGTTTTCTGCTGAAAAAGAGACAACGTCATACGATGGCCCTGATCCAGTCATTGGTAGGGTGAATGATCTGGAGGCTATTGTGGATACTATAAAGGAACATGCAAAACAACTATGTATTATCGCCATAGTTGGGCCTGTAGGTGTTGGGAAGACATGTCTTGCGCGCCTAGTATTCAATCACTTGGATAATGGGAGCAGATTCACTCGTAGAATTTGGGTTTATGTACACAAGTGTTGTTCCAGAGTTGATATCAAAAGAATTGCGAGACAAGTAATTTCACAAGGTCTTTTGGCGGGCCAGGAAAGACCAAATGCTGATTACACAATGCAGGAAATTACAACTAAGGTTCATGAGATACTGAAAAGAGAAAGATGCCTCATCATACTAGATGGCTTGTGGGACTCAGATGATGACATATTTTCTCTGAAACAGATGTTCACAAGTTGTAGTGAGGAGACAGAAAGTGTAATCATTGTGACCACCCACAATGAACAAATTGCTCAACATATGTCAGCTCTTCCATTGTACAGATTGGCTCCTATGCTTGAAGGTGATCATTGCTCGGATATCTTTGTGAGCGCACTGCGAGGTCACAATTCACTCTTCCCTAGATACAGAAAGGAAATTATTTCAAGGTGTGAAGGCATACCTCTTGTTGCTGATTTCCTGGGTTCTATTGTACGTAATGGTGGATGGGATCAGCATGCCGTTTGGGAGAATGCTAGGGGGCAAGATTTATGGAAATTAGAGGAGGATTATGCAACTACGCTAAGCAAGGAGTTGACTTTGTTTGCTCCCTTCAGGCTAATGTTCTATAATATACCTCATAGTCTGAGATTGTGTTTTGCATATTGCTCAGTCTTCCCTAAAGGATCTAGTATACATAAGAGAGAACTTATTCAGCAGTGGATTTCACTTCACATGGTTGAGTCTGCAACACATGGGTCTGTTTCGGCAGAAATGAATGCCGAGAACATCATAAAGCAACTGAAGTCTATTCATCTCCTTCAGGTATGATCTGAGGCTTTTGTTACATGTTAATTAAATCCTTCCATGTTTATTAATTGGGTACAACTGCTCTTTGGATTTGTCATATCACGTTTGCATCTTTGCAGCTCATGTGCATGAAAATTCTTTCCCTTTTAGAAATTGAAGGGATTAATTTGTTAATGTTATCGTATTAGGTTTTCTGTGCATTATGAGATAAAAGGCGCAACACTTTGTTGCAATTGCAACTGTTCTTTCTGGATAATTTGTTTTCTTTCCTTTGACCTGGGTTGCTGGGTTCAGTTGTTTTCCTGATCTCTTGACTCGTTTTGTTGGGTTCTTAGTTCAATTATTTTCCTAAACAAGAAAACAAGTTATCAATCTTCAATGCCCAATGCAAGACATGGACACAATTTGATCCTGTACAACTGTTTGTGCTGAAGAAAATAAAACAAAGATATACAAGAATTGAATTGATCTCTCTTTCATGTGATTTATGCTTAATCTGACTTGCTTTTTCAGGTTGAGGACAATGCTGAAGGAAACTCTGGTGCACCAGGTGAGGTGCTACGCATGCATTACATGGCATATGAACTGGCCCGTTTCATTTCGCACAAAGATATCCTTGTGGTTTTAGAAGGTGAAGAGGCAGTCAGTTCTTTTCCTCAAGAAAAAGAAGAGGCCGGTCGGACATGTTGTTTTTCTCAAGAAAAGGAACAGGGCATTTTGACTTATTGTGATCATCGCTATGCACAACTCCCAGTTTTTACCAAGTACCGTCCACAAAAGGTCAGGTCACTAATTCTGAGACCCACAGCTGATCTGCAGGAACTCAAACCTGGGATTCTTATAGCTGTCAGTGACGTGATCTCAGGAAATAAGTACTTGCGTGTCTTAGATCTTAGTGGATGTGGTATCACGGAACTGCCAGATTGTGTTTGTCAGCTGAAGCAACTAAGGTACCTTGACGCCTCAAGGTTGGACATCAAAGAACTGCCTTGTGTGGAGAACAGTTTGATAAAGCTCATTTACCTGAACCTACAAGACTGCCGCAGTCTTGAAAGTGTGCATGAGTCCTTTGGCATGCTTCCTAGTCTAAAATATCTTAATTTATCACTGTGTGTTAGACTCACAAAATTGCCTGCATCATTCAGGAGACTAAGAACACCCCGGCGTCATTGCACAATTGACTTGTCTGGCTGCCAGTTGAGTGTAATGGTACAATTTAATTCTGAATGGCAAGGTGAGCAAACTCAGAGAGAGAAGATCCCTGACCCTCAACCTGATCAGCGTCCTCAGCCAGACAAGGATCCAAATACCGAACACGATCGACACTCTCAACCAGGCAGGGTACCTTATTCTCAGCCTGATAAGGTTCCAGTTCCTCAACCAAGCCAGACAGAAATATCTCCTATGGAAGACAAAATTATGGGAAGCCATCCAGAGGTTGCAGTGGATTCAACTCCTTCACCGTTAGATGTAGCCGATGAACCAGAGGAATCTCAGGTACTTTACCATATTCAGATACAATGCTTGCTATGAACTGTGGTATGCCCAAATTAGCTATAGCTGATTCAATTCACAGGAAGTAGTTTTAACCTAAACATGTCCTTTCACCAATGCCATTTTGGAAAAATTGAACTTCAAGTTGAAAAGTTTGGTTTACAAAATAGAAGACTGAAAGTTGGGGACAGAAATACTCAAGATACTTTCTATGTACATATTCTATGTAAATTTACTCTGTGTTAAGAAAGGTTTGCTATGAAAAACACAATTGGTGCTGTGATGGAATCACTGGTGCATGGTTCCACCTACTAGAGTTCAAATCCTAGGGTTCATGTATTTAGATGTTTGTGATATGGCTTTGGGCATCCCCAGTTGGTCCAGAAGTCACGAGTTCTCTAAACAATAAATTGTTGAACTATTGTGATGTACTGATCGACATCTTGATTCTCCTCTCTTGCTAGTCCTCGCTGGAAACTAATGGAGGACATTGTGCCAAACTATCATCAAGCAACTCAACAAATGGGGCTCCATATGATGGCAAAGCAGCAGGTACATCACTCCAACTACATTCTAAATTTCCATCTATCAAAAGAAAAAAAGCTTGTTACTAGTGGGTCTAGTTCTTTGTATCATATGCTGTTTTAGAATGGGACAGATTTCCTCATGCAGTTATCAAGATGCCAAGGAATCTCCAAAAATAATTTTCCTATTACTACTACTGTGGTATCAATGGTTTGGGCTAGATGAAATCAGGACTTCCAAACTTGGGCTACCAAGTTGAACAAATATAACAAGATCTAACAAAATCTACTCATAATATGTTCTGTGAGATTTTAAGATAGACATCTTCCAGAGCTCAGTTACAGAACCTTGATATAATTGCTTGTTTCAGATGAATAAATTGGTAACAACAGCACTTAAAATTATAAAATAAGGAGCAGTTAATTTACTGAAAATGGGCCTAGTGTACTCCTTCTTGTCTCAAATTTATACAAACTGCACTTCAGAAGTTCTGAAATGAAAAACATTTACATAGATTATTGCTTCAGAGTACATACATTAGATAAACGTGTGCAACAAATAGCTGAATATCAGAGATTTGTATTTGTTGGTCATAGTAGTTAGAATATATGAATTTCCAGAGTGTCATGAACATATTTTCACATCAAGATTCATCAACCCACTGCCAATTACTCCTTGGTTCTAATTTTTCCCTTCAAGTGTAATGCATCAGCAATACGCACCGTCGGCGTGTTCTAGAAAAAAAAAAAGTGTAATGCATCAGTGTCTGCTTGGGCTATATGCCTGATCTAAAAAAAGTGTAATGCATCAGAAGTCAATCCTTGCACTGAAATCAGTTTCATCCTAATAGCAAACCAATGGAAATTACTAAGACACCATATTCATCAACTATATTAAATCATAATATTTTACAAAATAACAACTTCAGAACTACTCCGAAGTAATCCAGAATCTGCTGGGTTTGTTTGGTATTTTTTTTCTAGTTTTCTTGTATAATTTTCTTGATTTTTGGGTACTATAGTCCAATGTTTCATGGGGTTTAATACTGTTGCCTTTTTTTTTAAAAAAAAAAACAAGTGTGTAATACTACTCTGTGGTACTATTGTATGCCTGCACCATGAATCCTACTCATAGTCAATACTAAGCTAAGAGTTACATGAAGGTGAATTATCATTGCTCTTGCCAATACACTTAGTCAAATGTCAATCTTTATTCAGTTCTAGTAATAAGAAACTAAAAATAGTAAATCGTAGCTTTCATGTCTATCTCATGAGAAACTTGTGATGTTTCCAGCCTGTAGACAGAAGACTTCGCGAAATAAGGTGAAGGGGATCCTGCTGGACATTCGGAATTCTAGCTTGAGAAGAAATGTGAAAAAAAGTACTGATAGATAGCCCCACATGTATGGGGATTAATTTTCTCGTTCTATGCAATGCTCCCTCTGGATTGAAAAAACTATTTTAGAACTCCCCCAATAACTTGCTGAGTATTCTCGTTCTGCTGGAAACTCCATGTAGTTGAAAGACACCACATGTTCAACACTGTTCTTGGATGATGTGCTTCCACTTCCATTCTTTGTAGAGCATTCATATTCATCAAGTTAAATTAAATGCTGTATCAATGAAAAGTAAATAGTTACATGCATAAGAAATCGTCATTATTTGTCAATTCCTTGATTTCAGCATTAATGTTTATTCCGTTCTAAAGAAAGTTTAGAATTGGTAAATTACAGTCACTACTGCTACGGAAGTGTTCATGTATATATCGTGAGGAATACATGAGGTTCCCACCTTGTAGACCGAAGTTCCTAACGAAAAGGGGATTCTGTTGAATATTCAGAATTCTAGGATAGTTTCGTAGCAAGGCATCAAAGATATTACAGAGACACCACTGAAATGAAGTTTTCTATGGATGACGTGAATTTCGGTCATGAAATCCTTCACATTATTCAGTTCAAGTGAGTTCTAAAACAATAATTGGCGGTGTCCAGTGGTAGAAAAAAAACGAAAATATCAACTTCATGTTCAAGTCAATTGCGCCATGAATACGATGTTAACACCGCTCTTATGAACAAAACGATGGATCGAGGATTATGTTATAGACGTATAGTGTTTCATCAGAGCTATTTCAGGACAAACAATTTATAGTAAAGTACAGTAGTTGGACCTGTAGGGATAAGCAGTACTGACTGAACCACATGATATGAATATTGAGTGAGGCCATATGTGAACAGTTGACACAGAAAGGTCAATGTTTGATCTTTGAAAATAGTATGGCATGATTGATTAACCATTGACAGGGACCGAGCAAGTGTGGCTGAAATTTGGCCAAATGGTTATCGAGTATGGGTTTTGACGACATCTGCCAGTTTATCAGGTATTGATTGTAAAACGGCACTTCGCTTCCTCCGTACTCCCAACTTTTATCTCATGTGCATTGTAGTAGTAGGAAAAAAACAGAGATAAGTCATGCAAAAAGATCATTAAAAAGATGCAACTTCTCATTTCAGGCGAATAGTTAAAAGGACCGTATGTTGGACCATGTGAACATTCTGAAAAACCATCAGCATGTTCGTCAGGCTGATATCGATTATTAACAATGACAAAAGATGCAACTCACACGTTAATACGCTTAATGGAAATGGGGCATCGTCCTCTTATGAAAAAAAAAAGATGCAACTCACACTAATCTCCAGCGTTTGGTTTGGAGAATCAATATGAAGTGATGCGATTTGTCAAAAAAATATGAAGTGATGCATCATGAGTTCATCCCTTGAGTGATGAAAAGTAATAGTTACATGTATGTGCGATCATCATTTGTTTTGTCGTTGTCAATCCCTTGATTTCAGCGTTAATGTTTATTCCGTTCTAAGAAAATTCGAAATGGGTAAATCAGAGGCGCTGCTGACATGGAAGTCTTCATGTATATATCGTGAGCAATACGTCACGTCAGGTTCCCAACTTATAGACAGAGGACTTCCGACTTCCTAAACAAAGTGGGACTGTTGAATATTCAGAATTATGAAATACGCGCTAATATGCCTGGTCTAAAAAAGTATATATATTTAGAATTGTAGTCTGAGAAGTAACGACTACTTCCTTCCTTGTTAACGGAAAGAACGGCGTGAATTAAGGGGTGTCATATTTCTGAATTCTGTCACCACAAGCAATGAATTGTCGAAAACGGCTGGATGCAGAGATAAACAGTACTGACTGAACTACGTGCTGACTGACTGCTAAGTGAGACACCCATGTGAGCATTTGACTTAAAATGGTCCAACCCTATCTATCATTTGGAATACTGTTATGTTTGACCAGTGAAAGGGACTGCATTATTATGTTCTGATGACCAGATAAGTTGTACCAGTAACATGGAAAAAATCTGCGCAAACTGATTGCCTGCTTTTATCACATCACATAATACCTCCGAACCAAAATAGGTACATAGCCAGAAGTTGATTTATTTTGGGACGGATTGGTTGACTAGAAGGGGGAACACCGTCTTCACTGATTTTGTTTTTCTCGAATACTTCACTGATTTTGTTTAAAAAGCGTTTGTTCGAAAACAGAAACTAGTTCACGAATAAATTATGTGAACAAACGAGTTCCTGAACATTCGTTCATAACTTCAGTTATTAAACTGTTTGAACAAATGTGAGCGATCATAAAACAGGAGCAAACAATAACCTTTGGCAGTTAACTGACAAAGAGTTGGAGCCTTGCCCGCCTGTCAACATTCAGAATGGCAAACAATGAGCTAACATAACACCGTGCTTCACCTAACACGGCATCAAGCTTCCTCTACCCGCCACCAATTACACAATAGATTGGGACAAGCTTGTTGCCCCGCGCAAGTCTGAACTTACAATTGTAACATGAAGGCATGAAAACCATGGACAAGAATCATAACTCCTCTTTGGATTGCATCAAGAATCGTTAATAATTTGAATATGAGTTTTAATCTTAATCCAAATAGAAAAAAATAAAAATGTAATCTATATCTTGGTAGATCTTGCTCTAATATATATCTTACTATCAGAGACTGTCACTATGAAAAATAAAACAAATAGTCGCACCCGCTCCTAGTAATGTGAAATCGCTGCCGTAGTGGCGAACCCTAACAATCATGTTTTTTTCCATCCACTTTATACAAGGGATCCTTTTTCCTTCTTAGGCCTTATTAAGCAGGTATTTTCCCCTGTTTAGAGAAGATAGGGGCCTTCACCATTTTTAAGGGACAAGTGGCTTCACCCTTTTTGACCGAAGTCAGCAAGGGAAATCTCAGCCTATATTTTTTATTTTTTTCAATAATACAGACCTGTTTAAATTCGCTTCCACCGGGAGTCAAATCCAGGTCTGCTGGGTGCTACTCAGGAGCTCTAACCACTAGGCTAGAGGCCCTTTCGCAAGTGGCTTCACCTCGTCACGAGTCCAAAATAGTCTTTGATGAAGTTTAAATTTGACCTAAAAGTTGCTCCGTTTGGCAGAGCTCCCGGGGCTCATTCTCTGAAAAATAACCTAAGAGGTTGAGAGCCGGAAAAAAATAGATTCTCGCTAATTCTATGAAGTGATTCCTCCATTGTGGCCTTTAGAGTTAATGCTAAATAATCAAAGTGAGTCACATTCAGCCATAGAATCTGAGTCCTATGGAGCTATACCAAATAAGCCCAAAGAAATTAAACCAGCACATCAAACCATGTCTTAAGAGACGGTCTATGACTGCTTCATCAACTCTGCTTCACAAAGTCCACAATAGAGTAGCTCCACAAAAAATGGAGTTTCTAGAGCTATATATATGTTCTCTCACAACTCCACTATTTTTTTAGAGCTGAGTCTATGAAGCTGCAACTGTTTGACTGAAAAACGTGAAGCCAAACTGAAAAACAAAGGGACAGAACCGTCAACGGTCCCCAAACCTCGAATGTCAAATGGTTCTTGCTCCTCAAAAGGGCCTTTTATTGGCCCTGCCAAAGCTTCATGATTGGGTTGTTGGCGTAAGCTCGAAGCAGGATGACGTGGCAAGCAAAGGCGCTGAGCTGGCTAAGCGAGGAAGGCGCTGGGAATTCAAATTTCAAAGAGAGCAGGAGCGGTTGCACCGGAGGACGTGGTGACCGCGCCCACGGCGCGTCCTGGAGCTGACAGTTGCATTCTACACCTCTTTATATCACGTTTTCTTTATGTCGCGTGTGTAAACTCGGCTCATTAGCTACTGGTATAAGTAGTCCTATGTTAGGAGTGTGTGTTATCGCAAGGTGTTGGTTGTAAACACTTCTGTAGTCGAACTTACTCAGAGCGAAAAGGGGCGCTGTCACCTTGGCGGTTCCCTACGCGTTCGTGTTCAGATCTTGTGTTCTTGTGTTCTAGGCTAGCCAATTGATGATTCACTTGTGCTGTGATTTTGTGATCATACGTTCTACACGTGGTATTAGCTCCTTAATCACGCACTAAACACCACCAATCCAGATCATGTCTGAGCGGGGAGATAGCGGAGGGCGGGGCGACCAGATTCCCTATCCGGCACTCACGGCGGCCAACTACACCAGTTGGAGCATCCGAGTCCAGGTGACCATGGAGGATCAGGGGGTGTGGGAGGTGATGGAGCCGGCGGAGGGGACGTCCCAGCAAGGGGCAACGGTGACGGCGGCGAACAAGGCGAAGGACACAAAGGTGAAAGCTCATCTACTGCAGTGCCTACCTGTAACAGAACCGACCAACTAACATAATTACTGTTCACTAATCAAGCCACCGTGGCAGCTTAAGTAGTAAACCACAATCATATTAGCCCGGTAGTCCGCGAAATCTCGAAGGATCTCGAACTTTACAACATAACACCTGAATCATAAGTTCAGCAGTTCCCATTCACTTGATACAACAGTTTACAAATAAAATAATTACACCACATGTAGCAAATAAGAATTTTTATTACAACTTAGGTTTTTCAAATAAACAGCGGAAGTAGATATTCTTGAAATTACACTCACACCTACATTTTAAATACTGTGCCAGCTCAGGGTCGACTCCAACAAAAGCATGTAGATGAGATATAAGAGTTGACTTTGCCCAAAGTCTATTTCCTCCCTAGTGGGATACAGGTCCATCTTGTTGCCACAGCAAAAGTCTTCGATCTGCAACAAGTGGGAATAAAACCCTGAGTACGTGGGTACTCAGCTAGACTTACCCGTCTTAAACCAGAAAATAAGGACGCTATGGGGTGGAATGCATGGCCTTATAGTGGACTAGCTGACTCATTTGCGAAAAGCATAAGTTATCATATTATAGATATGTATAAGTATGAGTCTTTCATTTTATTTTGCATAGTTTATCATTATAACCTGTTTATGCTAGGTGAGCACCTATGCTAATAGCAATCACTTGAGTTATTATTAAGCAATCAATAGTAACCAAGTCCATTTGGCATTATCCAACATCATCCACATAACCAAGATCTCTTGTTCCATAATAGCATTACTACGATGCCGCTGCTCAAGTCAAGTACTCACTATCCAGGAGTGATGGCGATTCGAATCGATTCCTACTCAGCTGAGGGGGTATTCCCCATGCAAACCAGGCACACCTTGCAAGGGCAGCCTTAGTCACCGTTGGTACTGTTCGGGTAAAGTCGCGGGACCGCTATGGACAAGTCTACACCCAGAGGTTGTCCGGAGCCAGGTCGATCAAGACGTGTCTGCCCACGGAACGATGCCAGGTAGCTCAGACATTCTTGCCCACGGTCACTCGGGCCTCTGACCACCCCTCCGCCATTCGGTGTTCTTGCCTACATTTCGGTCACCGGCCCAAACAGAGCTACTAGGCTTCGTGGTCGGAACGAGTTATCCTTCCAACTAAGCATGGGGCATGCGTTCAACATGACTTGAGGACGTACAACGGTACGGTCCTTAATTGACACGGACGGAGTTACTACATTCCAAAACCAGGTAAAACTCCGCCCGGTCTCAATTTATCCAAGCACCTGGTTATATCCAACTTCTCCATCTTATGCCAATATATATCTGGTAACCACCTATATCTCGCAGGTGATAGGAAGTCTCCCGACTTCTACCGATTCTAATTAAGCAGGGCTAAGCATTAATATCGGTCCTGCACCTAGCAGGGTAGGGATATTTTAAGTAGTCAAGGAATGGATGACGTGCAGCAAGGGTTCCAGGCAACTCCTATACTTAATGCAGTAAACATATAAAAGGACGCAAGTGATATTTGCAAACCATAGGAGAAATGCTCCGGGGCTTGCCTTTCTTTCGACGAGTTAGTTCGACGATTTGGATCGATCTTCAGGCTGGTTCACGTCTGGTTCCCGATCACCTCCTGTGCGGGGGAACTCCTTTCACGACTTCCCTTTGGGATCCTGGTCCTTCTCGATGAATACCCTATCCGCGATCCTGGGATGATGCAGGTGCATATGTATGAATATAGTGTCGGCATAGGCATGATCATGATTTATCGATGATTATGAATGCTCATGTTGAAATGATGCTTTTACATCTATCACTAGCAAACAAGCCAGTAAAGCCAAAGAGAACTACACTTAGCATACTCATCATAACATACTACTTAACAATCAATCATACACACCTTAGTCACTATGAGATCTTACCTTAAGATTAGCATATCACATCACACCATCAAGCATCACTACTAGTCATAACCCGACCAACAACATCCCACTAATAAATTCATAACTAAATATCCATAAACCCTATGGATATGATTGAAGACAACTGAAAGCTTATCAAATTCTCCATCAAACATGTGAAGACATCATAAACTGATTCCCAGATTAACTATACCTAAAACAGACATCATCAGGACTAATCCTGGTAAAACAACCACTAAACAGCTGTCGACGAAATATCGGCGATAGTCCGACCAGGGGTATGCCCTGACCGGTAATGGATTGGCGGAAGGCGCACGAGATTGCAAGCAAGATGTAAACAGAGAACAATCACGCGAGGTTTACCCAAAGTTCAAAGCCGCAAGGATGCGTAAAACCCTAGTCCCGCTCTCTTTCGATTATGATGTGGATGTGTGAGTACGTGCGTTATGCTAGATTCTGTCCTCTGGCACGGGGGTCCTTGCTCTCCTTATATATTACGGGGAGCAAGGTTACAAGTTGGATCTAGCCTATCTGGTACTAAGTTTACATGCTTTACATGTCTAAACTTTCCTATCTCAGCTAGGTCTATCCTCCTTGTCGGTCTTCGAGAATCTTGCCCGTTATAGGCTGTCCGACCAGCCTGGGCCGATCGGTCTTGGAGCTTGATGGGCTGGCTAGGTGATAGCGTGTCGGCCCAAACTAGGCCGTGAGGGTATATGGAGTTTATACCTCCACAGCTAGTCCCCGAGCATCATGGATCTTGAGGGAAAAACACCGTCTTCGCTTGGCTGAGTGAGAAAGGGTGGTCGGACACACGTTCGACATGTGGTCCGAGCAGGGCTGGAGGACCGTCTTGTGTTTCCGACCACTCTTTGCTTACGCTTAGTTGACGTTTTTGGTTTGACCGAAGGATTTATGATGCTCCTGAAAAGAAAAAAGAATTTTAAAAGGGTCCCAAATCTGGAGACGTGGGCCCTCATTAGTGTGTGATGCCTGCCATCACATGGTATCTGTCATAACTGTTCATCGTTTGAGCTTAGTTTTGAACTAAACTTCTTTGTAAAGAAAAAGGATCAGGCCGAGTCATGCAAATGACGTGGGCCCACGTAGTCCCCGACGTTGCTGTAAGATAGTATATGTTGCAGCAAGCTCTAAAAGAAGGATCTAGCCCATGTCACCTCTGAGGTGACGTGGGCCCACGTAATCCCCGAGCCTGAGATGAGGTGGAACACGTTATGTCAGGGTCTAAAAAAGACGACCTGGCTATAGTATCGTGCTTTATGTGTTTCCGACCACTCTTTGAGTGAGACCGAGCAGGCCAAATTTCATTTGGGCTGGTCGGTTTGAACCATGCCATGACTTTGTCATGATTAAGTTAAGATAGCTTTGTCGCTTAACTCGGTCCTCGCCGTGTTTGTGAGACCATGGTTTTTGAATCTAAACCCAGTAAATAGCTTTGCTATTTGTGTGCCAGAATAACCGGTATCATTGGCAAAAAAAAAAATCCCATCTCAGCTGTCGGATTGTGTGGGTTGAATTGCTGATGCTATACTGTAACTTTGTCACAGCGGGTTGGAACAACTTCTTCGAGTTGTTGCTGCAAAGAGAAAATGTGGTATGAGTGAATGTTTTAATAAGGTATGTTGAATTGTATTGATTTGATATAATCTATGATACGAAGTTGTATCAGGATGTATTATTTGAGAATGGTTTTGGTAATCACCCCTCCTTAGAGTTAATCAGTCCTCAGGTGTGTAGATGACCTATAGTGAATAGCGCGTTGCCGAATCACTTAGGGCCCTATTTCCTTTGGAAGCGACCGCTGACACCCCTGTGTTGTATAGCGTTGGAGTTGTGAACACGTAGCGGGATTGATAAGAGACAGTGCATGCTGATTGTTTTTGTTGGAGGGTGACGTACTTGGCCATTTGGTACAAAGAAAAAAGATGTTTTTAACTTTGTAAAGATTTTTCGAACGTACTTTGAAGTAGTTCGTGTAAAGAAATCTTTTGTGAGAAAAGATTGGTGAAGGCATGAATGTTAATGTTGAGAAAGCACTTATCTGTATTTTGCTGTGAGCCACCGTCTTCCCGTGGTGGACTTTTGATCGTGCCTTTGTTCCTGAAAGAATGGTCATATGGTGTGTAAGATTTTCTTATCATGCAGAAGGCTAGGTTATGTTTGTTATAAATTTAGAAGAAAAAATTGCCAGCAACACTAGTCTCTTTCTCATTCAAGAGCCGACTGTGCCTTAGGGATTAGATGATCCTAAACAAACAAAGACGGTGCCGGAATGTTTGGAGCCCTTTTTCCTTTGGGAGCGACCGCTGGCGCACTCTGTGTTGTTTGAGCGTGGTGCTGTTAACACGTAGCGAGTGAGACCGAGACGGTGCGTTCCGGTTGGCTTCGTGTTTGAGGAAAGAAATTTGTGAAAGACCGGTTTTTTCCAAAGTGTGGTCTTTTGAAATGGATGAATGAATAAAACAGAAAATTTATTAGAGATGTGGGATACTTATCTTTCGTCCGTCGTGTCACGTCATGATCGCGTGTGGAGCGAAAAATATTCGCTTGCTGATGCAACCGTACATCAGCAACCGACCTGTCACGTCCATCCGGTGTACGGTTTTTAGACTTTGGTCAAGTCAATTCTCCCTGATGTGGTGGAACCATTGTGTCGGTGCCTCAATCGCTCCACCTCCCTGACGACGTGCGTCAGCGAGCGTACGGGGGGTTCCCGATGCAAGGGAAACGTATAAATGCTCATCGCTTTAGTGGAGCGGTTTTCGTCGCTTCGTGCTCTTGGGGAACGAGAGGGCCGCGGGGTTTTGATTTCCCACGATCTCGTCAGTTGCCTTCTCGAATCCTCCAGGCTCTTCTATAAATTGTGGCCTGCGCTGGGAGTTCTGTACACGCAGCGCATTCTTTGTTCTTGCTTTTCTCCTTCTGCCCTCAAGATTTAGGGTTCTAGATCCCATTTGCTCATCGCCACCACCTGAGATGGACCGCCGCCATGGTAAGCGCCCGGCGGAGGAGGAGGAGTCGGTGAACTCCCCTCAGGAGGTGAGGCCACGGACGAGGTGAGCTTGAATGGGGGTTGTTTCCTTTGATTAATCTTCGGGTTTTCTCCTTTTGGTGTAACCGCTGTTCTTCGTTTGCAATGTAGGTACACGCTCCTGACGATTGGAGGTGCACCAGGCACCTCCGCCGCGGGCGCCGCCGAGGCGGCGAGGAGGGCAGCGGAGGAGCGGCGGGTCGTGCCGGGGGCTGCGGCCCCCGACAAGGCCGGAGCTGCCGTTGCTGCGGCGGAGCATGTGGCTCCCATCGTGGCAGAGGAGGCGGCGGCGGCCGCCAGTGTCTCCACGCCGCGTTCGCTGAGCAGCGTCTCAGTGAACTCCCTGGCGTCTGTGCTCGACCGATGTAGGACGGAGCTGGGCGCACGTCGTGGACCTCTACTCCGACGCCGCCAGCCGGGGCAGCGGAGGCGAACGTGGACTGTTCCGAAGGCACTCTCCTTCGCCCGAGGAGCCGGGAGGCGGAGAAGCGGCCGGGCCGCCGACTTTGACGCCGACGCCAACGCCACCGTCAATGAGGCGGCGGACGAGAGGCCGGCCCGCAAGGTCCGTGTGGACACCGCCGCTTCGGCACGGCGAGGCTGCCGACATCAGGGTCGGCGGTAAGTACCGAGTTTTCATTGTTCGTATTCCCTAAATTATGCTTGCCTTGATGCTTTAAATTTTACACTATTTTTGTAGAGCTGACGGAGCAGCTGGAGCAGATGCAGGAGGCCGCGCATGCCGCGGCGGATGCGGTGAACGCCCAGGGCGGCGATGTCATCGCGCAGCTGGCGGCGATCCCCGGCCAAGTGGCCGCGGTGGCGGTTCATGGCGTCCGCCATGGTGCCTCCGCCGCTTATGCCACCGTCGACGCCATCTCCGGTGTTGATGTCCGTGGCATGGAGCTGTCGGTGGCGGCGCATGACGCCATGGAGGGCGGTGCCGTCGAGTTCGCCGCGGCAGCGGAGGCCGTCGTCGCCGCGACTCCTGTCGACCTGGTGGTCGGCAAGCTCTTCGGGGATGATTAGATTGCTTGGATGCACCGCCCCCGTTTGTAAAAATTTTTTATATTTTTAATGAAAGAAGTGGATCCTTTGAGATGTGTCTTGTGTCGGAATCCTTCGAGATTCCTTTTTATCCTTTATTTTGATCCGTTTTCATGATTGTATCATGTTCGTGCCGTAGGATTTTTATTTCGGGGCTCAAAGCCCTCGTTTTTTGCGTCGAGAATGTCGTGATGCGTCTGATTTTGAGGAATAATTTTCCTTTGAATAGGCAAGAAAAATTTATATGTTCAAGTGTTTGACACGAAAACTTGACTTCTCATTATAAAATAGTACACATTAGATTGCTTTTTATCATCAGAATGACTTACAATGATGTGTACGACTGACGCTAATTTTAACTTTGAAAGGGAAATAGCCTAGAAAAGAAAAACTTGTGCTGATAAGAGAGAAGAATGCATCTCTTGTTCTTTTCAATTTTCTGGCTCTGCTTCTCCTTCTTCTAAGTCGTGGATCATGACTGGATCTTCTTCGGTACAGAGCAGTAGGTCATCGTCATCCAGGGCCTGATCATCTTGGCGTCGGGTATGGTCGGAGATACTTATTCCGTTCCGAGTGGTATTTAGATTGTCCTTTTTTGGAAAAGGTACATCTGTAAAAGAATCTAAGGAGCTTGAGTTTTTCTCAAATTGGCTTCCTTTTTGCACTACTTCATACCACTCGCCATTGATAAACATCCCTTCTGATGTTTTGCGCCCTGGTGATCGAACTATTCTGATGCGCCGTAGGTTGGCCGGATTAGTAGGATTAGGAAATACGTGCTCGGTGTGCGGCGGTATTCCGTCCTTAGGAGGTGTTGGACTGGGGAGTCTCCAGTTTGGTTCTCGGGTTAATAGATTGTCCAAGAACGGGGTAATGAAACCATTACGGTTTGTTTGGGCATGGGACCGTCCGTCCGGGAGGAGGACTCCGAGCACGTTTGTATACCGTGGTCGTCTGTATGGGTTGGGTACAACAATGAGGCTCATCTATGTTAGGTGAATTCCTCGTGTCTTCCCTTGATGGGCTCATGCCGAAGCTGCGGCGATTCTCTCTGATTGCTGCCATGTGTTTTTGATGATCTTCCCTTCGTTTTCTTTCTGCGTCTTGGTGTCGGTCGGCAAGTGCCCTAGCCCTGTGAGCCGACGCCCTTGTCATTGAAGGAGACTGAGTTGAACGTACGTGTGGTCGTTCCGTCCTTTGTTCCGTCGCGTTTGACGTTGCCATGGCAGTTAAAATTTCTTGTCGTCGCCTTTCTTTTCGTTGTTCATCCCTTTGGGATTGGTCATCGCGACGAAGGGTAGCGGCCAGCTCGGCACGTTTTGCAAACAATCGGGCGTTGGAGTTGTTGTTTTGAGGAGAACATTCTTGCTGTGTTGCGGTAGTAGGCACAGCTTGTGAGGTCCGACCGGTTCGCCGAATTTCTCGCTGACGTCGCTGCCGTTCGTTGCGGCGTGCGTTCCTACGCTGAGCTGTTGACACGTAACTCCGGTTTGGTACGCCTTGCCGAACGGTTTGTGTCGTTGGGGCTGGACTGCTGTTGTTCCATGAGGCCTGTTGTGAAGTCCTCTCTCTCAGATCTTGGATATCGGCCAGGATTCTCTATCGTATACTGCTCGGTTGGCCTCTCCGACCACTATGAACAATGGCCGGTCGTGGTCGGAGCCACTGCGAGTTTCTTCCGCCACTTTGTTGCGTGCGATTGCCACGAGGATTTGCATGAATACGACGCCGTAGATCTGTTGATTGCGAACGTGGCCGTTCGGTACGCCCAAAAGTGACCCTGCGACGATTGCGTTGACTCTGTGTTGACGAGTTGGGAACATGTTGCTGTCGCGCGAGCTGTAGATCGCGCCTGACGCGTCGTCGGAGCGACTCAAAATTAGCATGGGTTTCTGTCAACCTCATGTCTTGTTGATGGATCAAACGGAGTAGATCCGTGTTGCTGACATGCCTCCTTTGTGAAGGGTTTGGACCGATCGGAGGTGTTGACGGCGTGCCATCAACCATCAGCGGTGGATTGGTTGGGACTACAATGGTGGTCACCGGGACGAGTTGGATCTGGTTTGGTGCAGTCACCATTGTTGGTGCCATTGTTGGCGTGATAGCTGGAAGCGTAAGAGTTGCAGTAGCAGTTGCTGAGTTGGAAGTCCAGGTGAACATTCCGAAGTTGAAGGTGAGGCCGGCTTCGAAGGTCATGGAATCCGGGAAGGAAACCATCTTGTTTGACGTGAAATCTTGGTGCGCACCCCCTACCTGGCGCGCCACTGTCGACGAAATATCGGCGATAGTCCGACCAGGGGTATGCCCTGACCGGTAATGGATTGGCGGAAGGCGCACGAGATTGCAAGCAAGATGTAAACAGAGAACAATCACGCGAGGTTTACCCAGTTCAGCCGCAAGGATGCGTAAAACCCTAGTCCCGCTCTCTGTTTCAATTATGATGTGGATGTATGAGTCTGTGCGTCATGCCAGATTCTGTCCTCTGGCACGGGGGTCCTTGCTCTCCTTATATATTACGGGGAGCAAGGTTACAAGTCGGATCTAGCCTATCTGGTACTAAGTTTACATTATGCTTTACAAGTCTAAACTTTCCTATCTCAGCTAGGTCTATCCTCCTTGTCGGTCTTTGAGAATCTTGCCCGTTTTAGGCTGTCCGACCAGCCTGGGCCGATCGGTCTTGGAGCTTGATGGGCCGGCTAGGTGATAGCGTGTCGGCCCAAACTAGGCCGTGAGGGTATATGGAGTTTATATCTCCACAACAGCCCTGTTACCCAAATTATAATGGTCATAACTCCTAAACTATTCATCCAATGACCACCAAATTTGACTAGTAGATAAATAAACTAATTACAATCATTTCATACATTGACAAGTTAACCATAAGACTAACTTATCATTGCATTAAACATAGCATCATTGGATTACTCCCTAATTTGAACATCTATGAGTTGAACAGGAACACAAGATTGGTTGCTCCTAAAATTCTACCAAAATTACAGTAGGTAATACATATCAAAGGCAGACCATCATCCAAACTTAACCCCATTTGGATGAACCCACTGTCCTACACAAAATTCACAAGTGGCAAGGCAGAGGGTCACCTAAAAATACTTTGTACTACGAAGTTAATCAAACCATGCATCTCATTACACCAGGGGCTACATAATAACATATAATGAGCCCACAAAAAGTATCAACCCCATATCACACCCATATAATTAATTTATGAATTATTTCCCACATAGCCTTTCTAGCACACTTGAACTACAACTACTAAATTTCACACAGCAAGCATACCTAATCTACTCACCATAGATATAGCATGTCAATATAAGATCATAGCAACAGAAACCACAATTTTCAGAGCCTCCTATAATTACTTATGAATTTCCAAAGATTACCAACATTTCAATAATTAATTAATGCTACACAGAAAAGTTCATCAATCATGGCAAGTGATATTTTCTACGGATACCACACATCATAAGAAAAATATAGGCACTGGAATCACTCGATTTGGACATGCCTAGCTCCCTCTATGAATTTTTGAAGATTAAAAAGGAAATCTGGAAATCATTTTCCTATTATCAGATAAGACAAACACTTTATGAATAGGCCCCTGTACTTTTCCCTAATTTCGTGAGGCCAGATCTGAAACTGTTTGTGTCTGGCGCTTTTGCATGGTGGCCCCTGACCTTTATCTAATTCTAGAACCGTGGTCCTAGCTCGGGAAGGAGAGGGGCGCTCGCTGGAGCTCGGCGCGCCAGCGGCAAGACGGCCGGCGGCGGCCCCAGGGGGCGGCGGAGGTGCGGGGCACCCAGAAGCACCCACCGGTGCCCTCAGGAGGGCCGCGGCGTCGCGTGATCGCCTGGCTACGGCGGCCGGCGGCCGGACCGAGCGGCGCTCCGGTGACAGCAGCTACCGGTGGCGCTGGGAGCCGGTGAAGGAGCGGCGAGTGGGCAGCGCGAGCTGGGGAACACAACGGCGCACTCGAATCACGACGAAGGGCTCTGAGGAGGCGGGAGCAGGGGCGACCCCGGTGACCCGAGCGGCGGCGGCTCGACTTGCACAGCACGGCCGGCGACGGCGGTGCGGCAGCGCGCGAGCAGCGGCGAGGCTAGCACATCGCAAGGCGACTTCATCGGCGTCTACGCGGGCAAGGGAGGTAGCACAAGGAGGGCGAATGGCGGCGGCAAGCGGCAATGGCGATGCGGAGCTTCGGGCGGCGGTGCTTCCTCGGTGGAGAAGGAACCGAGAGGGAGAGGGAAAGAGTGAGAGGAGAGAGTGAGGGGATGGGGAGGCGTCGGTGTCCCCTTTGGGAGGGCGAGGTGGCCAGCTGCCTCTGGCACCGAGGGCACGCGGCGGCCATGCGCTTCCATCGGCCATAGAAGCGTGACACGGGGGCCTGCCTGTCCCTCCCGGTGAGGATGACAGGTGGGTCCCATAAAAAAACAAATTTTAATTTTAAAAGTGACAGCGCACGATTTTTAAAGCGGCTGTAACTTCTAAATAGGCAAAACTAGCAAAAACTTTCAACACGAAAAGTGATCCTCTCAATGAGTAGAATATTTCTCCTCAAGGAAGTTTCGTCAAATTCCACATAGTTTTGAAAATATAAATTCCCAAGGAAAATACCCTTTTTAAAACTCCCTAAAAAGTAGACAGCCCCTAGGTCCTGTCTTTTCCCTCAAAAATATATACCTTCCACCTGTTTTTCGAAGAAGTCATCTTTGAGACTTTTATTCCTTATAAAATTCCGCATCTAAAACCTTTAGACCCCAAAAGCATTTGGAATGCCCGAGAAATACTTTTTCACAAAACCGACAAAGACATTCGATAAATCAAACATGTCAACCTATTGATCTAAGCATAATTATCCGAATCAAGCCAACTAATTGCAATCCTTTAGGAGGATTTCTCAAACATACATTACCGCTATACTTAACACTACCAACATTATTTTGCAGGCAATCATCAAGAATAACCTATTCTATCAAGACAAGCAATCATACACTAGATATCATGATGATAATGCATGCTTATGCAAATGATGTCAGGATTAAGCAAGTTTAATTAGTGCTTAACACTGGAGGTGTTACAGCTCTACCCCCCTTAAAAGAAATCTCGCCCTGAGATTTGAATCAGCTAGTTACCTTTGTTTATAAAAATCGGGGAAAACCTCACTAATGTAGGACTCGGTTTCCCAAGTTGCATTGCTAGAATCCTGATGATCCCACAACACCTTGTAGAGCTTCACTGATTGGTCCCGAGTTGCGTGATCTTTAGTATCCGGTATCTGAACTGGCTTCTCTTGGTATGTCAAGTCGGGCTCCAATTTGATGTCTCGTGCCTCAATCTTTTCTTCATGGACACGCAAACACTTCTTAAGTTGTGACACATGGAAAACTGGAAAGATTACATTCATCTCTGGAGGTAACTGCAATTCATAAGCCATCTCACTTCCCCTTTCCAGGATTCTATATGGTCCGATATATCTTGGTGGAAGCTTTCTCTTTACTCTAAACTGTTGGGCACCTTTCATTTGCGAAACCTTCAGATAAACCTCATCACCTGCTTGAAACTCGAGCGGTCTTTTTCTATTGTCCGCATAACTTTTTCGATGGGGATCGTGCGGCCTTCGGGTGTCCTTGAATAGTACGAACTCGTTCTTCGGCCGAGTGACAAAGTCAATGCCATAATACCCTCTTTCTCCAGGTTCGATCCAATTCAAGGGAGTCCTGCACTTTCTACCATAAAGAGCTTCATACGGAGCCATCTGAGTGCTTGCTTGATAGTTATTGTTGTAGGAAAACTCAGCTAACGGTAGCCATGTTTTCCATGAACCTTTAGAAGACAATACACAAGCTCTCAGCATATCCTCCAAAACTTGGTGGGTTTCCTTGATTTGATTTGAAGTTTGAGGATGACTAGCAGAACTACGGACCAACGGGGTGTCTAATCCTTTCTGCAGATGTTCCCAAAGGTGAGAAATAAACTGGGACCCTCTATCTGACATAATGGTCTTCGGCATTCCATGAAGTCAGACAATCTGAGTAATGTACAGGTCAGCATAGTGATACGGTTGATACTCAATGTTGACAGGTATGAAGTGTGCTGACTTAGTACGACGATCAATTATTACCCAAATTGAGTCATTTCCTTTCTTAGTGGTGGGAAGTCCTACAATGAAATCCATACTTATGTCATCCCACTTCTAGTCCGGAATAGGTAACGGTTGCAGTGTCCCTACTGGCTTCATATAAATAGCTTTGACTCTACAGCAGGTATCGCATCTAGCGACATAAGCAGCAATTTCCTTCTTCATTTTTGTCCACCAAAAGCGAGGTCTCAGGTCATGGTACATTTGACTACTTCCAGGGTGGATAGATAACTTGGAAAGATGAACTTGATCCATAATCTGATTCTTGAGCTCTCTATTCTTGGGTACCACAAGGCGATCATCAAACCAGAGAACACCTTGCTCATCAATCTTGAAATGTGGAATTGAGGCCTTTTCCATTCTCTGCTTCAAGTAGAAGATTCCCTTATCAGATCTTTGGCCTTCAATGATTTGATTTTTGAGAGCACGACCAACCTGAATGTGGTATAGCATTTCAGGATGTACTAAGTTAAACTCCTCTTCAAACATTGGTGATACAACATTGCAATGCAACTTCCGACTCAAAGCATTCGCCTCAACGTTTGCCTTGCCCGGATGGCAGTGCACTTGCAAGTTATAATCCTTGATCAACTCCAACCATCTTCTTTGCCTCATGTTCAACTGGGTTGAGTGAAGAAGAATTTGAGACTTTCATGGTCTGTATAAAGGTTGCATACATTTCCCAATAGATAATGCCTCCAGATCTTCAAGGAATGCATGACTGATGCAAGCTCTAAATCAGGTGTTGGGTAATTCACCTCATGCTTCCTCAATTGGCGTGAGGCATAAGCAATTACTCGTCCTTCTTGCATCAGAACACATCCCAAACTGGTTTTTGATGCATCACAAAACACATCAAAAGGTTTCTGCAGATTGGGCTGTGCTAAAACTGGAGCATTGGTTAACAACTTTCGCAAGGTACGAAAGCTTCTTCACATTCTTCAGTCCATACAAACTTGTGATCTTTTTGCAGCAAATTGGTCATGGGTTTGGCAATCTTGGAGAAATCTAGAATAAAGCGACGATAGTATCCTACCAACCCAAGAAAACTACAAACTTTGGTGACCGAGGTCGGGGCTTTCCAATCCATAACTTGTTGAACTTTGCTGGGATCCACTGACAATCCTTCTTCTGACAAGACATGACCAAGGAAAGGAATTTTCTTGAGCCAAAACTCGCATTTGCTAAACTTAGCATACAACTTGTGTTCTCGTAATCGGGTCAAGACAATTCTCGATGTTCAAGCATGATCCACTTCATTCTCTGAATAGATCAGGATGTCATCAATAAAGATAACTAGGAACCTATCCAGTTCGCATAAATATGAATTCATCAAATACGTAAAGTGTGCGGGAGCATTTGTCAAGCCGAATGACATGACAAGGTACTCGTACAACCCGTATTTGGTAGAAAAGGCGATCTTTGGAATATCTTGCGGCCTAATCTTAATCGGTGATAACCTGACCTCAAATCAATCTTAGAAAACACCTTGGCCTTTGATAGTTGATCAAACAAGATATCAATACGAGGTAAAGGATACTTGTTTTTAATTGTTACCGCATTGAGCGGCCTGTAGTCCACGCACATTCGTAAAGTTTGATCCTTTTTCTTTACGAATATTACGGGGCAACTCCACTCAGACTTACTAGGTTGAATGAAACCCTTATCCAAAAGTTCCTTCAGTTGAGTCCTTAGCTCAGGTAGCTTCTCGGGTGACATTCTGTAGGGCCTTCTCGAAATTGGTGTAGTTCCTGGTATTAACTCAGTCTTAAACTCCACATCCCTATCTGGTGGAAGACCGGGTAGATCATCAGGAAACACATCTAGAAACTCACATACTACTGGGATCTTGGAAAGTTCAATAACATCAGTAGAGCAAGTCATGCTGACCAGATCGACATGCCGAGGTAGACATACTTTAAACTTGCTACCATTCCTAGGATCTGTCAAAGAGAGAGTTCTACTATCTGTGTCCCACACTGCTTTCCACATCTTCATCCAACTCATTCCCAAAATCACATCTAAGGCCAATCCTGGTAACACCACAAGATTTGCTAGAATCTTTCGGTTACCAATCTCAACAGTGACGTTGCGTACCATCCATCTAGTAGATACATCAGCCCCTGCTGAACTCACGCGGAGTACATAATCCAATTCTGTTACCCTTAGATCATGCTTTTGTGCAAACTCGAGGCTCACGAAGGAATGTGATGACCCGGAGTCGAACAAGACAATGGCAGGGTGTTGATTAACAAGAAACTTGCCAGCCATGATAGGTTCCCCTTCAGGAACTTCTTCAACAGAAGTGTAATGCAGGCGACCTGTATGCATGGTTTGCTTCTTCTTCTTCTTGGATTGTGAACGCTTCTTAACACTTGATGAACTTGCTGGTTCAGGTCCCTTCTGAGGTACAACAGGCTCAGCTCTCTGGCGCTTCTTCTGAGGCGGTCGAAGCCTTGTATCTGGTGTAGTCAAATGATACTGAGGAGGAACTGCCATATGGACAATTACTGGTGTGGGTTTTGGTTCTAGAGCTCGCTTACGGCTCTTATATTCGGCATATCTGTTATTGATAATCTCTTGTGCCCGACATTCCTCTACAAAATCATTGAATGTGGTACAAGGAGAAGTGCCCACATACTTTGCCATCTTGGGGTGAAGACCCCTCTTGAAGAATTCAATCTTTCTCTCTTCTGTGTTAACAAACTCAGGAGCATAGCGAGAAAGATGATTGAAGGCATGCAGATATTCACTTATGGTCTTGGTGTCTTGAGTAAGCTTCAAGAATTCATTCTTCTTCCATTACATTAGTGCTGGTAGAATGTGCTCCTTACGAAAAAGCAGTAGCGAACTGCTCCCACGTAATGGAGACATCAGTACCCAAACTGGTACGATAATTAGTCCACCACAATTCTGCTTGTCCCTCCAATTGAACTGCAGCGAATTGTGTCTTAAGCTCCTCTGTCAGCCTCAACAGACGAAACCTTTCTTCCATGGTGACGATCCAATCTTCAGCTTGCAATGGTTCTAAGGCTTCTGTTAACACCAGAATTTGGTCAGGAATATGACAGGTGGACCCGCAAGGAGCAGAGAGAGCAATTCGGCAAGTGCGTATGCGGTCGGCTAATTTCCATGTGTTCGGCAAATGATCAAGCGGTCGGTAACGGCTTTATTTGAAGGCGAAAGAAGGAAAGATGAAGGCGGCGAGAAAGGGAAGGAGTCGTGATAATCAAGGACTCCGATTATGGATAGAGTTAGCGTGTCCGGTCTTTCCAATTTTGTTTAAATAGTTCGTAAGTGCTTAGGACTCATGTTCGTCCGGGGTATAAATATAAACCCTCGACCATTGTAATAAGGGTTCACAACCAAATCAATACAACCGGCTACGCGCCACCCTTCGAGTCCTTTAGTCGTGTCATCGAGTTCTTCGAGAGGGCCAATCGATCCGTCGACCTCCGTAAGTCCCGGCAACCTTGTTATCATGTCTAGTATCATGCGGTGGATTTAGATGTGATGCAAGTAGTCTTGTTTGTCTCGACGGGATGGCCGTGCGGCGCGCGTCGCTTGACAACGGAAGTTTTTGCTCGTGCCTTGTATCGTGCGGCGGATTAAGACATGAGTAAAGATAGTTATCGGCTCTTTTAGATTTGGCATGATCTAATAGATTCATTAAGTTACCATGTGTTGCTTGCTTTATTTAATGTTTAATTATTTGCAACACTCTTTTGCCCAATCTAGATTGATACTCTTTCGGCTTGTTGATCGTTCTTTCATGTTTATTCGATATCAAGTAGATCAAGTTCATATAGCCGAATTAGATCGATCTAGATTGTCACGTGTTGTGGGTTCATTCACGTTATGTGTAGATAAGCCTTGACAGGACCGGGTACCGTGCGGCAGATGCAGGTCTTTGGGTTACTCTAGAGCTAGTCATCCGGTGGACTAGAGATCGGTTTAATCGATAGGCTCCTTTACATGTTACTTGTTTGTTCCTTCTTCATGGACCCCGATTCGGCAATTTTGCGATACGGTTATGCTTAAACATGTGACAAGTATTTATAGATCTGTTAGGTAATTGCATGCTTTTAGCTCTTTATTGTTAGATTGTATCATGCGGTGGATTGATCTAGCAAGTAAGGAGTGGTGTAAATTCATAGTGAGTGGTATCATGCGGTGGATTAGCTTGCTTGGGTTTATGCTTGACGGGTTTATGAAGGCTAGACGTGCGCGAGCATTAGTTGGAATAGCCTATGCATGTGTTATTTAGTAGATTTATATTTATAAGTTACTTATTCTTAATTTTTAGTGCTTGATGATGCTTTAAACATGAGATGTAGTTTGATATGCTTTACTGATTTAATCTTGTTCAAACATGTCTTCATTTGCGTATTCGGCTAGTTTGTTCGTTTACATCGTTATGTTACTTTAGCCGAATGAAGCGCATCCGTTGCGATAGCTTCCATAGCTATGTGTCGTCGTAAGTGGCTTCGGGGCCGTAAAGATGGAGCGTCTGGTCTCACCCAAAGACGTTCCGCTTATGATCTTACCGTTTTATCCCTTGTCGATTTTCAGGTCAAATCGACCGCACGCCACTTGGATTCGACGCCGGGCATCCGATTGAAGCTAGGCTTTCCGGCTTCTTTGTGTGTGAGACGCGGGGTGGTCACATTTTGCGTCAACACACTTTTTGGCACGCCGGTGGGACAACTTCTCAATCTAAGATGGGATCGGAAATTGACAACGATCACGTTACGAACGTGACCATGGACGAGCCGCGACGAGCAACGTCGATCGTGGAACAAGCAATGGAACAGTTTCAGCGAAATGTCGATGTCTTTTTCCAAGAACAAGAGTGGCGAGTGATCGTCAAGCAATCACGCCACGAGTTCTTCTCGCCGGTCGATCGACATTGCGACGAGGAGGAGATGCGAGAGGGTAGTTGCAGCCATATACAAAGCCGTGGGAGACACTATGTTGAATCACAACACAGCTTTTCTCGGGCACCTTCCGCAAGATCATGGGCGACACTTTTGGTCCAGCGGTTGACAAGCGCTTTGAAGAAAGATTTGGAGAGCTTGCTTTGGACCAAGCAGTGTACTTCAACACTCGGCAATCTTCGGGAAAGTCAACCGGAGGAGAAGAGATAATCGGTACAAGCAAGGATGGAGCTATTCACGATGAAAAAGAAAAGCCTCCTGTTGCCGAGCAGCAAACTTATGGTCAAGTAACTTTTGGTGCAACAACAGATATACCCGCATCTGCTTACAAGATTGCTCCAATGGCAAATAGATTGCAGAAGAGTGTCTATGGAGATGGGTACAATGAATTTACTGATTACGGTGCTCGAGTGCTTTGCCGAATCCAGGGTACAGGAGTGCATCAGGAATGCCTTCTAGAAGACAGGGAGCAAAAGATGCAAATGATGAGCTCCTAGCAGAATGGCCGACATGATGCAGAATCAATTCGGCCCGAAACCAAAGCATCGACATATGCATACAAATCTCCTTTCCCAGTGGTACAATAGGGTAGCTCTTCCACCAAGAGTTAAGCCACCAACGGATTTGACCAAATTCTCTGGTCAGGATGACACCAGTACCATTGAGCATGTCAGTAGATATCTGATGCAACTTGGAGAAGCTGCTGCTGATGAAGCTTGGAGGATCAGATATTTTCCTATGTCTCTGACAGGGCCGGCTTTCACATGGTTTGCATCGCAGCCGGCCAATTCCATTGGTACATGGGCAGAATTGGAGCAAAAATTCCATTCATACTTTTATACAGGAACCAATGAGAAGAAGATGGTTGATCTGTGGTCTATGAGGATGAAGACTACTGAAACACCAATGGAGTATCTCCGCAGATTCAGAGAAGCAAAGAACATGTGCTATTCTCTGACTATTCCTGATGATCAGCTCGCACAATTGGTCATTGCAGGCATGCTGCCACATATCAGAGACAAGCTATTCGGCATGGAGTTTGAAGACCTTGGACAGCTTGCACAAAAGCTGACAGCAATGAGCAATCAAGCCCAAGGGTTCGAAGAGATGCTCGTTTTCGGAAAGAACAAGTGCAACCGTTGATATGTATCGGGGATTTCGGAAGAAGCATCGAATATGAAGATGAAGATGAAGTAGGCGCTGCAGAGTTGACCTGGACAAAAGAGCCTACTTTGGTCAGTCATCGATGGGTGAAGCGGCGAAGGGATCTTATGATTTTGATGTCGAGAAAGCATGAGATAAGCTCTTTTTGTATCGGGTCCAAGAAGGACGCGTTAAGCCGAGAAGGACATCCTATGCCGCGCCCTGAAGGAGTAAAGGATAAGAAGTATTGTGGATTTCATGATACAAACTCTCATCATATCAATGATTGCCGAGTGTTCAGAGTAAAGATTCAGAAAGCTATTCAAGATGGACACTTAAGATTTGATGGCAAGATGAAAGTAGACAAGAACCCGTTCCCTCGTAACATGGTCTCTTTCTCCATAGGTATGGTTGATGCCGGTGAGTCCAAGGAAAAGGGAAAGATGAAGGTTCGACATCCGAAAGAGCCAAGGAGAGTGGTTCGTTGACCCTAATCGGCAAGTTACCAAGGAGGAAGTGCAACAAGCGCGGTTCAAAAATAGCCGAACGAGAAGGGTCGGGCTTCGGATGCGGCTAAGAGAAATTGCCGAATACACGCGAGCCGAAGCGCGAGTTACAAGACGACACTTGTTGAATAAGTGGCGGTGGGAAAAGAAGATGGAATATGATGAGGAACAGCGGTACATTGAAGAGGAGCGAGTTCATGGCGAACGTCGGAGATATGAAGCGAGGTGCGCGAGAGAACAAGAAGAATACGGGGAGAGAACAAGAGCAATCTCATTGGAACTGTTCCTTCTTCGGTTTCTTGTTGGAATGAAGGCTTGAAGTTGCTGCCAAACAATTGCCCCGAATGCAGTGATCAATATTCGAGTACGGGCAATCTCGAGTCAACCGTCCCGTTCATGATAGACTTGGGATGAAAGTTCCGGAGAACGATCGGCGCTTAAAAATAAACGGTTTTGATGAACATCGGAGGAAGAGATTTGCGAGATCAAGCTTGGGCTCACAGCGGTGTCCATAATGCGAAGAGAGCTCCTATAGGTGGCAAAGAGGACAGTGGTGCCCTCCTGGTCTGCGGAAAAGTCAGAAGAGAAGAGTTCAGCGTTTGAGAAATCAATTGCTGAAACAGGAAATAGCCGAAAAGAAGCCAGTGTGGCGTCCTAAGAAAAAGGATGATGGACGGGGCCCTTCGGTGATACTAACATGGTGTTCTTCATTCCATTAGAGTTTAAAGCTCCGAAGACCAAGAAGTGCAAGATGAGGTATATTCAGATTTTGATGAAACCGAATGCCGAGACTCGATGGCTCAACTTGTGTTGACTCGGCAAGCAATCTTTGACAAGCCGAGTTAAAAACCGTCATCGAAGCCATTATACACGAAGGGATATGTCAATGGCAAACCTTTAACCAAGATGCTTGTTGATGGAGGGGCTGCTATCAATATTATGCCCTATGCTACTTTCGAAAGCTTGGTATGACAAGTGAAGATTTCTTCAGCAGACCGACATGATCCTTAGAGATTTCTTGGCAATGCTTCGATACTCGTGGAGCAAGTACATGTGGAACCGATGATTGGATCCAAAACTTTGATCACTACCTTCTTTGTCATTGATGGCAAGGGGGCATATAGCATGCTTCTTGGAAGAGATTGGATCCATGCTAATTACTGTATACCCTCAACTATGCATCAAATCCTTATTCAGTGGGTAGGAGATGATGTAGAAGTTGTTCAGGCTGATGATTCAGTGAGTGTTGCCAAGTACTACAACAAGAGAGTTAAAATTAAGCAATTTGCAGAAGGAGAATTGGTTTGGAAAACAATATTGCCGATTGGTACCAAGGATAGAACATTCGGCAAGTGGTCTCCGAATTGGGAAGGACCTTTTCGGGTTGTCAGTTGTACGCCTGGCAATGCGTATATATTGAAGATATTTGTTTGGAGAAGAGCTTACTAGAGCCATCAATGGCAGATACCTTAAGAAGTTTTATCCAAGTATCGAAGTTGGATCTTAACTATGGCTCTGATATGAATGTGGCATAGCCGATTGAATAAACCTTCAGAGCAAAGAAAAGAAGTTGGAGAGAAATAGCCGGTATTATTGTATCGCCTCTAGTGGAAAGATAGCCGATATCGTGTGTATCGTCTTCAGAACAAAAATAGCCGATACAGTTGTATCGCCTTTAGTCGATTTTTATAAGTGAACAGTTTGATCTTATCTCTCGGTGATAGGTTTATCGGGAGAAGATAAAGGGAATTGAAGTACTACGCTACAAACCGTCAAGTCATGGAACAGGACCGAGATCTAATCGGCTAAAATGATGTCATGCGATTCGGGAGTTTTCGTTCGGGAAGAGTGTTGCAGTCGAGTTCTAGCTAAGGAAAAATTTGCAAAGAAGCAAATGCGACAGACGAATGTCGTCACAGACAAGCAAGAACAAGAAGAGGACCAACATTCTTCATTAAAATTTTATTTTACAACCCGCGCCAATCCTAATACAAGCTACTCCTCTTCTTCATTGAAGAGCTTGTTGAGGACAGACTCCGGGTTGGTGGCGTTGGCCATGGCGTCGGCGTCGGCGTCGTACCCCACCAAGAGGCCCTCGATGTCGTCGACCTCATGGGGAAGACCGCCGCGGAAGCCGGTCGGCATCGGAGCGTAGTCGTCCCGGTCCGGGACGACATCCCCGCCGAGGCCGAGGAGGTGCCGAGGCGCACGCCATGGAGGGCAACCTCGATCGACCGACCCGGGAATCGCCTCAAGGCGATCGCCCGAGTCGCTCCACGGGCGTTCACGTGGTTGGCCGCCGCCGTCGCCGCCACCTTCGGGCGTTCCGGCTCCGCGAGAGGTGCGCAAGGAAAGAATAAGATGGATCGGTGAGCGCGGACGGATTGGGGAGAACGGAAGTCGAAAGCGATTGGCAAAGTGCAAATGCGGTGATGGCCTCGCTCATGCCGGCGGTTGTCCTCCAACTCCAGCCGAGCGATCCCGAACTTCTTGGTTTCCTCACCAAGAAGCTCCATCGCCTCATCCCTCTCGCGGCGGTACGCGGCGGCATCGTAAGCGGGCATGCGGCGGGATCTCCTCGTCGTTCCTCTCCCATATGGGAACGTACGAAGGAGCCGACCCCGATGAGGCCGAGGCGGAGGCCGATGCGCGGAGCAGGAGCAGGAGCGGGCTGGAGCCGGAGCCGGCGCGGGGGGCGAGCGTTGAACGCACGCGGCCGGCGCCAAAAAGCGCCATTGGCCGTCTTGATCCTCGCCGTCCTACAAACAAGGTGCAATCAAGATCGGCTAGACAAGAAGAAGCGCAAACAAGATAGGAAGGTTATCTCTTCGCAGACGGCGACCACCACGGCCGCTTCCCTCCGCCGCGTCCGCCGCGGGGGAGCGGGGAGCGGAAGCGAAGGAGCGGTGTGGGTGCCGGCCGGCAACCCGCCTCGGAAGTTGGCGGCATACTCGCCGGCGACCCGGTAGCCCGAAACGGATCGAGAAGATGAACAACCGCAAAGAGGGCGAAACTCGGATCGGGTAAAATTGTCGGATACCACAACTCAAGGGGTTAAAAGATCTCACCGCCGGCGCCGGTTCTTTGCTTCCCTCCGCCTCGTCCGGGCGGGACGCTTGTTGCGATCTCGCCGCTCGCCATTGGTGATGGTGGGGGTTTTTGGGCTTGAAAGCAAGGAGGAAGTGGAAGAGATTGAGGAAGATAGCAAGGGGCCGCTTGCGCTTGATGTGATGATGGTGGGAGTCGGCGATCTTATTTATGAACGTGGGAGCCGTGGCGAGATCGCGGGAAAGCCAAGCGGCGGGATAGGGTTTCCACACTTGTGGGCCGATGTTGAGTTGGGACGAGCCCATCACGCCGGCGATTCGGTTACCATACGCTCGGTCGGCTAAATAGGCGATGAGAACTATTCGGCTAAAAATGGCACTTGAGGCGGCAACGATTACGTTCGGTGATATACACATCTATGAGTGCGGTCGTAATTGGAAGAGCCGAATAACTTGAAACGAGAGAAGAAAGAGAAAAATGAAGATTATCTACTTTTCAAGAGAAAAGAAATTGTTTTCAAGTATGACAGGGTCAAGCCTAAGTGTCTACATCTTCAAATACAAGCCAAGCATCTATACATTTAGGAAAGAATTGATAACAGCAAGAGCATCAATCTTGATTCGGTTGGCTTCATCAAGAGCTTTTTGGTCCTCTTCTTCAGAATCTTGGATGTTGGACAATTTGCTTTTGATTTGCCGCGTCTCCTTGATGACTGATTGTATTTTGGATTTAGCCGAGTCAAGAGATGGCAGATTTGCGAGCTTAGTTTCATGAGACTGAATGTTGGCATTCGGTTGAGCCGATTGAGCTTCAAGTTTGGTTTTTCTTCTCTCATGACCTCGTAGCTGGTTCTAAGGTGCTCAAGAGGTGCTCGATCGACTTGATGCCGAGTAGAGCTCCTTGGCTCTTGTTCCTTGGCCACCTTTCTTTTTTCCGAGATCAACTTTGGTGGACATATTCTTGTGTGCTCTCTTGATAGGCAAAATGATCATCAAGGTGTGATAAAGCATCTATGGCGGCCTTGAGATTAGAGGGAAGCTCTTGATCAATAAGCTCGCTATTTCCCTTATTTTGTCGAATCTTGGGCCAAAGCAACGATGTCCTTTTTCGAAATGATATTATATCCTTTAGCTTGGCTTGACTTTACGACGATAATTGCTGGTTGGAAGAAACTTCATCTTTATCCCCAAAGCATACTCTTCGGCGATAAGGAAAAGCGGCTTGAGGGTGAGCGGTGTCTGTTGGTGAACAAGGAAGATAGTTTAGCCAAATGATTGGTCCGAATAAAAATAGCCGAGTGGAATAAGAATAATACCTCTTCGGCAATTACTTGATCAATTGCCTCCGAGTAATATCAATATGTTGAGTGGTTGATACCACGGTCACTTCGGGATTGACAATATCATGGCTTGGTACATCCCGAATTGTCGAGTTGTTGAAACTTGAAGTTCTTGGAGAAGGGGTCCTCCTTGTTCATTTGACCGATGAAGAGGGATGTTTGTTGCCGTTTCGTTTGTTCATCGGCTGATGAGAGGAAAATTCTTCGCTACTCCTTGTTCACCTCGCTTGGTCATCTACACGGTGCATGCTGCTTTGGTAGGCTCATTAGCGTTTACTTGACCGGTTGAGGCTTCGGGAGAGTTTTCCAAGATCACTACCCCTGTCGGGACTTTGAGGTTTGGCTGTTTGTTGAAAGAAAGTAATGAGTGCAAACACATTTGCGAGAGGACAATAAGGGGTCAAAAGCATTCATACACGAGAGAGTGGCTTAGCTTTCTTTGATCTTGATTTCTTGGGAATTGCGAGTGTCCTTGATAGGGGAAGAAGGAGTTTTTCTTTTGAGGTCCTTCGGGAGAGCCTTTGTGTCATCGCAGGTATCTTGTTGAATCGTCGGACTTGGAGCATCATGCCCCGAGGCAGCAACGGGGCCGGGGCTGCCCGTATTGAACCTCTGGAGGACTTGGAGGAGCAAAGTGTCCTGTTCAAAAGAGATGTTTAGAAACGAACGAGAGACATAAAGTAAAAGGTAGCCACAAGCATGTACCTCATCATCGAGAGGAGAATGAGGGCATTAAGACTTGGCATAAAGGGTGGATTTGTGCTCGAATATGTGAGAATGCCATTCCGCCACCGGAGAGGTTGAATGAAGGATGAGCGGCTTCAATTATCACCGAGAGGGTTGGGTTCATATATTGGAAGCTTGCATCCAAGATTGAAAACCTTATTGGCCTCGGTAATATTCAGCAAAGACTCCCGGGTACGATGATGCTTGAAAAATATGGCCTTGGGGGCAATTGACCGAGTCCAAACCGCACGGCAACCATGTTTGGATTATAAAATTCATAAGTCGAGCTTATCAACCGACCATGATGAAATTCTGCTGGCGAGCACGGGGCTTGATGAAAGAATTGAAAATGTCCCTGGAATCATCATCTATGCAGCCCAACTCATAGGCTGAATCTGCGGGGAGAGTTAAATTTTCATTCTCCCGTAAGGAAACCGGATCATGTGGTTGAATCCCTTGTAGAAGATCTTGAAAAGATGGCCCGAGATCTAAGTCAATAATGATTGAAGATGCAGCCTCTCCATATGTCGACAAGATTTGTATGCGGGGTCTTCACCTTCGGCATAATTGATTGAAGGAAAGTTCGGATTATGGAGATCTGACGAGACAATCGATGCATATATAGTTGCAACCACATCCGGAGAAGCCACCATGGTCCATTGACACGGGAGATTTCGCCATGATTCCTCATGCGGACGATGTCTGGTGCATCATGTGGTAGAAAGCTCCCGGCGAGATATTTGCCCAAAGGAATCAGCTTGCACGTAGCCAATTCTTGACCATCACTATGTGATTCAGAGTGGGCTCATTGGACTTGCCACAGAAAATGAATCTGCATAACCACATGTTCATGAATGCCCTATACTCTTTATCAGACACAGGGCCAGTTGAAGCATAAGTCCGGGACATACTTGGCCCGACCTCCTCCCGATTTAACGCTTACGTGAGCTGGTGCTTTTGTATTTGAATGGGTATGTTGGCTTGGTGATGTTTAAGCCGGTCATCATAAAGATGTACGAGAGAGTGATCGACATTGGGCCATGACCGAAGATGAACGCATTGATGGCGTCGGACCGAAATGGGAAGCGGCTATCGGGAGGGAGTCATTCCTAGGCATTTCGGCTAAAGAAAGCTCCAAACAGTCTTGAATATCTTGAGATTCCCAAAAATCTTTGCTCTGGACCGCATCCTACGGTACCAATCACGCCATCCTGTGATTGAAGGAAGGGGCCATGTTTTGAAAGTATTCGGCCATTGTTTGGGGAGAAATCCTAGACTTAAAAGGGATCCTCGGGGTTTCCTTTTCGATAAATTCCCTTGGATTGGGGTCTCCCGCGGACCAAGAAAAATGATCCAGGACACGCAAGATTGGAGATCAAGATCTCATTCTTCATTTCCTTTAAGAAGAAATTGAGGCGAATGGATCAAAAGGTGCATCTCGGAAATTGATTCGAAAGAATTGCCGAATAGGTAAAGCAAGTAGGGTTACCTCTAGAAGCTCTTCTTGAGTTCTTTGTTGCCATAATGGAGCTGGTTGAAGTCTCGCCGCCATTAAAAACAAACGAGCGAACGCAGATCTCAAAATGGCGGCCGGGCGTTGGCGGTGATGACCTAGGCGAAAGGCGCGGCAAGTCAATTTTGAAATAAAATCCTTTTATCTCGAAATTGAGGGGGCATGTGTTAACACCGAGAATTTGGTCGGGAATATGACGGGTGGACCCGCAAGGAGCGGAGAGAGCAATTCGGCAAGTGCGTATGCGGTCGGCTAATTTCCATGTGTTCGGCAAATGATCAAGCGGTCGGTAACGGCTTTATTTGAAGGCGAAAGAAGGAAAGATGAAGGCGGCGAGAAAGGGAAGGAGTCGTGATAATCAAGGACTCCGATTATGGATAGAGTTAGCGTGTCCGGTCTTTCCAATTTTGTTTAAATAGTTCGTAAGTGCTTAGGACTCATGTTCTGTCCGGGGTATAAATATAAACCCTCGACCATTGTAATAAGGGTTCACAACCAAATCAATACAACCGGCTACGCGCCACCCTTCGAGTCCTTTAGTCGTGTCGTCGAGTTCTTCGAGAGGGCCAATCGATCCGTCGACCTCCGTAAGTCCCGCAACCTTGTTATCATGTCTAGTATCATGCGGTGGATTTAGATGTGATGCAAGTAGTCTTGTTTGTCTCGACGGGATGGCCGTGCGGCGGCGTCCGCTTGACAACGGGAAGTTTTTGCTCGTGCCTTGTATCGTGCGGCGGATTAAGACATGAGTAAAGATAGTTATCGGCTCTTTTAGATTTGGCATGATCTAATAGATTCATTAAGTTACCATGTGTTGCTTGCTTTATTTAATGTTTAATTATTTGCAACACTCTTTTGCCCAATCTAGATTGATACTCTTTCGGCTTGTTGATCGTTCTTTCATGTTTATTCGATATCAAGTAGATCAAGTTCATATAGCCGAATTAGATCGATCTAGATTGTCACGTGTTGTGGGTTCATTCACGTTATGTGTAGATAAGCCTTGACGGGACCGGGTACCGTGCGGCGAATGGGTCTTTGGGTTACTCTAGAGCTAGTCATCCGGTGGACTAGAGATCGTTTAATCGATAGGCTCCTTTACATGTTACTTGTTTGTTCCTTCTTCATGGACCCCGATTCGGCAATTTTGCGATACGGTTATGCTTAAACATGTGACAAGTATTTATAGATCTGTTAGGTAATTGCATGCTTTTAGCTCTTTATTGTTAGATTGTATCATGCGGTGGATTGATCTAGCGGTAAGGAGTGGTGTAAATTCATAGTGAGTGGTATCATGCGGTGGATTAGCTTGCTTGGGTTTATGCTTGACGGGTTTATGAAGGCTAGACGTGCGGCGATTAGTTGGAATAGCCTATGCATGTGTTATTTAGTAGATTTATATTTATAAGTTACTTATTCTTAATTTTTAGTGCTTGATGATGCTTTAAACATGAGATGTAGTTTGATATGCTTTTCGATTTAATCTTGTTCAAACATGTCTTCATTTACGTATTCGGCTAGTTTGTTCGTTTACATCGGTTATGTTACTTTAGCCGAATGAAGCGCATCCGTTGGCGCGATAGCTTCCATAGCTATGTGTCGTCGTAAGTGGCTTCAAGGCCGTAAAGATGGAAGCATCGGTCTCACCCAAAGACGTTCCGGTTATGATCTTACCGTTTTATCCCTTGTCGATTTTCAGGTCAAATCGGCGGCACGCACCGGATTCAGACGCCCGGGCATCCGATTGAAGCTAGGCTTTCCGGCTTGCTGTGTGTGAGACGCAGGGTGGTCACATTTTGCGTCAACAGCTTCCTCGAATACCGGAGGTTGGGTATCCAAAAATTCCTTAAAAGTGCTATACTGAACCACCTCATTTCCGCCTTGGCAGTTATTGTCAGCAATGTTGTGCATGGTATCTTCCATGTAGTGTTGTATGGCTTTGTTGGTATTTCTTAGCGTAAGCAGATAAATCCGCAAGCGCACGGAGTACCGTTGTAGCTTTCACCCGGAAGTATTCAGGGTATCGTATTTTCCACAGGGAACGGAGTGAACTAGAGAGAAGCAAGAACGTCCAGGAGAAATAGGTAGACGGATATTTTTGTAGGGAGAAAGGGTTTTCTAAGGTCAGACCAAGGTCACTAGATAACTAAAGTCTCGGCTTACTAACTTACTCACTTCGGAGCAGCGGTACCTTTCCGGTTCTCGAAGACCGGGAAGGGTAACCGGGAAGGCCGCCAAAGCTCTACGGAAACACCAACCCGAACGTGGTGGAATACAAAGGCATGATCGGAGCTGTCACCTCCGGGGCTACCACAAACTATCCGTGGGGTTGGGCGCAAACTCAGGTAACTCCCTAGCCCAGACACCACGTCTATGCTAGAGGCTACTACTCTAGGCCGGTACCTTGGACTAGAGCACTCGGTCGAGCAGAGATCCCGTAAGCAAGATAAGTAAGCGCTAAATTTTAATTAAAAAGATCACAAGGAAATTCCGCGGATATTACTCACGAAGGAGTCGGCTCCGTAGAGGTACAAGTTGGAGGAGAACCCGACAAGCCGGCTCCGCCTCTGCCCTGCACCTCCTCTTTCTTCCTCTTTTCTAACTTATACAACCAGGTGAGAACACCTAGAAGGACACTACTACTAATATATATGATGTGGAATTGATGCTTGATAGTATACAATGTGTAGTAGAGTGTGTTTACAATAGGAGGAGAAGGTCTCTATTTATAGTGGAGAGGTGCCTTGGGAGAGTGGAGATGCTCCTAGTACATTCTACGGAATATCTGGCTGAACCGACCTTCAGTACGTCGGTTGGCGCCGCAATCATCGCGCTAATTGATCCTCCACCGACGTAGTAAGCAAACCGCAAACCGACGTTCAATGCATCAGGGCCTGGGCCAGCTTCCTGCCACGAGCGGCTGTGCTGGGCTTCGGCAAAATAGCTGGGCGTGGTGCTCTGGCAGATGGGCCAGGAGCGTGGTGCTCCCGTGCATGGACGTCCATCTGCAGGTTTCAGCTGGGCATCGAAAAGCATGCTTGCATGTTGACTAGGCCCCACGGCTGGATATTGATCGTTGCTTTTGTGGCTAATCACGTTCTTTAATGGGCCTTGCTACGTGGATTGATAAATTCTGATTTCGTGAAGCCTGGTGTGCTGGTCTCGTGCATTTGTCTTGCGTCGTCGTGTGCATGGTTTGCACGACGCTGGCCTGGTCCACTGCTAGGCTCCGAACCGGTGCTGGCCTGCTTGGTTAATTGACGTGTATGACTTTCTTGTCCGCGAACAACGGTGGTGCATGCACGCTGTTAGTGACGTCATTTGGGAAGTCCTCACATGCTGCACCTCGGATCATCAACGGCTAATGCAAACATGCAAGTTGACTGTGTCTCCATGGTGGTTGTGCTCGTCAAGTCTTCAATGGATGCTTGCATGTACGTGTAGAGTACACGTATATATCTATTTGACATTATTTTGTGGTGCCAAATAAATAACTAATTTTCTCTTTTCACTTCCAAGTTTCAGTAGAAAAATATGTGCACTATATTTTATTATTTTTTGGCGTATTTCCGACATATCCTGCAAAACAACTTAGAAAACCAAAATTCGTGGAAATAGTGAGATAAATAAAGTAATTGCTATGTTGTTCTCCAAGATTTGGTCCTTTTGGATAAGTTTGGCGGTCAAAAAAAATGCAATAAGGAGCGCCAACAAGTTCCCCCACACTTGGCTCTTTGCTCGTCCCGAGCAAAGGTTAGGATAAAGTAAATATGAACATAGCCATTCAAGATATGAAACTAGCATAAAGGTCATTCCAAAACATACCTCATACGTGCGGGATATGTGGAGTGGCTAACAAATCTCCTTGAGCGGTTGAGAAGTGAAACAGCTCTGAAACATAGCCATCTCATCCCATTTTCATATCTCTGTGACTTGGAGTTTTTATGAGATTTTTCAAATAAAGCATAGTTCACATGTACTCCTCAAATGGCACTCTCGAATCGCTTAGAGTGTATGGTAACCTCACCAAAGGCTTTTTGATGTTTGCCTTTATATCCTACCTCTAGTATTTTTGAGTGTAGTTCTGGGTAGGTATACAAGGAATGGCTTACTTACCGCTTGTGGATAGCCGAGTCAAAGTTCAAACCATTTTAAGGTAAAGGCCATACACTAGGTTGAGATGTGCAAGTGTGTGGGATGGATGAAAAATGATTCCTAATTTTTGTGGTATTTTTGGGTCTCCATGCATCATGACAAACTCTCTTTTATTGGTGGATGAAGAGATGAAGAAATATGGGCTATCAAAAAGTAACTAAAAATGTGTTGTTATTTTTTTCTTTCTTTTTTTTTTTGAACGGGGATTAAGATTTTCCCGTTATCTAAGAAAAAGGAATGCCCCTTAGCATAGCTGCTCTCTTTTTTTTCTTTTTCTTTCTTCTTTTTTTTCTTTGCTTTTTTTTTCTTTGAACGGGGATCTAAGATTTCCCGTTTGTCTACAAGATTGGAATATCTAAAACTTATTTCTCCCTCTCTCTTTTTTTTTTTCTTTCTCTCTCTCTCTCTTTTAACTAAAAACATAGCCCATAACTTATTGCTTGGAAAAGGATGAGAGAGAGATGTCATGATGGAATGCATGGAGAATTTTTGGCAATCTAAAAGAGGGGTGCGCGATCCTCAGGGTAAGGGTCAGCACTTTTATTTGGTGGAATGGTGCGCAATTCTCGGTGTAAGAATTGGCATTCTCGGGCGAGAGGGTGCATGTTGTGCGCAACTCTCGGTGTGAGAGTCGGCAATTATTTGGTGGGTGCAAGTGAATCTCAACCATATGTGTAAGACCCGGATCTAGGTTAGGTTCAAACCGTGACAAGGCCCAACAATTAGTAAGAAGCATACGACAAAAACGGTTTTGTAAACTTGTTGATAAGCATGTCGTATTTGGCCTTGGTAGGTATTTCAACCATTGAGCAGTATGTGAAACTATGATTTTTGGCATTTTATCAAAAAGAAATTCTCCAAGTACTTCGATTAGAAAAGGTCGGATAGCCATGCCAAAACCATATCTCACTTCACAACAACTTAGTCAAAATGTTTTTCCTAATAAGATATTTTTTCCCACAAGCATGAAGGATATGTGAGGTCTAACAGTTATGCAGTCCATACTCAAAAAGCTATACTCATATATACTTTCAAAATTAAATTCAAGCGGGAAACTAGGTTTGCAGGGATGAACATGATGGAAACAGGAGCATAAATATGAATAGGTGGGAAGAAAATGATCAAACCGAGTTATGTATAGGCTCCTCCACCAGTTTATGATGTGGCTTAGTGCTTCTTTTTTTCGATGGGGTGTTGCACACCCCCGGACTTCTTTGGAGCTATATATCTGGCTTTTATTCAAAAAAAAAAAAAAACCGATGAAAATAACAAGGACTCTTCGGTGAGAAACACCGAGAGAGTCAAAGATTTATTGAATTTAAAAACGACTTTTATTTAAAACTTTTTTTTTTTTTAGATTGAATCATTGAATCGCAAGAATTCAATGACATCAACCTCTTCTATTTCAGGTTCAAGGAAAACTTTTAAACGTTGGCCATTTACTTTAAATGTGTTACCGTCGTCATCTTGGAGCGTGATGGCACCATGTGGCGAGGTTTCAGTTACTTTGAATGGCCCTTCCCATTTACTCTAGTAGCTTTCCATGGCCAAAGAGTTTCACCCTTGAGTTGAACATCGGGACCTTGTCTCCGGTGTGAACTCTTTGTGCTTGATTCTCTTGTCATGCCATCTTTTTGTTCGTTCTTTGTAGATCTTGGAGCTGTGGTAGGCTTTTTCTCTCCATTCTTCTAGCTCAGATATTTGCATTTGGCGATTTCTCCCAGCTAGGTGGACGTCCATATTCCACTTCTTGATGGCCCAATAGGCCCTAAACTCCAACTCTGAGGTAGATGGCATGTTTTCCCGTATACCAGTGATATGGTGACATGCCTATGGGCGTTTTGTATCTTTGTTCGGTAAGCCCATAGTGCATCGAACAACTGGTCCTTCCACTTCTTCCCCATCTCATTCACGGTCTTTTGCAGGATGTTCTTGATCTGCTTGTTTGATGTTTCAGCTTGACCGTTTGTTTGGGGATGGTATGGAGTTCCAAAGTTGTGTTTGACCCCATGTTCAGCTAGGTACTCCCGAAAGGACTTGTCAATGAAGTGTGACCCACCGTCACTTATGACCAATCAGGGTGTACCAAACCGTGGGATCACTTCATGGAACATCTTCTTGGAGTGCTTGTGGTGCGGATCGACGGGGTAGTGCTTCTACCCATTTGGACACATAGTCCTTGCTACTAGGATGTATTCGGCATCTCCGACTTTGGGAATGGTCCCATGAAGTCTATCCCCCAGACGTCAAACAACTCCACTTGGAGGTTGTTCATGAGTGGCATTGCATCCCGAGCACTGATGTTTCCATGTTTCTGGCACCTAGCACACCTTCTGACGAACTCTTTTGCATCTTGGTACATTGTTGGCCAGAAGAAACCGCTTTGCCAGACCTTGGCATGTGTTCGGAATGCTCCATAGTGTCCTCCATAGGGGTGCTGCATGGCATCTTTCTAAGATCTTTGTGGCTTCAACCATTGGGACACATCTTCTTAGCAACCCATCGGCACGACTCGGTAGAGGTACGGGTCGTCCCACAGTGAAAACGACTTTTCGCTTGAGTTTCCTCCTCGTCCTCCCCCGGTGCAACATATCCCGCAACTATATAGTTGACAATATTTGCATACCATGGATCCGAGTGTGTTACCTTTAGGAGCGTGTCGTCCCTAAGATAATCGTTAATGGGTAAATCATCTCGCATCCCTATGACGAAGCCTAGACAAGTGATCGGCTACCGAGTTTTCTACCCCTTTCTTATCTCGTATTTCTATATCAAACTCTTGGAGCGTAAGAATCCAACGGATTAGCCGGGGTTTAGCGTCTTTCTTAGTGAGGAGGTATTTGAGAGCGGCATGGTCTCGTATAAACAATTACCTTTGCCCCCACTAAGTAAGACCTAAACTTGTCTATCGCAAAGACCACAACCAACAACTCTTTCTCAGTTGTGGCGTAATTCAGCTGTGCCCCAGACAAGGTTTTGCTAGCGTAGCATATAGCATGATGCTTTTTATCCTTTGTTTGGCCCAAAACGGCACCAACCGCAAAGTCGCTAGCATCGCACATGATTTCAAAGGGCAACTTCCAATCGTGTGGTCGGATGATTGGAGCAGAAATGAGTGCCTTTTTCAAGATTTGAAAGGCTTCATGGCACTCATTGTTAAAGACGAAAGGTGCATCTTTAGCTAAAAGGCTAGTCGGGGTCTAGCGATTTGAGAAAAATCTTTGATGAATCGCCTATAGAACCCTGCATGGCCTAAAAAGCTACGAATGCCCTTCACGTTCGTGGGAGGTGGAAGTTGTTCTATAACCTCAATTTTTGCTTTGTCCACCTCTATCCCACGAGCGGACACCTTGTGTCCTAGGACTATGCCCTCTGGACCATAAAATGGCATTTTTCCCAGTTGAGGACTAAGTCCTTTTCTACACACCGCTGTAAGACTCTCGTCTAAGTTCTCCAGACAATGCGGAAAGTTTTGCCATAGACGGTAAAATCGTCCATGAACACTTCCATGATTTTCTCGATCATGTCAGAGAAAATTGACATCATGCACCGTTGGAAAGATGCTGGAGCATTGCATAACCCGAATGACATGCGTCGGTATGCGTAAGTTCCATACGGGCATGTGAACGTAGTCTTACTTTGGTCGTCGGGGTGAATTGGGATTTGATGATACCCGGAATAACCGTCAAGGAAACAAAAGAAGGAGTGGTTCGCGAGGCGTTCTAACATTTCGTCAATGAACGGCAACGGGAAATGGTCCTTCTTAGTGGCCTTATTGAGTTTCCGGCAGTCAATACACATCCGCCACCCCGTGACAGTTCGTTGAGGAATGAGTTCATTCTTTTCATTCCTAACAACTGTCATGCCTCCTTTCTTTGGCACGACCTGAACAGGGCTAACCCACTCACTATGCGGCACGGGATAGATGATCCCTGCATCAAAAAGTTTGAGGACCTCTTTCTTAACAACTTCCCGCATAGCATTGTTAAGTCTCCGCTGGGGTTCCTTAGATGGTGAAGAATCGGGATCGATAGGGATTCTATGAGTGCAGAGAGTGGGACTAATTCCCTTGAGGTCTTCAAGTGAGTAGCCTATGGCCGACTTATGTCTTTCTAGGACAGCGACAAGTTTGCGGGTTTCCTCTTGGGAAAGCTTGTCGCTAATGATGACAGGAGTTTCACGATTGTCATTTAGAAAGGCATATTTTAAGCCAGAAGGAAGGGGCTTAAGCTCGATTGAGGGTTTTGGTGGCTTTTCGTTATAGTCTAGTTCAATAGGTTCTGCCAGCTCTTCCTCTTCTTCAAAAAAAATTTCAACATCGAAAGCTGGTTGAACCATGTCTTCTAGTGAAGCCACTAAAACATCCTCAATAGGGTCTCGTTCGGACTTGGGTTCTACTATCGCATTGTGTGATCGTGCAAGCGGCACAGCGATAGGAGAACTTCCTAGCTTCAAATTTAATAGACCCTGCTTTGGTCTTTCCTGGAAGAGTGTCCCCAAAGGTAAACCAATCAGGAGGGACGTGTCTGAGATATCATAGACATGAAAATCTAGACGATACTCAAGACCTCTTATGCGCATCGGAATAGACCTTATGACCCCACAACTTTCAAGAGTAATTCCCGTAGGAATTCTTAAAAGTTTGTGAGATGGGATCAAGGACTCGTTGGGGCAAAATCTATCAGCCAAGGCTTTTGACATGATATTCATCCCAACGGTAGGGTTGTAGTGAGCCTCTATAGTGGTATCCTTAAGGATACGAGAAGAGTATCTGAAGGGGCAATGATTCGGGCTACCTCGGTGGATAGCTCCGTTTGCCAACCACTCACGACTCATGATGGCCGATGTCCTTTGATGTGCTCCCTAAGGAAGGACTCATTGTGCGGACCATCATCATCCTCGATGATGCGAGTGTGTTAGAGATCTCACTTGAACTGGTAAATTCGAGGCATTTCCAAAATCTTTATAGAAATCTTCCTCGAATTCAAAGGGAAATGAAGTAGGATGAGGTTCGTCATCCTCTGTAGTGTGGCGTATTCCCTCAATAGGAGGTTCTATAGCAACCGGATCAACAGAGGGATTTGAAGGAATTTCAGATTCGGTTGCTAGTGCCTCCTCTTGTTGGTTGGGACCAGTCTCAACAACTTCAGGGAACTCATCATATATGCCAGTGTAAGGGGTGTTTTCTAGGATTTTCTCTAAGACGGCCTTCCCCTCACTAATGGACATATGCGTGAATGAGCCTCCAGAAGATATGTCAAGGTGGAGAGCAGATTCTTTGCTAAGACCAAGGTGGAAGTGGTTTAGAAGGACATGGTCAGGCAAAGAAAGATTTGGGCCGGTATTTATAAGGTTTGTGAACCTAGCCCAAGCTGCTCCTAGTGTTTCCTTCTCCATTTGTTGAAAGGTGAGAATTTCTACTCGAAGGGTGGCAACTCAGGAAGCAGGGAAGAAAGCGAGACAAAATTTGTCCTGAAGTTCATCCCAATTTCCGTTTACTCCGCCAACGGTATGAGCGTACCATTGTTTCGCTCTTCCTAAAAGAGAGAACGGAAACAATTTCCATTTGATGGTCTCATGTGTCATGCCATCAATGTGAAGGCAAGAGCACAATTGCTCAAATTCCCGAAGGTGGGTATAAGGATTTTCATTCTCTTGCCCAGAGAAGGATTGGTCCCGAACCATGGCTATAAAGCCAGGACGGAGTTCATAGCTGGAAGCTGTGATTGGCTTCGACGATTGTGGTGGTTTCTAAGAACTCGCCCCTTTGGTGCGGAAAATTTATGAATAGGAGTGGAATCCATATGGTGGGTGGTGGTTGATATATTTGTGGTTAAATAAAAATCAAAGGATACACGAATGAACTTGGTTAGAATCTAGAACAGCCTACCGTTCCCAACCTTGTGCTTTAAAGCTTGTTGGTATTTCTTAGCGTAGCGAGATAAATCCGCAAGCGCACGGAGTACCGTGTAGCTTTCACCCGAAGTATTCGGGGTATCGTATTTTCCACAGGGAACGGAGTGAACTAGAGAGAAGCAAGAACGTCCAGGAGAAATAGGTAGACGGATATTTTTGTAGGGAGAAAGGGTTTTCTAAGGTCAGACCAAGGTCACTAGATAACTAAAGTCTCGGCTTACTAACTTACTCACTTCGGAGCAGCGGTACCTTTCCGGTTCTCGAAGAGACTGGGAAGGGGTAACCGGGGGAAGGCCGCCAAAGCTCTACGGAAACACCAACCCGAACGTGGTGGAATACAAAGGCCTGATCGGAGCTGTCACCTCTGGGGCTACCACAAACTATCCGTGGGGTTGGGCGCAAACTCAGGTAAATCCCTAGCCCAGACACCACGTCTATGCTAGAGGCTACTACTCTAGGCCGGTACCTTGGACTAGAGCACTCGGTCGAGCGGAGATCCTGTAAGCAAGATAAGTAAGTGCTAAATTTTAATTAAAAAGATCACAAGGAAATTCCGCGGATATTACTCACGAAGGAGTCGGCTCCGTAGAGGTACAAGTTGGAGGAGAACCCGACAAGCCGGCTCCGCCTCTGCCCTGCACCTCCTCTTTCTTCCTCTTTTCTAACTTATACAACTAGGTGAGAACACCTAGAGGGACACTACTACTAATATATATGATGTGGAATTGATGCTTGATAGTATACAATGTGTAGTAGAGTGTGTCGGTGTTTCGTACCCCGGGGGGTGTCACACCAACGAGTAAATTTCTAAGTGTGCTCCCTAATCCGGATGGTGATGCAAGAAGAACACAGATGTTTATCCTGGTTCGGGCAAAGAATGCCCTACGTCCAGCAGTGGGGGGTGACTTGTATTATCTTGCACCGAAGTGCTTGTACAGGGGTGAGTACAAGGCAGTCCTGAGACTTTGCGAGTGAGAGAGTGTGTGTGCTTGGGGAACCTAGGAATCTCTCCCTAAACTATGCCCCGGGCGCCCTTTTATAGACCAAGGGGAGGCACAGGGTTACATGATCGCTAGGGCGGTCGTAAGAGTGACGTCGAGGTATGGGCGTGGATCGCGTCGTCGAGACTGTAGAGGCCTGCTTTGGTCCGGTCCAAGCCTGTAGCGGCGTGGGCGATGTTGGCCTGTCCGTCTTTCTCCTGGAATCCTGCGTACGGTCGTCGAGGTGGGAGAGACGGGTCACTGCAGGCGACGTGCGCTTCCCAGCTGCCATCATTACCTGAGCGGTTATCAACCGCTTCGAGGGGTATGATTCGAGGGGTAGGCATCCGGGATGACGTGATCGAGCCACGGGAAATCCGGGTCAAATGTACGGTGGACGCGTTCCAAGGGGTGTTGTACAGATACGGTGTTCGCATGGTGCAATAGTGCCACCGAGCATCCTGGATCGTAGGGTATGGGCGGTAAAAGCGATGGGATAGGTACCTTGCTCACCGTGGATCGATGCCGTAGTCATGGAGTTAGGCGGGAAGTGGTTGGAGGCATTAAATGCTCGTACGGATGTCCGGGAGATTTTTTGAGGGGTGGCCGGTCCGCTCGAGGCACCCCATTCGATCGAGGGTTTACGTAATTCCCTCTCGAGGGGTCTCGTGGATGGTGGTCATTGGTTTTGTTTGGTTTGGGCCGTTGGAGCCCGTTCGTGGGCCGACCCGATGACTCGAGGTGAGGCTTTGGATTGGTTTTTAAATAGGATTTAGGGGAAGACAATGATGGTACCGTTCATCTCATCACCGGGTTAATGACCCCTAATTATAGTCCTCGACGGTAGCCCCGAGCCCTTGTTTGAGTGTAAGGACTCATGCAAGGGTCGATATCCCGAGTTTTCGTGGGGGTTCATTAACGTGAAGTGGAGTTGAAGTACCGAGTTTGCAGGTGATTTTGTTTCGAGGAGTTTTGGTTTTTACTTCTCCGTGAGGGCGCGAGCGTCGGGGAGGTAGCCCCCGAGGCCCTAGGGAGTGAGTAGGACTCCTCTAGGGGCTAAACTCTCGTGTTTCTCGATGGGTCTAACTTAACTAGAGTTGTAGCACCCGGGTCGAGGGTGGCTTGAGCCTTCGGTCTTCGATCGTTTTTTATCCTCTTTCGTCAAGGGGTGTCTTGTATGTAGTCGAGCCCCGAGCCCCGTGTGGCTGGTGCTTTGCTACTTCGTGGCATTCTTCCCACGAGCCCTTGCGCTCGGACCGTGGGGTGAGGAGCGCCGTGCTATCCGCGATCGGACGAGCCTCGACGTCTTCGGTGAGCTGATAACGGGAAAATCCAAGTGAGAGTTCGTTCCCTTTCGAGGGGAAACGACTACGAGGCTCGGAAGCACTCTCATAGAAGCACTATACATGGCGACCAGGGTACCGTCCTCGTTCGACGGAGGCCGGCGGCTTGACTGCCTCCCATCGAGGGATTCCTTGGTTGCGTTGTATTTGGCCTTGGATACGTCCATGGGGGCCTCGAGAGTTCGTTCTCGAGCGTGGCCTCGTGTTGGCTCCCCACTAGGTCGCCCCTGACTCGGTTGCTCGAGGGCGGCTGTTCGAACCCGTTCGTGGGTCAGCCTTCGCTCCCTCGAGACTGCACGGTGGGACCGTTGTCCCATGTTACCTTATAGTGGAAGGGAACGCCTGTCGGGCGAACGTACGGGCGAGCAACGGGTTCGAGCCTCGACCGCGCCAGCGAAGCGGCCTCGACCACGCATGTGCGAGCGTACGGGCGAGCGAGATGGGTTCGAGGCCGAGATCGCGTGTAGGTGGCGGCCTCGACCGCGAGACGGGCGTTTCCTCGACCGCGTATGGCCGCGGCCTCGAGCACGGCCCGGAATACGGCCTCGAGTATGGTTTCGAACCGGCCGGTGGAGTTCTACTGCTGCGAAAGCGAGCTAGAGCTCTCCCAGCCCCGGAGAAATGGCCGCTCCCGAGCTGCGGTTGTTTGGTCTACCTGTTGCTGCTTATGCATGAGGCATGCCTATATATACACGTGTGTATATATATGCAAGCAAGTAGTGTCGAGCCAGGCATCCAGGACCTCGATCCCGAGTGCTGGTCGGGTGGCCTGGGTCACGACCGGAACGGGAGGCTTCGACACCGTGCCGTAGGGCTCGACCGCAGGACGGCTCGTTTCGAGCGATTCACGGAAGGACTTGACCCCGTCCGCTGAGAGTTTGGCGGTGGGTCGAGCCATCCCGACCACCGAACCAGTACGTCCCATCGAGGGAGGAGCCTCGAGCGCGTCCGCTCGGCCTCGACCACGCGGAGGACGGCCTCGACCGTTCGCTTGGAGGCCTCGATCGCGTGGGTCTCGGACGCGCGGTCGAGCCTCGACCTCGGCCTCGACCGCGTACGGGGTCTCGATCGCAAGACCTCTCTTGACCGTTGGAGGACCCTCGACCGCGGGTTAGCAGGCCTCGCACGTACGAGGAGCTGCGATCCCGGGCCATAGGATCTCGACCGTGGGTGGCTCGAGTGCACGGGGCGTGTCCATCGCGCGAGGCCGGAAGCCTCGGTCGCGCAGGGGGATCGAACGACGGAAACTCTCCGCTTTGAACGACCCGTCTCGAGGAACTTTGGCGGAGCCGGCCACGTTCGGCAGTCACACGGAGCACGACGCGAAGTGGCGGAAGGTGGTGCGGAAGGAGCGCGCCCGTACACCCAACGACGGGAAGGAACCGGACATCATCGAGGTGTACGACGACAAGGGGCACGGCGGTGGACATCACCGCGTTCAAGCGCAAGACGGCGCCTTGATTCGAGACAAGCGATCTCGACGTGCTCTCCTGCCATCTTGGCATCGAGGCGGAGCAGGGGAGTGACTTCATCACATCCATACCGACGACGATGGAGGAGCGGTTCAAGCCGCTTCGGTCGGACAACAGTCACGGAGGATCCGTGGCGGGAACACCGGACGGCGGAGAAGAGGCCGACGTCGTTCGGCGAGGCGCTCGGGCGAGGCGGCGTAGAGGTTCGAGGACGACGTTCTCCCCGCTTGAGCCGGTGATGATGAGGTGGCTCGCGAGCCAAATCGGGAAAAAGGCCCATGTAAAAGAATTACATTAGTATTGTTGTAGCGTCGCGGCCTAGAGGGCTCTTAACACTTTTTGTACAAAAGATACATTCGAGCTGAAAGTTGCGAAGTTTCTTTTGTTCTCGACTCGTCCTGTTTCTCGCCTCGCTTGAGCCTTTTCTTTGACTTAAGAGTTAGATGCGAACTTAAGCCTCTCGAGGGATGGGGTAGTGAGTGGGGGTGCCTTAGCCCGGAGGCGTGGGCGAGCCCCTGACTCGACCGTTTCCATCCCCTTAGGGGCTTGAGCCGTTCTTCCTACTTTAGTTGCAGAGCGTGCTCGAAACATGGGAGTAAAAGGAGGGACATCGAGTTTTTTGAAAAAAGTTCTTGAGTTTTTCGCGGATTTTTAGGGGTGCCCCTTATTAGCCCCCGAGGAGGCTCAACTCGGGAGCAAGGCCGAGTCTACCTTACGCCTACGAACGGAAATAGAGATGAACTAAAATGCATCTCGGATGCTTCTTAGTCACTTTTATTTCTCGAGCCGCTCTTACTTCCACCGGCCCGACCTGATTCGCTTGACGTGAGCGTTGGAATCGCGCTCGAGTCCTTCGAGGGGGAGCAAGTGGGAGTACCTTAGCCCGGGCGTAGGGAGAGGTCCCGCTTGGAGCCCTCGACCCTTGAAAGCCTCTAGCGCGTTTCCTACTCGTCGTGAAGCGTACTTCGAGGAGCGACGAAGGAAGAGGCGTCAAGGGTCGAAATCGACCCGCCTAAAGTTACGAATGAAAAATAAAAGTACTAGGTCGCGGACTTTTTATTTATTCGTAATGCGATAATTGTACATAAATACGGAAATGTACGAGGCCTCGAGGCCTAGAGATAAGAGGGACGTAGGCCGCTTTTGACGCTTCATGTGTTGGCGAGGGTAGGGCCCCGCCGTCCGCGCCCGTGCGTTCGGCTTCACCATACGTCGTAGTGGTCGAGGTCGAGGTCGAAGACGCGGAGTAGAAGGCGCGTGGCTCTCGGCGTGGCTTCTCCTCGAGCTGCGTCGCATGGTACCGTGGGTGTAGTTCCTCGGGCCCGGGGGCACGGGAGAGCCCCGAGCCGTCCCCGTGCGCGCCCATGGTGTCGTGTATCGCCACGAGTACGTTGTGGCGGCGTTAGTGAGGACGAACGGAGCCGACGACGGGCTCCGTAGATCCGTGCGGCGGCGGAGTTAGGTGTCGATGGTGGCGCACGTGCCGGGGCTCGTCGGGCTCCCTTGACGTGCGCATAGTGAAGGGGAAGTCGGCGTCCCGGTCGAGGCCCGCGCGCGTTCCCCCGACCCCGGGCGTGAGCCAAGCGGGTCCCTTGCGGGGAGATCCGCGTTCAACGCCGAGGACGGGGAAACGCGGCACGACGCCGGCTCGGGTGCGGGCTAGCGCGCGGTGGTGGCGCCGGCGACGCCTCCTCCCCGGGAGAAGAGCCGTGGTGGCGCAGTCGGCGCCGCCTCCCCGATCGTGGGGCGTGTTGCGGCCTCCGCTCGAGTCAACGACCGAGAGCGAGTCATGTCGTGGCCCAAGCCGAGCGACACGAACTCCGAACTCCCGAACCGGATGATCGTGGCACACGGAAGCGAGGAAGTGGGTGATGCCATCCGGAAAATGGCGGGAATCGGGCGAAACACGCAGTACCCCTACACCGGCGCGCCAACCGGTGTTTCGTACCCCGGGGGTGTCACACCAATGAGTAAATTTCTAAGCGTGCTCCCTAATCCGGATGGTGATGCAAGAAGAACACGAGATGTTTATCCCGGTTCGGGCAAAGAATGCCCTACGTCCCGGTGGGGGTGACTTGTATTATCTTGCACCGAAGTGCTTGTACAGGGGTGAGTACAAGGCAGTCCTGAGACTTTGCGAGTGAGAGAGTGTGTGTGTGCTTGGGGAACCTAGGAACCTCTCCCTAAACTATGCCCTGGCGCCCCTTTTATAGACCAAGGCGAGGCACAGGGTTACATGATCGCTTGGGCGGTCGTAAGAGTGACGTCGAGGTATGGGCGTGGATCGCGTCGTCGAGACTGTAGAGGCCTGCTTTGGTCCGGTCCAAGCCTGTAGCGGCGTGGGCGATGTTGGCCTGTCCGTCTTTCTCCTGGAATCCTGCGTACGGTCGTCGAGGTGGGAGAGACGGGTCACGCGGCGACGTGCGCTTCCCGGGCCTGCCATCATTACCCCGAGCGGTTATCAACCGCTTCGAGGGGTATGATTCGAGGGGTAGGCATCCGGGATGACGTGATCGAGCCACGGAATCCGGGTCAAATGTACAGTGGACGCGTTCCGAGGGGGTGTTGTACAGATACAGTGTTCAAAGATGGTGCAATAGTGCCACCGAGCATCCTGGATCGTAGGGTATGGGCGGTAAAAGCGATGGGATAGGTACCTTGCTCACTGTGTGATCTGATGTAGTCATGGAGTTAGGCGGGGAAGTGGTTGGAGGCATTAAATGCTCGCATACGGATGTCCGGGAGATTTTTTGGGGTGGCCGGTCCGCTCGAGGCACCCCATTCGATCGAGGGTTTACGTAATTCCCTCGAGGGGTCTCGTGGATGGTGGTCATTGGTTTTGTTTGGTTTGGGCCGTTGGAGCCCGTTCGTGTGGCCGACCCGATACAGCTCGAGGTGAGTGCTGGATTGGTTTTTAAATAGGATTTAGGGGAAGACAATGATGGTACTGTTCATCTCATCACCCAGGTTAATGACCCCCTAATTATAGTCCTCGACAAGTGTGTTTACAATAGGAGGAGAAGGTCTCTATTTATAGTGGAGAGGTGCCTTGGGAGAGTGGAGATGCTCCTAGTACATTCTACGGAATATCTGGCTGAACCGACCTTCAGTACGTCGGTTGGCGCCGCAATCATCGCGCTAATTGATCCTCCACCGACGTAGTAAGCAAACCGCAAACCGACGTTCAATGCATCAGGGCCTGGGCCAGCTTCCTGCCACGAGCGGCTGTGCTGGGCTTCGGCAAAATAGCTGGGCGTGGTGCTCTGGCAGATGGGCCAGGAGCGTGGTGCTCCCGTGCATGGACGTCCATCTGCAGGTTTCAGCTGGGCATCGAAAAGCATGCTTGCATGTTGACTAGGCCCCACGGCTGGATATTGATCGTTGCTTTTGTGGCTAATCACATTCTTTAATGGGCCTTGCTACGTGGATTGATAAATTCTGATTTCGTGAAGCCTGGTGTGCTGGTCTCGTGCATTTGTCTTGCGTCGTCGTGTGCATGGTTTGCACGACGCTGGCCTGGTCCACTGCTAGGCTCCGAACCGGTGCTGGCCTGCTTGGTTAATTGACGTGTATGACTTTCTTGTCCGCGAACAACGGTGGTGCATGCACGCTGTTAGTGTCGTCATTTGGGAAGTCCTCACATGCTGCACCTGGGATCATCAACGGCTAATGCAAACATGCAAGTTGACTGTGTCTCCATGGTTGTTGTGCTCGTCAAGTCTTCAATGGATGCTTGCATGTACGTGTAGAGTACACGTATATATCTATTTGACATTATTTTGTGGTGCCAAATAAATAACTAATTTTCTCTTTTCACTTCCAAGTTTCAGTAGAAAAATATGTGCACTATATTTTATTATTTTTTTGGCGTATTTCCGACATATCCTGCAAAACAACTTAGAAAACCAAAATTCGTGGAATTAGTGAGATAAATAAAGTAATTGCTATGTTGTTCTCCAAGATTTGGTCCTTTTGGATAAGTTTGGCGGTAAAAAAAAAAAAATGCAATAAGGAGCGCCAACAAGCTTCAATATTGAGTTGGCTTCCCAAGAACTGACCAAGAGACTGCTCCCTTGCGGGTATAGGAGGAGATGGAGGTGGGTGAGCACGGTTGTCGTCAGCGTCACTTCTACCACCACCACTCCTACGACGAGCAGCGCTACGACGAGTGTCTACCATCTGCATATTTCAGCAACAAGTAATTATTAGCTAATGTTGTGCTCATTGTGGGAACGCATAATTATGCCAAACCGAGTTTATTGCGGAAACTGATTTCATACAATAAAACGGATGCACAATAGTTCATCTCCACAACGTAACATTACTAATTATATTACTTAGGGACACCGCCTAGCATTCTTACGCAACCAAAATTGCCAGCATCAAATGCTAGATTCTTAGGCGTTCAGATATCGCCACATCCATAACATCCAAGGTATCACTTCAACTGACTCGAGGGTTCCACCAAAGCATCTTATATACTCCACACTTGATGAACTACTTGCTTTCAATGCCATTCTGCCTCAAGGAGACGTCTGGGAGACAACTGTACTATACCCAATTTCTGCCACGACTCTCATGAAACGAATATTAAGTTGGTGGATTTTATCAAAAGTGATGAGTTTGTTTTCTTAAGGGAAGAGAGAAATGCAATGCCATGATATGAACATTTCACATGATGCATGAACGTTCCATACGTCCTCACCAACCTAGGAAAGATAAGTTAACTACTAGCGTCCTAGGCGGTGGCATACATACTTCTCTCATATATACAGAACTAAATCGTTCTACACGTCTCGTGGTTAGTGTACCTGCAGAAAAATCCATTTCAGCCCATTCCCATATGAATGCAAGCGACGTAAAAACTCGGCACCTTAGGAATAAGGTCAAAGCTCCAAATACAAACAACTCCTATTCAACACCCTTCTCCACACAAGAATATCCCCGATATCCCTGTATGTAGGTGCACGCTAACCAATCATCGTCAGAAGACGACATCCCACACATGGGACACTTTCATATAAACATGTGTGGAACATGTAAATAATCCGGTGTCATATAAGCACTCCCCTAGATCAGCAGTGTATCCGATCATGCTCTCACAACTCACACTTACCTGGGCGTTGAACCGACTTACCAGAGCGTAGAGGAATATGAAACCAAACATAACCATTCAAGTGAATGGCCCCCATACATATATATATCCGTCGTGTATGAGCACGACAAAAGAAAATATGATGCAATACCCAAAGTTAGCCATGTTAGATAGCCACCTAGAAGTCCTTAACTGGGCATATAGGACACGACCACTGGCACACTTTTGTTTGAACACGTAGTTTTTCAAACACCTATATATCTACAAGTTGGCAAATAGTTTTTGTAAAACAAAATCCTTTTGTTTTTAAACACTCAAGTGAACAGTACATGCTGAACCATGGAGCTGATGCCATCTGTATTAAGCACTAATTAAACTTGCTTAATCCTGACATCATTTGCATAAGCATGCATTATCATCATGATATCTAGTGTATGATTGCTTGTCTTGATAGAATAGGTTATTCTTGATGATTGCCTGCAAAATAATGTTGGTAGTGTTAAGTATAGCGGTAATGTATGTTTGAGAAATCCTCCTAAAGGATTGCAATTAGTTGGCTTGATTCGGATAATTATGCTTAGATCAATAGGTTGACATGTTTGATTTATCGAATGTCTTTGTCGGTTTTGTGAAAAAGTATTTCTCGGGCATTCCAAATGCTTTTGGGGTCTAAAGGTTTTAGATGCGGAATTTTATAAGGAATAAAAGTCTCAAAGATGACTTCTTCGAAAAACAGGTGGAAGGTATATATTTTTGAGGGAAAAGACAGGACCTAGGGGCTGTCTACTTTTTATGGAGTTTTAAAAAGGGTATTTTCCTTGGGAATTTATATTTTCAAAACTATGTGGAATTTGACGAAATTTCCTTGAGGAGAAATATTCTACTCATTGAGAGGATCACTTTTCGTGTTGAAAGTTTTTGCTAGTTTTGCCTAGTTTAGAAGTTACAGCCGCTTTAAAAATCGTGCGCTGTCACTTTTAAAATTAAAATTTGTTTTTTATGGGACCCACCTGTCATCCTCACCGGGAGGGACAGGCAGGCCCCGTGTCACGCTTCTATGGCCGATGGAAGCGCATGGCCGCCGCGTGCCCTCGGTGCCAGAGGCAGCTGGCCACCTCGCCCTCCCAAAGGGGACACCGACGCCTCCCCATCCCCTCACTCTCTCCTCTCACTCTTTCCCTCTCCCTCTCGGTTCCTTCTCCACCGAGGAAGCACCGCCGCCCGAAGCTTCGCATCGCCATTGCCGCTTGCCGCCGCCATTCGCCCTCCCTGTGCTACCTCCCTTGCCCGCGTAGACGCCGACGAAGTCGCCTTGCGATGTGCTAGCCTCGCCGCTGCTCGCGCGCTGCCGCACCGCCGTCGCCGGCCGTGCTGTGCAAGTCGAGCCGCCGCCGCTCGGGTCACCGGGGTCGCCCCTGCTCCCGCCTCCTCAGAGCCCTTCGTCGCGATTCGAGTGCGCCGTTGTGTTCCCCAGCTCGCGCTGCCCACTCGCCGCTCCTTCACCGGCTCCCAGCGCCACCGGTAGCTGCTGTCGCCGGAGCGCCGCTCGGTCCGGCCGCCGGCCGCCGTAGCCAGGCGGTCACGCGACGCCGCTGGCCCTCCTGAGGGCACCGGTGGGTGCTCCTGGGTGCCCCGCACCTCCGCCGCCCCCTGGGGCCGCCGCCGGGCCGTCTTGCCGCTGGCGCGCCGAGCTCCAGCGAGCGCCCCTCTCCTTCCCGAGCTAGGACCACGGTTCTAGAATTAGATAAAGGTCAGGGGCCACCATGCAAAAGCGCCAGACACAAACAGTTTCAGATCTGGCCTCACGAAATTAGGGAAAAGTACAGGGCCTATTCATAAAGTGTTTGTCTTATCTGATAATAGGAAAATGATTTCCAGATTTCCTTTTTAATCTTCAAAAATTCATAGAGGGAGCTAGGCATGTCCAAATCGAGTGATTCCAGTGCCTATATTTTTATTATGATGTGTGGTATTCGTAGAAAATATCACTTGCCATGATTGATGAACTTTTCTGCGTAGCATTAATTAATTATTGAAATGTTGGTAATCTTAGGAAATTCATAAGTAATTATAGGAGGCTCTGAAAATTGTGGTTTCTGTTGCTATGATCTTATATTGACATGCTATATCTATGGTGAGTAGATTAGGTATGCTTGCTGTGTGAAATTTAGTAGTTGTAGTTCAAGTGTGCTAGAAAGGCTATGTGGGAAATAATTCATAAATTAATTATATAGGTGTGATATGGGGTTGATACTTTTTGTGGGCTCATTATATGTTATTATGTAGCCCCTGGTGTAATGAGATGCATGGTTTGATTAACTTTGTAGTACAAAGTATTTTTAGGTGACCCTCTGCCTTGCCACTTGTGAATTTTGTGTAGGACAGTGGGTTCATCCAAACGGGGTTAAGTTTGGATGATGGTCTGCCTTTGATATGTATTACCTACTGTAATTTTGGTAGGATTTTAGGAGCAACCAATCTTGGTGTTCCTGTTCAACTCATTGATGTTCAAATTAGGGAGTAATCCAATGATGCTATGTTTAATGCAATGATAAGTTAGTCTTATGGTTAACTTGTCAATGTATGAAATGATTGTAATTAGTTTATTTATCTACTGGTCAAATTTGGTGGTCATTGGATGAATAGTTTAGGAGTTATGACCATTATAATTTGGTAACAGGGCTGTTTAGTGGTTGTTTTACAAGGATCAGTCCTGATGATGTCTGTTTTAGGTATAGTTAATCTGGGAATCAGTTTATGATGTCTTCACATGTTTGATGGAGAATTTGATAAGCTTTCCAGATTGTCTTCAATCATATCCATAGGGTTTATGGATATTTAGTTATGAATTTATTAGTGGGATGTTGTTGGTAGGGTTATGACTAGTAGTGATGCTTGATGGTGTGATGTGATATGCTAATCTTAAGGTAAGATCTCATAGTGACTAAGGTGTGTATGATTGATTGTTAAGTAGTATGTTATGATCAGTATGCTAAGTGTAGTTCTCTTTGGCTTTACTGGCTTGTTTGCTAGTGATAGATGTAAAAGCATCATTTCAACATGAGCATTCATAATCATCGATAAATCATGATCATGCCTATGCCGACACTATATTCATACATATGCACCTGCATCATCCCAGGATTGCGGATAGGGTATTCATCGAGAAGGACCAGGATCCCAAAGGGAAAGTCATGAAAGGAGTTCCCCCGCACAGGAGGTGATCGGGAACCAGACGTGAACCAGCCTGAAGATCGATCCAGATCGTCGAACTAACTCGTCGAAAGAAAGGCAAGCCCCGGAGCATTTCTCCTATGGTTTGCAAATATCACTTGCGTCCTTTTATATGTTTACTGCATTAAGTATAGGAGTTGCCTGGAACCCTTGCCGCACGTCATCTATTCCTTGACTACTTAAAATATCCCTACTCCTACTAGGTGCAGGACCGATATTAATGCTTAGCCCGCTTTAATTAGAATCGGTAGAAGCGGGAGACTTCCGTCACCTGCGAGATATAGGTGGTTACCGATATATATTGGCATAAGATGGAGAAGTTGGATATAACCAGGTGCTTGGATAAATTGAGACCGGGCGGAGTTTTACCTGGTTTTGGAATGTAGTAACTCCGTCCGTGTCAATTAAGGACCGTACCGTTGTACGTCCTCAAGTCATGTTGAACGCATGCCCCATGCTTAGTTGGAAGGATAACTTGTTCCGACCGCGAAGCCTAGTAGCTCTGTTTGGGCCGGTGACCGAAATGTAGGCAAGAACACCGAATGGCGGAGGGGTGGTCAGAGGCCCGAGTGACCGTGGGCAAGAATGTCCGAGCTACCAGCGGCGTTCGTTCCGTGCGTACACGTCTTGATCGACCCGGCTCCGACAACCTCGGGTGTAGACTTGTCCATAGCGGTCCCGCGACTTTACCCGAATAGTACCAACGGTGACTAAGGCCGCCCTTGCAAGGTGTGCCGGTTTGCATGGGGAATACCCCTCACTCGAGTAGGAATCGATTCGAATCACCATCACTCCCGGATAGTGAGTACTTGACTTGAGCAAATGCGGCAACGTAGTAATGCTATTATGGAACAAGAGATCTTGGTTATGTGGATGATGTTGGATAATGCCAAATGGACTTGGTTACTATTGATTGCTTAATAATAACTCAAGTGATTGCTATTAGCATAGGTGCTCACCTAGCATAAACAGGTTATAATGATAAGCTATGCAAAATAAAATGAAATACTCATACTTATACATATCTATAATATGATAACTTGTGCTTTTCGCAAATGAGTCAGCCTAGTCCACTATAAGGCCATGCATTCCACCCCATAGCGTCCTTATTTTCTCGGTTTAAGACGGGTAAGTCCGAGTACCCACGCACTGTGGTTTTATTCCCACTTGTTGCGATCGAAGACTTTGCTGTGGCAACAAGATGGACGTATCCCACTAGGGAGAAAATAGACTTTGGACAAAGTCAACTCTTATATCTCATCTACATGCTTTTGTTGGAGTCGACCCGAGCCGGCACAAGTATTTAAAATGTAGGTGTGAGTGTAATTTCAAGAATATCTACTTCCGCTGTTTATTTGAAAAACCTAAGTTGTAATAAAAATTCTTATTTGCTACATGTGGTGTAATTATTTAATTTGTAAACCGTTGTATCAAGTGAATGGGAACCGCCGAACTTATGATTCGGTGTTATGTTGTAAAGTTCGAGATCCTTCGAGATTTCGCGACTACCGGGCTAATATGATTGCGGTTTACTACTTAAGCTGCCACGGTGGCTTGATTAGTGAACAGTAATTATGTTAGTTGGTCGGTTCTGTTACACTACCAGATGACATCCTGATGCAAGTTGCCGGCAAGAAGACTGGAAAAGAAGTCTGGGACTCGCTCAAGGCGAGGTATGTCGGTGAGGAGCGGGTGAAGGAGGCACGGTTGCAGACGTTGAAGAGTGAGTTTGACAACTTGAGGATGAAGGAGAACGAGTTGGTTGATTCTTATGCCAGGAAATTGACATCCATGGCAGTTCGTTATGCGAATCTGGGAGGCTCGCTCGAGCAGTTCATCCACGTGGTGACCGGGATCGAGCAGTTCTTCGATCTCAAGAAACTTGCCTTTGATGTGGCGGTTGGGAGACTAAAGGCGTTTGAGGAACGCACCAGGAGGGGATCCAATGGTGCGCCGGAAGACCGAAGATGATCGTGCTTTGCCGACGCAGCCGAGGGGAGGCGAGGCGTGCTGTGCGTCGGGGGAGAAGGCTCGGGGAAGAGCAAGGTGGCGGTCGGGGACGAGGCCGTGGACGCGGTGGAGGCGTGGCGGGCGTGGCGGGCGCGGTGAAGGAGGCGCAGATGGCTCCAAACGTGACAAGAGCCATATCAAGTGCTTCAAGTGCCATGAGCACGGGCACTACGCGAACTGGTGTCCAGGAGGCGAGAAGAAGCGAGAAGAGGCTCATCACGCCAAGGCGGAGGAGTATGAGCTGGCGGTGTTGCTCGCTGAGACGGTTGCGCCGTGGAAGCTGGAACTAACACCGTCAGAAGCGCTATTGTCGGACGACCGTCAGATAACTCTGAATGAGATAAAAATCAGTCCTTAGCTCCACTACACTAGTGATGGTGTGTCATATTGTGATGTTTGGTACTTGGATAATGGGGCAAGCAATCACATGAGTGGGGATAGGGAGAAATTCAGAGATATTGATTTTACTATAGCTGGTAAAGTTACATTTGGTGATGGTTCTACTGTTGAGATCATGGGAAAGGGTTCAATTTTGTTTGAGGGGCAGTCTGGTGATCAGTGGGTGCTCTATGATGTGTATTACATTCCAAAGTTGAAAAGTAATTTGGTTAGCTTGGGTCAGTTAACTAAAATAGGACATAGAGTAGTCATGGATGATGACTTGATTGAAGTAGCTGAAAAGAATCCTGAACAAATGATCATGAGGGTGCAGAGGTCAGTGAACAGATTGTACAAAATAGAGTTAAAAACAGTTGAACCAGTGAGTTTGCTAGCAAATGTGAATGATGTGTCATGGCTTTGGCATGGGAGACTTGGGCATACAAATTTTCAGTCTTTGAAATTGTTGTGTGAGAGGGAGATGGCAGGGGGTTTACCATTGATTGTTCATCCAGATCAAGTCTGTCAGTCATGTTTAGTAGCAAAGCAAACTAGGTGTTCATTTTCTCAAATGTCTAGATGGAGAGCAGATGAGCCACTTGAGCTAATTCACATTGATTTGTGTGGGCCTATTACTCCAGAAACTTTGGGTGTGAGTAAGCATCTCATGTTGATGGTTGATGACTGTACAAGGTGGATGACATTGTCAGTTCTCAAGACTAAGGACCAGGCTATTGAGGCTTTTGCAAAGTTTAAGGCAGAAGCTGAAAACACTTTGGGATACAAGGTAAAGTGTGTGAGGTCAGATAGAGGGGGAGAGTTTCTTGCAGCTGCATTCAAGGAGATATGTGAGAAAGCAAGAATCAAGAGGCAGCTGACAGCACCTTTCACACCTCAACAGAATGGAGTAGTTGAGAGAAGGAACATAACTGTCATGAAAATGGCAAGATCAATCATGAAAAGCATGAAGGTACCTGGTAGATTCTGGGGGGAGACAGTAAGGCATTCAGTGCATTTGCTAAATAGGCTTCCCACAAGACCAATGGGGTCAAGGACACCATTTGAAGCCTGGAATGGCAGAAAACCAAGGGTGTTTGGATGCAAAGCACATGCCAGAACAGCTAAAGCCCATTTGACAAAGCTGGAAGACAGAAGTGTGCCCATGGTGTACCTTGGTGTTGAAGATGGGAGCAAAGCACATAGACTCTAGAATCCAGAAACTAGGAGAATAATGGTGAGTAGAGATGTGGTGTTTGAGGAGAATGTGCCTTGGAAATGGAGTGCTGAGTTTGGGGAAAATTCAGAGTTTGTGTAGTGAATGGGGATAATCAGTGCTTACTAAATCACAAGATATGACTATTGAGTGAGGCAATATGTGAACAGTTGACCCAGAAAGGTCAATGTGTGATCTTTATTTGAAAATAGATTATGGCACTGATTGATGATAGGGACCGCGAGCAACTATAGCTAAAATGGCTATGGTTATGAGCTCTACGCCTGAAAGTCAGACAGAGAGAACCACTTATCAGAAAACCGTCATCAAGTTACAAATTAAATGCTGCATCAATGAAAAATTAATAGTTACATGCATGTGAGTCTTTTTTTTTTTTTTTTTTTTTTTTTTTTTTTTGCGCATATGCATGTGAGTCTTGTTAGTTCCTTAATTTCAGAGTTAACATGTTTTATCGTTCTAGGAAAGTCAAAATGGATAAAGCACATCCACTGCTAGTACACAAGTCTTCATGCCTATGTTGTGAGGAATATTTGATGTTGCCAACTTTTAGACGTCCCTAAGAAAATGGGGATTCTGTTGAATATTCAGAATTTTAGTTTGAGAAGTAATGGCAAGACCTGCGTATAGAAAATTAGCATCAACAAAACTAACTGACGTGGACTCTTTGGGTTATCGACAAACGCGAGATCTGACTCTGAAAGGTCTCGACTCCTTGTTAACATGAAGAACAGCGTGAATTAGGGGTGACATATATATTTCTGAATTCTGTCACCACAAGCAATGAATTGTCGAAAATGGCTGGATGCAGAGATAAGAAGTACTGCTGACTGACTGCTGAGTGAGACATCCATGTGAGCATTTGACTTAAAATGGTCCAACTCTATCTGATATTTGGAATACGGTTATGTTTGACCAGTGAAAGGGACTGCATTATGTTCTGTGAAAGGGACTGCATTATGTTCTGATGACCAGATAAGTTGTATCAGTAACACGCAGAATCCATAAAACAGAAACTTGTTCCTGAATAAATTATGGGAACAAACGAGTTCCTGAACATTCGTTCAGAACTTCAGTTAAATTGTTTGAACAAATGTGGGTAATCATAAAACAGGAGCAGACAATAACCTTTGGCAGTTAACTGACGAAGAGTGAAACATTCAGAATGCCAAACATTGAGCTAGCTAACATAACATCGTGCTTCGCCTAATACATTTTGGCATCACGATTCCTCAACCCGCCACCAATTACACAACAGATTGTGGCAAATCATTTTTGCCCCACAGAAGTCTGAACTTGCAATAATAACATCAAAGCGAAGCATGAAAACCACGGACAAATTAAGGCACAATGCAATGCAGCAACACCAATCCTAACTCATCCTCTTTGGATTTCATCAAGAATCACACCACACTCATCATCTAGTAGTAATCATCCCATATAGGTACATTAGAAAACTTATTAAGCCACATTGGTACATGCTCTGGAGGAGGACATCTCCTGCTGCTGGTTGTGGAGGTTGCCCTGGTACTTTGGGTCCCTTCGGACGATGCGCCTCCAGTACCAGTGCTTGTCGAAGAGCATCCAGATCTCCTCGATGGGCACCTGCTTGGTTTCCGGCAGCAGGAGGATGACGAACACCGACATGACGACGATGAGCGAGGCGAAGAGCACGAAGACGCCCCACCGGAGGTGGCACAGCGCCGCCAAAAAGCACTGCGCCACTGCCGCCGTCCAGAAGAGGTTGACGCACACGACGACGCTCTGCCCGGCCGACCGCATCTCCAGCGGGAACAGCTCGCTGGGCACGAGCCATCCCAGCGGGCCCCAGGACCAGCCGTAGGCCACCACGAAGAGGCAGATGGCCACCACCAGCACCGTGCTCACACCCTTGCTCAGCTCCTCGCCCTTGCCGAACTTGAGCGCCAGGATCGCCGCCACCACAACCATGGACGCGATCATCTGCACGCCGGCCTCGATGAAGAGGAACCGGCGGCCGAGGCGGTCCACGGTGACCATGGAGATGAGCGCGCCCACGACGAGCATGGACCCCGTGATGATGGACGAGTAGAGCGCCGCCGAGGAGCCGAACCCGAGGCTCTGGAAGATGACCGGCGAGTAGAAGAGGATGGAGTTCATCCCGGACAGCTGCTGGAACGCCGGGATGCCCAGCGCGCCGATGACGAGCTGGGGCCGGTTGCGCACGGCGAGCAGGTTCCGGAACGTGCCCTTCACGGCGCGCGCCGCGTCGCTGGCCTCCTTGAGGTCCTCGAACTCGGCGTCCACCTTGCGCGTGCCGCGCACCTTCTCCAGCACCCGGCGGGCCTCCTCGAGGTGGCCGCGCTCCACGAGGCTGTTGGGCGTCTCCGGCAGGAACAGCGCGCCGACGAAGATCGCCGTGGCGGGGCCCATGGCGAGCCCGAGCGAGAGGCGCCACCCCCAGGGGTGCAGCCGGTCGGTGAAGTAGTTGATGACGTCGGCGACGAGGATGCCCAGGCAGGTGGTGAGCTGGAAGAGCTGGTTGACGGCGCCGCGGATGCGGTACGGCGCGATCTCCGAGAGGTAGAGCGGCACGGCCTGGTTGCCGAAGCCGATGCCGACGCCCAGGAGCACGCGCCCCACGATGAGCATGGCGATGTTCATGGCCGCCGCGTTGATGGCGCCGCCCAGGAAGAAGCTGGCGGCGCCCACCATGATGCTGGCGCGCCGCCCCGGCGCTTGGTCACGTAGGAGGCGCCGAAGGTGGAGACGAGCCCCGCGAAGTAGAGCGAGGAGGTGAAGAGCGTCAGCACCTGGTTGTCGTACTTGCAGTAGTCCGTCTCGTGCAGGTGAGCTTGCTTCCGGTGGTACACGTCCGGGAAGAACTTCTTCAAGAAGTCGTCCATGGACGTCACGCCGCCTGCAGCAAATCGAGGATCGCCATGGATGATTGTTAGTGCTTGCTGCTTGCCTTGAAATGGATTTTTAGTGCATAATGGTTACAAATAAAATGCTTCATTGCACAATGGTTAAAAGTAAAAAAGGCTAATTTTTAGTGCTTCCTGCTTTGAAATGTATTTTTAGTTTCCCTTGTGGTTTAAAATGAAACAAAATGCTCCTTTTCTTTCCCCGGAAAAGGCTTAGTTTTAGTGACGATGTCACTTGCACAGGTGCGATTTGAGATGATCTTTACTCCACGAAACAGAGTATATGTAGCCGTACTGAAAATGATAGTACAGGGATGAGACGAAACAAATTTGGTAATGGTTGCCAACAACCATCAGCCATTTTCACATACTAGGACGGTTGTGAGTTGTAAAGCGGTTGTCCTTGCTCCTGAATGATACGAGATGAGACATCATAATCTCCGTTTCCGATTCCTGTGATTCTTTGGCCTATCCAATCGGGTTCATTTTCAGTGCAAAGCATTCAACCACGATGGAGACCGTCCATAAATTTCGGATCACAATATATTCGCCACCACACCACCCAGCAGCTTTACTAAATACCTATTCTTTGTCGAAATATTGTACAATAAATCGTTGGTTTATTCATGAACAATCATTTGTCGAACCTTTCGCAAACCCGGAAAATAAGAGAATCCATTATACAGAGATTAAAAAAATGAGCAGAGAATCATCAAATGAGGACAAGAATTGCATTTCTACGTAAGCCAGCCAGATCATTTTCAGGAAACTAGAATTGCATTCAACTAAACGAACTAGGGAAAACAACGGGGTACGTATGAACAATTGCAATAAGGAAGAGCAGTGAAGGAGGAGAGAAAGGGATACTGACTGGAAACTCCGAGGTCATAGCCGAAGAGGGATCCGCCGAAGGAGCCGACGATGCAGGCGAGGATGAAGTAGCCGGTGATCTTGCCCTCGTACAACTCCGCCCTCCCGGCGACCGCACCGCCACCGCCAAACCCGCCGGCCATCCCTCCGTCGTCCCTTCTCCTCTCCTCTCCTCTCTTCCTGACCGGAGAGAAGCAGGAATACACTCAGTCACACTTTTCTTGAGACGAGAGACGACGCGCCGCACCTTACGTACTCAGACTCTCTTCCCTGAAAGGCTGAAACAAACAAAGAAATAGGTGAGGGGGGACGACGACGGAGGACAGGGAGAGGGCAAATCAAATCAGTGAGGAGATGAGATGAGAGCGCACACAAGTCAACAGCGGCGAGTCAAGAAACTGACAAATCAACATCTCTATCAATAACAGAAGATACTCTACCTCCTCTGTTACTTGGACCAGACCAGCTCAGGAATGCGTGCTGTGCTGAGTACAATATTCAACGCCAGACGCCGAGGCCAGATAACAAAAAGATTAGGTAAATAAACAAGAGGATCTATCGGCGGATTGGTTCCGCTGCTCGGGATCAAGAAACCTGCCAGCGGCGTCCAGCGGCGATCCAACCTGCCGGCCGCGGTGCCGCCGCCGTGCCCGTGCTGATCTGGTTGGGCAGCTCGCGGAGGGTGGCGGAGGCCGTTGGGATGGGTGGGGTTTTATCTCTGCGGCAGCGCGGAGCTAGTGCACCACAACCCAGCCCGACTACCGGGTCTCCTGCTATCTTCCAGTCAGCCACTGCTGCCGAGTGCTGGCTGGGGATTTTCATATGGACGAGCGGTTTCTCGCGTCCCACTGCAACTGCAACTGCATGCAGAAAACGTCCTTATCCGGTGGCCGTGTCAGAGTTTTCAGCGTCTGCAAGATCTGCGACAGAGGCGACTCCGTTGAATGGAAGACTTTTGCCTTGGTACAGTGAGCACGACAGATAGTGAGATACGTAGTCGTACTGAGAATTCACTCACTGATTCTCTGGCTAAGCTTACACAGCTGCTGAAACTGTCCATCAGCCATGCTTATTTCATTGCTCCAATGAACCTCATTCCTCTTAGTGCCATCTGTTGACGGCACTGTCTTCTCTACCATTACCATGTGCCTGGTACTTAACAGCATTTTGCTGTTGAAACGAAATGGAGATCTGTTCCTTGTCAAAAAAAAAAAAAAGAATTTGCTACAGCCTTCCAATTCAAGTGGTCGTCCTAATGTGTTACTGGTAAGAGTTTTAGCTGGTCTTTTTAATTTTTGTAGTATAATATGCCTGAATCTTCACACCCTATCGGTAGCATGAACCACAAACCTCTAGAGTTTTAGAGTAACAATAACAAATACTCCTATATCATTAGGAACACGGTACGCTAGTACTCCGTGTCAGTCAACTGAATTTAAATTTGACTAAGTTTATAATAAATAATATTAGCATTAATGTCTCTAAATAAATTTAGAATAAAAATATATTCTATAGCTAATATAATTATACTTAATATACTTATTTTATAAAAAGGGTATCTGTATCTTTTTAATACAAATTTAGTCCATATCACATTGTTTGGCTCCTCAAAATTCAAGAATTACATTCAATCGCGGACTGAGGGTGCAATTTTGTCACCGAACTAGAATTTTCTACTAAAATATACATGGGGGTACCGTAGATATCTGACATCGAATTTTTAAATCCAGTTGAAGACGGCTGTTTTTGTTCTTTGCGACAACATGGATGGAGTTCACACGATGGGCGTGCGCTGTACCCTTCGAATACGCTGCCAAAATACAGCTGGCCCACTAGGTAGTTTGCGTACCAGACTAGTTCCTTCAACCAATGGTTAGCTTCATTTCCTACGACATCTCCGTACTCCCTTCATTTCAATTTCAAATTGCAACCGATTCTCATACATAGCTTTTACGGTATTATTATATTATATTTATCTAGATACATATCAAAAACTTTGTATATAGTAATATCAAAATAATATATTTCTAATTTGAAATAAACACATTATTGCTATATCATGGACGTCAAACAAAACTTACATTAACACTACTATCTAGATCGACAACGTGATTCTTATGCCCATATTTTCAATATCTATGAAGATTTATCCACATCAAGGACCATGAAGATTTATATATGCAATGTCTCTCGTTTGCTAATTGATACACAATATTTTACATCATTTTCGCTACAAGATTATTTGATGCATGTTACACATCAAGTAACCTTTTGCGCTGGTTACTTAATTTGAAACGATCTTTTAAAGAACCATTTACACATCAAGTAAATGGTACACAATATTTTACTCCATTTTCGCTACAAATATTACTTAATTTGAAACAATATTTTAAAGAACCATTTACACAACTAACCATTTTCAATATCTTGTAGATTATTTTACTTGTAAACAATAATCGGTATAGATGTATGATCTTTTCAAGGTGTCTAAAGCGATCAGTTCTAAATTTTCACTGCATGTTACTTTTTTATGTATAAACTTCAAATGTTTCAAATTCATTCAAGTAGATTATTTGTCTTGAATTTAAAAAGTTAATTGTCACAAAAATGGTTTCATAAAAATATACCTTTACTACATTTTAAAGATATTTTCAAAGAAATAGTGTCAGTCAAAATTAAAAAATAGTTGACATCATAAACTTTGTAATGTCATTTTTTAGATTACACAGAACAACACACAAACGCCCAACATGCACGTACACTCACCCATATGAATACACATACATAAACTCTACCCCTATGAGCACATTTGAAAGACTGAGTCAATAGATCTTAAAGTTCACGAAGTCACCACAGGCGCCTTGCTATGGACGGGGACGCCTCCTACCACTTATAATGTATAGCACTGGTAAATCCTGAGAAAAATCCTAAAAACCCACTAGATAGTCCTGGCTTGGGAGAGCATCTTCTCATGATCTGACAGCGATATCATCTTAAAAAGGGACGCATTTAACATTTTGTTATTATTAGCGTGATCTATCTCATCCTATCACGTAAGTCATTTTTCATTTGTCACCCACCATTACAAGTGGTGACCGGTTTAATATCCCTCTTAAAAGGGTGGTGTGGTCTTATCTTGTACAGGCTATGCACATGCACCACGCGACAGTCACCCTAATCAATGCATCCCATGATCTAAACTCTAGCCACTAAATTATAGACTAGATAATCCAAATTCCAAACAGATATTTACCCTTTTGAATATACCTATGCACATAGCGCATCCTATCTTTATAAACATCTTCAAGAGTCGAAGTTGACATCACTGTACAAATTGAGTCCATCTTAAACATGACCTGAGAAGCACACATCGGACAGTCCGCTTCTGACGGTTTGAAGCATTAGATTGTCTGGTGGATACAATCCAGCCCGGGTCCATATATTTTGAGCGGGAACAAGGAGCAATGGATCATATAGGCAGTAGCATGTGCTTAGCAGTTAGCATCAGTTGGAATAAAGCAAATAAAACGCACTAGCATCATCAACTCTTGCATGTGGGGAGGTTAATCAAAAGAAAAAAAAAACTCTTGCATGAGCGACTCGTAGTATATTTAGTTTAAAAGTGGCGTTTCTGTACAATCTAAAAGAATATTATTGACATTATTGCATAGAAAAATGGGACATCTAACGAATTTTTTTTATGAGATGGCTACTTTTTAAAAACACACGTCCGTGGATAAAAAGTAGAACCGACATGAATAAAACAAAAATAAATTCATGATGGCTGCAATACCTCACCGGACCTCCATTGGGATATTTATAAACTAGCACTAGTACCTCGAGTTTGAGTTCTATTTTGTTTGGAAACTTCGTACACTTTTGTATGGACTAGGATACTTTTTGTACGGACTAGGATAGAGACAGACTTTTTTCCTATGAGGGAATTATATTAAATCAAAATTTGACACAACTCATCCCAAAATACATATGAAAAATGTGTAAGGATGAAACAATATTCTATTCAAGTTTCGTCCCTGTTCAGTTGAACTTATCAATCTAGTTTATCGGGCATAAAATGTTTTTTCTCTCATAATAAAACAACAAAAATTGTCTTATCAACTTCAAAAAACCATTCGCCCGGTCTTTAACATAGCTAGAGTATAGTCCTTACACAACCCCTAGAATCTTCGACATTGATGCAAAATCCAACATTCTAAAATAGGACAAAATACATCAAAATCAGCATAGTCAACAAATTCAGGACCATCAATCCTTGGTCCATCAAATTGGATGCCTGAATTGCTCTCTCCCCTTGACAAGCACCTTTCCGTGCTGCCCTTACATATAGCAATCATAAAACTTAGCTCCTACCAATGAAATCGACTCCTACAATGGCAACCTTGTCATTGCCATCGTCTAAGTCATTGTAAGTAATAAGCTCCCATTTGAACATCATTATTGATAATTTTGTCCATAGGTTTATTGGACTAAATAAAAAAAACTTGTAAAAGTATAAACGAGGATGACCCATCTCCTTGCTAATAGTGACCTCATTCAAAGAGGGAGGGCCCTTAATTAAGCGGCGGTTGCATGGCACCCTAGTGGCGGTGGCTTGGAGTTCTAAGGGCTAGTGGCATTATTCTTGTTTAGATGATACTACGCCTAGGCTTAGATGATCCACATTACTATGACATTTATGCCATCATTTTTTTTTAAAAAAAATAGGACATACATCATTCTCCTGTGTATTCTAAGAGAGTGAGAAGAATCTTTTGAGGGTGTGAGTGAAGTCAACCTAGCACCTTAGCATTAGATTTGGATAAGGTAACATCGACAACATTAAACTATGAGCATGTTGAATTGCTCTAAGAGCATCTGCAGCAATACCCCCTACTTTAGTGGGGGTTAAAAACCCCGACAATAGAACCCTCAACTTTTTGTTGGCATCCTACTCCACCCCCCCCCCCCCAACCACACACACACACACACACATATTTCTTGTTTCACCTTTGATCGATGATTTCACCCGCACAACTCAGCATGATGACCCTACCTCGGTAAGCGGTCGTGCCCGACGCCAACAACCTAAGCATACATGGCTAGCCTCCCCGCCACACGCACCTCCCCAGCGACCTCCCAGCCACCCCTCCACTAACCGTGTGTTTGGTTGGGGGTTGGAGCGAGTTGGGTTGGGTTGGACCCCTCCCTACGGCTGTTTGGATGAAATCCGAGATGGGTTGGGTTGGCTCCAGATGGAATATTCGTGTGAGATGCGGGTCGGCTCCGTCCGCTGAAATCTGGCAGACGGAGCGAACCCAGCCGGGTTGCGTTCACGCCGTCCGTGTCTGTCCCTGCGCCCGTCGTTATCTGCCGCTCACAAGGTCGCCTGCCATGGACGCCCGTCTGGGAGGATAGGAGGAGGAGCGAGGGAGGGGTGCCGGGAGGAGAAGGAGGTAGGGGCGCCGGCCATGGACGCCTGCTCGCCCGCCATGGACGCCGAGGAGGGCCGCCGCCCGTCGGAGGAGCCGCTAGCAACCATGGCGGGTCGTCGTCGGACGCGCCGCCCGATCTAAGCCATGGCGGTCGACCCAACTCGCACGCGCCCGTAGGCCGACCCGCCCGCCCCTAGAGGAAGAGCCGCGCCCTAGAGGAAGAGCCCCGTGCCCGATGCGTCCGCCGCCGCCGCCGCTCGATGCCTCCCACCCCCGCAGCCTCCCGTGAAGGAGACTCGTACGGGAGCAAGAATTTTTATTGCGAATTTTTTAATTACGAGACTCTCGTGAGCGAGCAAGAATTTTTATTACGAATTTTTTAATTACGAGACTCCCGTGAGCGAGACTCCCGTAAGGATAAGAGGCACTCTGGTCATTTTTCCTTTTGTTTTTTATTATGAATTTTTTTAATTCATTTGAAGTTCAAAATAAGGGCAAAATCGCAATTTCCCCCAATATATTAATATATGACTGCTGATAGGTGGGACCCTCACTAACGCTGTTATCTTGCCATCCAACACGTATTCCCAATTCCTTCAACCAAACATAAGATGGGTTGACTCCATCCCCAAAATCAGAGGTCCAATCAAACACTGGACGGGTTGGCTCCGTCCCAAAAAACTGGGTTGGATCCCAACCCAACCCCAACCAAACACACGGTAAGTGAGCTCCCCGGGCGCACCCCTCCTCACTGTGGCTCTACTCCTGCTGTCAATGTGAAGAAGATTACAAAGAATGACAACTTAGTCATGTCATCCTCTCCAAGGATGGATTTGGCATTGTGAAGAGAGGGTCTATTTTAAGTAGTGTTGCTAGAGTAAATCACGAAACATCGGTAGTATGAAAATAGTTGAGATATCTTTAGGCTATTCACTTTTCACCTGCTCAGAATTAGGGACTTTTTTCTTCTATTGGTTGATCTTATGACAAGAACTTTCTACATTTATGCTTTATTTCCCGTAATTCTAATTGGGTGGGGTACAAAGGAATTTGGGCTCTTCATATACCCATATGGTTAGGTAGTAATTTTCAGTGATCTAAATAGAAAAGTAGGTGTGTTTTAGGTATCATTGCTGAAGATGCTCTAAGGATCTACGTATAATAATATCCTCATATACCGTGGTTCCATATGTTTTACACCGGCTTGATGAAATAAACTCCTATTTATATTATCTTAAAAACGGTCTGAGTCTCCCTGAAGAACAGACTGTACAGTAACCTATCGTCACAGCTTGAAAATTACCAGCAAGCCAAAAGATGAGATAAAAACATTTTAAGACCATCGTTAAATTAGATAAGGATAAGCCCAGTCGACTCGAACATCGTATCCGCCGAAACATTCACCGTTCAGTGTCTCGATGGCAGCCTCAGCATGCTCTCGATTCTTAAAGACGACAAAGCCAAACCCCCTGCAAACTTCACTGTCGAGCATCGGGACGTGCCACATCCGCATCGGTCCAAACGCACGGCAAAGATTACCAAGGTCCCACTGCCTGAAATTGGGCGGCAAGTTACTCACACGGACAAAACACTGCAGAACTGACGGTGTCTCATAGAAACCACCAGGTGTTCCCCTGGAGGGCATCGCGCTTTGCAGGTACGGAGATCATGGAGTCCATAGAGATAGTTGAAGGGGCAGGAAAACTCCCCGTGGTCGTCTCCACAAATATAGCAGTAGTCGCACTCTGGATCCCTCCAGAAGTGCAACACGGCGCTCATGCCAACTTTCCAACCTAGATACTGAGGCGCTGAATCAACAAAGAAAAAAAGGAAGATACTTTATGTTGGTGAGCCATGCAAGATATATTTGGTACATTGCTGAATCTTAATGCAGATCTGAGGTTTGCCTAATAATGTGGAAAATTAACTAAATCTTGAAAAAGCAAGTGAGATGTGATTTGAATTGCTGCTCCTCCAGTTGCAGGGAATTAACAGTGCTCCAGTTATTACTTGTAAAGACTCATCGCCAACTCGCTAGCTAACTACAACAGGTTGGTTGATTTAAGTTGTGCTATTTAACTCAAGAGAGCATAATTAACCTGTATATACATGTTCACTATCCCCATTTCACATTCTCAGCTTTTTTTTCCTCAAACTGGGAACAGACGCACTACAGATACTATACAGATGCTATGCAGCATGATTTATGCTTACAGATTTTCTTGTGTTCTATAATGACTAAATAATGCATTGCACATTATATTCTTATAATCATCTAATATAATGAAGGATATCTTAGTGTCTTTCTAAATTGTATTTACCTCTACATGATTTGTGAGCATTGTTTCTTTAAGTTTGGGCTAGCCAGACCAGGTTACTGAGTAACTGAACCATAACTCCTGAAAGTATTAAATGTAAAATATAGCTGTCGTGAAGTACTCTGTTTATTTCTGGAGAATCACCAGACAAGATAAATATTGCAGTATTGATGGGAAGGTACATGAGAATTGCATTCTTATTATATATGGATAAGAACCTAACAGTATTTGGTGTTTTTGTATCTCGCAGTATTCTAAGTACCAAGCAAAATTTTGACTCAGACTCAAATTCTACTTCAAGTGCGTTGTATAGGTTACATGACAATGAATTATGTGCCACATGTAAAAATAGAAGATCAATGTAAACAAAAATCTGGGCTAAATTCCATCCAGATAGCATGTATGCAACTACACATCATGTTGATTTTGTTAGTTCATTTTTTCTTTTTTGTTTTATGTATTTTACCATTACAAGTGTAATACCCAATATTGATGACTCAATTTAGACATGGACTACATAAAAAGAAGCATAATAAAAAAGTGACTATCACAATGCAACATTTCCAAACCCATCGATGAATAAGTGAACTTATCTGCCAAGATGAAAACAATGTACATACCGTTCTGTGGTTCTTGCCCCCTAGTATTATCTTGTGCTGGTTGGTGGTTTTTGGGTTCAGCCATGCCTGAAATAAGCACAAAGCATTTCAACACCATGCTAATGGAGCAACAGTGTGGAATTACCATTTACACTTTAGCTCGATTCGAAACATACAGTTTGAATTATAAGTACACTCAGGAATTCTCTCAAAGATAAAATCAAATATGGTATATGATCGAAAACCTTGTATGATATAAAAGGTTCCACACATGCAGAATATGTGGTCAGACAAGAAAAGTTTGAACCTTTCCGGGGACACTTCTTAGAAATCTTCACTTCCTTTGTCTTCCTGTTCTGCTTGCCTCCCTTTCTCGAACTGTTACTCTTGGCCATTTGCTCTTATCCTACTTCTCCAATCTTCCAGCTGAAGAATTTGCTTGATTTCGTCCTATTAGGAGCTGTAATAAAACAATTTTCAGGGGAAAAAACTGCTCTTATTGGGTTCATATAAATAAATTCAAGTAGCATGTCTATAAATTGGCACTTCTTCAGTAATAACACTCTAGAGTGTTAGTTAAATAAAACTACAAAAGTATGGATAGATACAGAAGTTTCCTCGCACTTTTTAAAGATTGAAGTTGCGGGCTCCGAATGAGACAAGCTAAAAACAGATTAGCAGGAACGGGTTCAACAAAGGACATGGATGTACACATGTACACCCGATTTTTTAAAAACACACAAAAAAAATCAAAATTTTAGTTTCACGAAAATACATGTATACAGTTGTAACTAGACTAGATCAGATTCGAATACAAAGAGGCAAATAGTTTAAGTTAGGGTTTGGGTGCTCGGTTTCACACAACACGAAGAGAAAAGAAGAGAAGAGAAGAGGTGGTCATACCTGGTGGTCCTCGTCGCCGGCGAAGGGACCGGCCGAAGACCTGGTCTGAGGAACGGCGGTCGAGCAGACGCGCCGTCGTCGCCAGAGAGAAGGCGCACGAACGGGACGGGAGGGAGAAAAAGGCCGGGGCGCAGGGCCAATTGGGCCTGGTCCCTTACGTGAGAAAAAGGCCGGGCCAGGAGTGATTGGGCCTGATCGCTTCTGCTTCCTACAGCCGCTTGGGCTGCAGCCGACAGCCCAGCCGTTCGGCTAGTAGAGCCCAAGCAGGGCCTGCTGCATAAAAAAAAAAACAGCCGCAAGCCAGCAACCTCTGTCCCCAGCCGCGCCGCCCTCGACCGCCGGCGACCCGTACTCGACCACAACCGGCGCCCTCGAGGTCGCCGAGTTCACCTCTCCGCCGGCGCCGCCAGAAACAGGCATGCTAAACACCCTAGGGCCGATGGCTGGCACTCGGAGCGGGTCAAAAAGGCGGAAGCGGAAGGAGGGTTCGGCTGCGCGCACGGTCGGATCCGTCTTCTCCAAGCAGTGGCGGACCTAGGATTTCAGGGTAGGGTATGCAACACAAAAAAATTTCTTATGCAAATTTGGTAAAACTGAAGAAACGATTGATCCAGCAGCCATAAAATGGAAAAAAAAAAACAAAAATGGCTGTGTGGGGGATTGAACCAACGACCTCTCACTCAAAATCTAACATGCTTACCACTAGACTACGCAAACTTTCATTCAACTTTGATGCAAATATCTGTTTTATTCAAAGTCTACAATGTAGTGTTAAGTAAGGCCGCCCCACAGGGTATGCGGTGGCCCACCTTGCATACCCTGTGGGTCCGCCCCTGTCTCCAAGGTCGGGCTCGGGAGGTTTGCTGCACTGCACGCGGCGCTACGGCGGAGAAACGCCGACAGAGAGCGGGGGCGCAAGCGCGGCCGTGCCACTGCGGGGTCTGTTGACGCCGGCGCGACGGCGCAGGTTTACAAGCCATGTGTTGAAGGTGCGTATAACCATTATTAGATGTAGTCGTTAATGCATTATTTCTGTTGGGAACGAATGGTGTTGATAAAAGAATCGGGCAAAAGAAAGTAAATGTAGGAGGAGTGATAGAAGGTTATCAAACAATTCATTGCAATTCTCTGTACCAGTTCACTAGTTGGTGATAATTTCAGTTGCTGCAAGAACTATAGGTGATCTAGGTTTTTTTTTTTGCCCTTTCTCCTTCTATACTCTGTAGTTGACGGTTGAATTGGACCCAACTTTACCATGCTACCATGCCTTAGAGCATGTTCAACGGTTTCTAAAAAAAAAACCTTGGTAAATTAATGAGTTTTACAAGTGACTAAAAAATGTTGAGAGCATATTTGTTGGCTTCCTCCAACCGTTTCTAAATCTCGCTCCTAAAAGATAAAGGGTAATTTTGCATGAGGGATCTAACTATTTCTAAATCAACCCTGTTAGATTATCCTAGAGTACTGTGCTAGTATCTCTTTGGTTCCTGTGCTATTTACCCCTAATTACTCTGCTATGCGCCACCCTATGTGGCTAGTGTGAACTGGCCCCTTGGGCCTCTATATATTGTAACTCCTCTGTAATCTCCTATCAATTAATCTAAGCCAGTCGGCAATTCTGCCTTCATGGTATCAGACTCCTAAGATCGGGTCCTGTGCCGACCCTCTCCTCTGCTTCCGCTCCCCCTCCCTCTCGGCGTTCGCGCCCGCTTCCCTTCCCGCTCGGCGTTCGCGCCCATGGCCGCCACCGGCGATTCCAGCGCCAGCGCCTCTGCTGCTGCCCTCACCGCCGCCAACGCGGCCCAGCTGCGCGACGATGCGCTCACGGCCGCCAAGCGCCTCGAGGACGAGGCCTCTGCTGCTCGCGCGGCCAACGACGATCGAGCCGCCCAACTCCAGCAGGAGGCGGCTCTCCTCAAGACCGCCGCCGACGCCCAGGAGCGTGTCCGCCCAAGGAGCGCGCGCAGGCCGACGCCCTGGAGGCGCAAGCGGCCGAAATCCGCGAGCGGCTCCGCCTGGAGGCCACCCGCGATGATGAAGATGAAGACGACGAGCGCTCCGTCTCCTCTGAGGCCGCCGCTATTGCGCAGCTGCACAATCAGGCCTGCGCGGTTCAGAACGTCAAGTATCTGATCCCCATCGTCCTCGACCTCAAATCCCCCCACTACTCCAAGTGGCGCGGGTACCTCCTGCTCGCCCTCGGCCGGTACTCTCTGAAGGATCACGTCCTCAGCGATGAGTCCCGCCCCACCGATCCGGCCTGGTATCGCATGGATTGCGTGGTCGTCTCGTGGATTTTCAACAGCATCTCCACCGACCTCCTCGACATCATCCACGAGCACGACGGCGTAACTGCTCGGGTGGCCTGGCTCGGGATTGCAGAGCAATTCCCGGGCGCTGCTCCTTGACGCTGAATTCCGCAACCTCTCCCAGGGCGATCTCTCTGTCGATGACTACTGTCGCAAGATGAAGGGCATGGCTGATGCCCTTGCTGATCTTGGTGAACCAGTCAATGATCGCACCCTTGTACTCAATGTACTGCGGGGCCTCAATGAGCGTTTTCAGTTCCCGGGCGCTGCTCCATTTGCTGATGTCCGTGCTGATCTTCGCCTCGCCGAGCTGAACATGGTGCAGCCCTCGGCAGCCCCTACTGCCTTCCTCACCTCCTCCTCAAGCAAGTCGTCCTCTCCAGCGCCAGCACCCAACCCTGCTCCTCAGCGCCCTCCGACCGTGCCTTCACCCGGTGGAGGTTCTTCAGGCAGCAGTTCAGGTGCTGGTCGTGGCCGGCGTCGCCGTGGCGGGCTCAACCAGGGCGGCCAGCAAGGCAACTCAGGCGGCCAGCAGTGGCCGTCCCTCTACAACCCGTGGACTGAGTCCATTCATATGTGGCCGGAACCACACCTGGCGGCCCTCGTCCTCCTCCAGCGCGCCCCGACGTCCCTCCTCAGCAGCACGCCATGATGACCGGCGTGCCTCCTCCAGGGTACCTGACTTCTCCAGGGACGGGCTCCTACTCCCCGGCGCTGCTACCTGGACTCCTCAGTCCCTCGCCCAAGCCTTCAGCACCGTCTCGCTCACTCCGCCGAGCAACACAGACTGGGTTTTCGACTCCGGCGCCTCCTCCCACGTCGCCTCCAATCCTGGTATTGTTACCCCCACATCCTCCTCCTTTCCCACCTCCATCATGGTGGGTAACGGCGCCACACTACCTGTTGTTGGCACCGGCTACGCCACAATTCCTGGTCCCTTTCGCCTTAACAATGTTTTACTTGCTCCCGGCATCGTTAAGAACCTTTTATCAGTACGTTAATTTACTACTGATAATCATGTTTCTATCGAATTTGACCCTTCTGGTATTTCTGTGAAGGATCTTTGTACCAGGAACGTCCTCCTTCGATGTAACAGCTCGGGCCCCTCTACACCTTGCAGCTACCATCGACGCCCTCTGCTCCCTGCGTCCTTGTCGCCACTCCTTCGTCATCCACCTGGCACCGCCGTCTCGGTCACCCCGGCAAGGAGGCCCTTCAGCACCTTGCTCATTCTTCATCGATCGCCTGCCATCAGCCTGCAGATGATCACCTATGTCATGCCTGCCAGCTAGGACGCCATGTGCGCCTTCCATTTTCTAGTTCTTTGTCAAGGGCTTCCAAACCCTTTGATTTAATACATTGTGACTTGTGGACGTCACCTGTTCTAAGTGTATCTGGATTCAAATATTATCTAGTTATCCTCGATGATTTTTCTCATTTTTTATGGACCTTTCCACTTCGTCTTAAATCTGACACCTTTCCAACTATTTCTAATTTCTTTGCATATGACCGTACTCAGTTTGGGTGCCACATCAAATCTGTCCAATGTGACAATGGTCGCGAATTTGACAATTCTGTCTCCCGCACCTTCTTCCTCACCCACGGTGTCTCTCTTCGCATGTCGTGTCCCTACACCTCTCAACAAAATGGAAAGGCTGAGCACATCCTTCGCACCACCAACAACATCATTCGCACGCTCCTTTTTCAAGCGTCAATGCCCCCCTCTTACTGGGCCGACGCTCTCTCCACCGCTACCCATGTCCTTAACCGCCTCCCCACCAAAACTCTCAACATGTCCACTCCCTTCTTCGCTCTCCATGGTACCCTACCCTCCTATCATGACCTTCGAGTCTTTGGGTGCACCTGCTACCCCAATCTCACTGCCACCACCCCCCACAAACTTGCTCCCCGTTCCACTCTGTGCGCCTTCATCGGCTATTCCTCCGATCACAAAGGCTACCGGTGCCTCGATCTCTCTTCCAATCGGGTCATCATCTCTCGTCATGTCATCTTTGATGAGACGACCTTCCCTTTCTCAGGGCACCGGACCACAGCCCCCCATGAGCTTGATTTTCTAACTGACGATGAGCTCCTACCAGCTCTCTCTCCTCCTGCAGGTACCTCTGTACACACCTCCGGCGCCCCTGTACAGTCCATGCAGCAGGCCACGGTTGCGGCTAAGTTGCCTGACGACGATCCGGTGACGCCCCTGCCCCCCATCCTGGCTGGGCCAGCACCCCGGTCCTCTCCTCCAGGCTTCTCCGCGCCTTGCCACGCATCTCCAGTGGCACAGCCGCCACGATCCTCCCAAGAGCTCCCAGCAGCACCTTTAGCAGCACCGGTGCTGCCCCAGGCAGCCGCCCCGGCGCCCCTACCTTCAACAGCAGCTCCTGCGTCTACAGTGCTGCCCCAGGCAGCAGTCCCGGCACCCACTGCTCCTCCCGTGCAGCCTATGACAGCGGCTTTCCACAAGCCGCCAGTCACCCAAGTCTACTCTCGGCGTCCTCCACCAGCTGCTGCTCCACCACCGCCATCACCCCCAGCTGCTGCTCCACCACCGTCATCACCGCCAGCTGCTGCTCCTCGCCGCTCCACCTTCATCCCTTCACCACCACGGTTTGTCAAAGATGCTCCCCCAGCTGGTGTTGTTCCCATTCCTCCGGTCGACAACAATCATGGCATGATGACTCGTGGGAAGTCTGGATACATTCAGCCTCGTATCCTCCACGCCGAGGCTCTTTCTCCGATTCCTCGGTCTTGCCGTGACGCCCTTGCTGATCCTCACTGGCGTCGCGCCATGGAAGATGAATATGCAGCCCTCATGGAGAACCACACCTGGGATCTTGTTCCTCGCCCCAACAAGGCCAACGTGGTCACTGGCAAGTGGATTTTCAAACATAAATTTCATGCTGATGGCTCCCTGGACAGATATAAGGCTCGTTGGGTCCTTCGCGGCTTTACTCAACGCCCCGGCATTGATTATGATGAAACATTCAGTCCCGTTGTCAAACCTGCCACTGTCCGTACAGTTCTCACCCTAGCTCATTCCCGGGACTGGCCGATTCATCAACTCGACGTCAAGAATGCATTTCTTCATGGGACTCTTTCAGAAACAGTGTACTGCTCTCAGCCAACAGGATTTGCAAACTCTGCCCTTCCTCAGCATGTTTGCAGACTCAACAAATCCCTCTACGGCTTGAAGCAAGCCCCCCGTGCCTGGTACAGCCATTTTGCTTCCTTCCTGCTCTCCCTGGGTTTCAATGAAGCAAGATCAGATACCTCTCTTTTTGTTTACCGTCGGGGTACAGAGACTGTTTACCTGCTGCTCTATGTGGACGACATTGTACTCACTGCCTCCTCCGAGCAACTCCTCCGCCGGGTCATTGATGCTCTGAAGAAGGAATTCTCCATGAAAGATCTTGGCCCTCTTCACCACTTCCTTGGCATGGCAGTTCAGCAACTCGGTGACTCCCTATTCCTCTCCCAACGTCAGTATGCTCTGGACATTCTGGCCCGCCATGGCATGAGTGATTGCAAACCTTGTTCCACTCCGGTTGATACCTGCGCCAAAGTCTCTGCCGATGAAGGTCCTCCTCTTGCTGATCCCACAGACTACCGCAGCCTCGTGGGCGCACTACAGTACTTGACATTCACCAGGCCTGACATTGCTTATGCAGTCCAGCAAGTGTGCCTTTACATGCACGACCCTCGGGAGATTCACCTAGTTGCTGCCAAAAGGATCCTCCGTTATCTCCAGGGTACTGTTGACCATGGCCTCATCATCCCTCGGACTTCTCCATCGCAGCTGGTTGTTTATACTGATGCTGACTGGGCTGGCTGCCCAGACACACGCCGCTCCACCTCTGGTTACGCCGTATTCCTTGGTGGCAGCCTCGTCTCCTGGTCCTCCAAACGGCAGCCCACCGTCTCTCGCTCCAGCGCTGAGGCTGAATACCGGGCTGTCGCTAACGGTGTCGCTGAGGCTTCTTGGCTGCGGCAGCTTCTCCAGGAACTACATCAGCCCCTTACCTCCGCCTGCCTCGTCTACTGCGACAACGTCAGTGCCGTCTACCTCTCCACCAACCCCGTACAACATCAGCGCACCAAGCATGTGGAGATCGACCTTCATTTCGTCCGTGAACGCGTTGCCATTGGTGCTGTCCGCGTGCTCCATGTTCCAACCACTTCCCAGTTCGCTGATGTCTTCACCAAGGGTCTACCCACTTCGGTGTTTCAAGATTTTCGCTCCGCAGCTGCGACGTTCCGACTGCGGGGGGGTGTTAGATTATCCTAGAGTACTGTGCTAGTATCTCTTTGGTTCCTGTGCTATTTACCCCTAATTACTCTGCTATGCGCCACCCTATGTGGCTAGTGTGAACTGGCCCCTTGGGCCTCTATATATTGTAACTCCTCTGTAATCTCCTATCAATTAATCTAAGCCAGTCGGCAATTCTGCCTTCAAACCCAACCAATTTTATACTTTCTTTCTATCTTCTACATTTACATCAGGAACCCTATCCTACTCAGCTACTCTTAATTCTTACGCACACCCTTCCCATTGGCCAATGGATATAGGCGTGTATTTATCTGTGTGATTAGTTGGATTTTCCCAAGTGTGGAAAGAGAGAGCAGTTTTTTTTTAATCGTGCCAAAAAATCAAGATTGAGAGTGGGTTTTGGAAACTCTTGGAGATGCTCTTATGCCCTTTAATCCTAGTTTGATTGACCAAGGCACCAAACCTAAAAAAACCATCACGCTTCAATTAATCTTCTAGTCTAGATGTACAGCAAATTCTTTGTACTAAAAAGTCAAAGCAACTTATAGTTGGGACAGAGGGACTACCATAATTTCAATGATCATAATTAACTGCAAATCCTAAAAAATTATATGTTTTGTCAAAAGTTTAATATTCAGGTTTTCCTGCCACTCGTTTGTTTGGTTCAGTTTAGATTTTGATAGCTGCACTTTAGTTTGTTCCTTTCATTTCAGCACATACGTAGGTCAATGCAAAAGAAGTGGCTTTCAGCTCTGGCTTTGTCAAGGATTAGTGCAATTGGTAGAGTCTTTTATTTTCCTGAAGGACCACTCACTAGTAAATACTAGATGAGTGCCCGTGCATTGCAATGGGAGAATGCTAATTTATCCATGGGAGCAGGTGATTCTATCAAGAATGAAATGAACTCAACAAAAAAATAAAAACATTTAACTTCATGATGATCCTTTTGTGATAACATCATATATCTGCAATATTTTAATAAAGATGTGTTGATCCATGGCGGTGAATAGCCTTCATGATGCATAGGATGACTGTCAGAAGGAAGAGCAACACCACATGGAATTCTGTGCAGTAGATGCTTACTGGCTACACATTTGCCACTGAACGAGTCACATGGATGTAACCAGATTCCTTTCTACTAAGCACCATAAAACAAACTATGTTCTTAGCAAACTTGAAAGTCCATTAAATTCAATAATATGCACTGCACCAAGTTTCACGCAAATAGAACGATAAGAAAGAAATGTGGCCTGAATGTGGAATCATTGACAGCAGAAATATGCAAGGGGGATAAGCAAGTTACCTGCTGCATAAATGTGATTACTACTGAAATTTGAACTCCAAAATTTACTCCGGAGTGTGGCTGAACATCATATGTCCTACTATCCTAGTGTGAATGTACAGCCTAGCTAGTGGAAAAAAAGTTAGTGATGATAATCAAACTGATCTGGTATATATGAAATGAACAACAAAGATATTATGCACACAAAGTAATTTTAGTTCTTTCCCAGAATCCTTCCAAATTTGAGTTAAAGTAATAAGTTGCCACCTACAGCCCAGAAGTCATCCTAAGTTCGATTAGAGCAAGAAGCTGGGAATCTGAAATTGGCTTTGGTTTGGTATAGATCTCGTTGAGACTTCTTCCTGTCATGATCTAACACGGGTTCACCGTTCACGATGCAATCATCTTCAAGATGTTTTTGGGCACTCATTATTGTAGCTATAAGCTGCCAAGCCTTCAGTTCTTACCCAGTCTTTAATGTCAACATGTTCTTCACATAATGAGTTGTTGTATCTAATTTCCTCTGCACACCATTTTCAAGGCTGAGTCGTCGCTATCATACCTAGCCAGCACTGTTAAGCAGGGCTAACCAGTTGGGCATGCCGAACCCAGTAACCTGACCATCCACCACATCACGGGATCCACAAGATGACAGAGCCATTGCTGTTGTGCACTTGCGCTGTTGCCCGCAGATGTGCTCATACCAAAATCGCTGACCTGCCTGTTCCGGGCGATTTCCCCATTTGCCACATCGCCCCTGAGATTCACCACAACATGCCTAAGGTGACATGCCGAAAGCACAGTGCTGAGCTGCTGAGGGCACCCCATGGCCACTAGACCAAGCTGCTGGCGCAGTGACATAGCTATGTTGTCCTGCCCTAGATCCAAGCCCACCGGCACCAGATCTGGCCACAGCTGGACAGGAGCTGAGCCAAGCTTGCCCTATAGCAAGGACTGAACTACCCTGGCAAGGAAGCTTGCCCTGGCCGCGGCCCATCAGGCGACATAAGAGTGGAGTCACCCTTTGCCGTTTAACCTCATCAGTAGACTAGATATGTTCATTCCTGGCCAGGCCCATGGCAGATCCACAGGCCACCCACAGACATCGTGAAGCATCACAAAGGCACTGTGGAGCTCCCGCCAAAATGGACAAACTAGTTGCCACAGGGAGAGATGGCCCCTCAGCTGCCATCCTTGCTGTCTGCCAGGCTTCTGACTGTTACTATGGCTGCAGAGAAGCAGGGAGAGGAGTAGATAACTTTAATACATGATACTTGACAAAACTTTAATGTACTTAGGCAGTTTACAGTCCACAGAAAAAAAGTAAGTTTAGGGTTTCCTTGTCACATTCAGCTGGAAAGGAGAAAAGTAGCCTGTAAGGTGGCATAATTGTATCGATCCACTGGGTCTGGTGTAAAACTACAGAGAAACTGGATGTATGATATCTGGAAAACCTATTTAGGAAAAGCTTGAAATTTTGGGATCTTAGCATGCTAGCATTTTTACAGCTTTTGTTCTCTTTAAAGAATTTAATTGAAAAGATTCGACCAAGAATATTTAGTTCATGGAGACGAAGTGTATTGACCTTAACAGGTTCATTTTCAGGCATGATAATGCACTCCGGAAATAATCAACCACCAGAGGGCAGGGTGGTTAGGAAAGAAGAATCATGGGAATGTACGTATGGGTAATCTCTTGTCTCGTTTTATTATATGTATGTACAATGATAGCCATGTTAACTACCTCTCGCAATTCTTACCTAATAATAATATGCTGTCTCCTTAAGGGACACAAATGAAATTTGAGACCGGCGCCAGCAGAAACAACTGGAGGGATCCAGATGCCAAATTTTGCTGCATCTGTGGGGATGGGGATGACCAGCACCTGGAACTGATGTGCCCTTACAACTATATGTCTCCGGCTACTTATGTCCCCTGTAGGGCACGGCTTGCAGTTTGGAATGATGAAAGAAACTTAATCCGTTACAAGTGTTGGATACGAAAAAGGCCCTCTAGACTGTCGCAGGTTCTTGCGGTGCTTTGTCCGCGTGAATAACTTATCTGAGTGTTGTCGTCCACAGCAAATAATCAGTCTTTTCAGAGAAATTGGACCCCTGTGGATGTATCATGTGGCAATGCATAGTTATGAAATCTGTGGGGGCTTTGGTTTTATGGTATTCAAGCACCATGAGCATGCGAAGGAGGCTATCAAAAAGCTTAACTGCCGTACTCTCGATGGCCGAAAAATGCGAGTGGACTGGGTTTATCCTAATGCTTGACTGCATCATGCTTCTTTAATTTGATTGACAGTGGTTCAATGTACTAGTTTCGTCTGTTAATGAAGGCTGTCGCCTTAGGTTTTTATTATTATTGTAAGATATATATCTCTACTTTTGCATACTAAGGAATCATATATATATAATTTTATAGAAAGGAAATGTACGATCATTTGCTTTATTTACTTGACTAGCAAATGTCTGTGTTGCATTAAATGAAATCATAGATTGGAATAATTTGTGTTTTTATCTGATGATTGTGTATGTAGTGCGCGCTTCCGATCCAGCCCAAAGATGCTAATCCATCCCAGGCGCACCATTGAGACAGGCAGTGGCGCAGGGTGAATGAAATTATATGGGATGCGATTTGTTTATCTTAATATAAAAACAAATCTGTAGCAAGGGACGGAGGTGAGAGAGCTCAACGAGCAATGAATGTGGGCTTGTGAGTCAGCTGGCTTGGCTGCAGAAGCTCTGGTCGGCGTCGCAGGCTTCGTCTGGCTTGTTCTGAGAATTCTAGACCTTGGTAACACTGGCCTTTGCAAATTTCTATTGTTAGGGGGAGGGGGAGCCCTGTTTCGCCTTCACTAGGCTCCGCCCCGGACCAGAGTCACAACAGCCTCGCTAATAGCTCGGCCTTACTTTGAGCCGATTGAAAGGCTCATTTGTTAATGACGAGTGACCCAACTTACGCTGTAAAAATCCTTTTAATCAACTGGCTGATGTTCACTAGTTCTCAAAGTGTCCGATTTATCATTTCTCTTGTGAAGATCTATGGTGCTACTAGGACAAGGACTTCAAATCCCCATTCAATCTCTCTAATTCCCTCAAGTCAACCAAGACCAACCGGAAGTCAACGTCATGAGAGTGTTCTCCGCAAGGCTAATCAATCTTCTTAATCTATCCATACTTAATCAATTGTCTCTTGGACATTAAGATTGGCCAATGCCAAGAAATCCAATTTTCAAATCAAATTATCAGAGCTGAGTGGAAAGTGAGTTGTCCTCAACTTAATTGAGGGCTCACATGTCAGCACAAGATAGGAGTCATCTTTAGCATAATCAACCCATTCCACTCATCCACCCTGCAATAGGTACATATATGAATTAGCAAGGGGATGGCATGATCTTCACGATAGTAGGTTTTGAAAAAGGACAGCTTGCTATAGAAATAATGGGTAACCAGCTTTATACCTAACCAAGATTGGATGCAACCAAGCAATGAGGAGAGAGATGTCAAAACCTTAAGGACTTCGACCTTTGAATGATTGCAGAACCACGAATTAGGACTAAAATTTACACAAAACATTGTGGCCTAACTGGAAACCATAGAGCACGAAGTAGGAGACCTCAGAGAGATATGTCACAATCCCAAGAAGAACTCGCAATAACGAAGGTATGTAAGACACTCAGCAACTTGGCTGTAATACTATTGTCGCTTCTATACAAAAAAAAAAAAACGATAAGCTTTTGGGTGCTTATCTTTTTTCTTTTTGCGACACTTTTGGGTGCTTATCTATATATAGTGGTGTACCAAGTTGGAGAGGGTTCTCTTGGCCATTCAACATCATACTCTTAGTGAGAGCTCCTCGATCTCTAGCATCTTCTCTTATACTCTTTGTTTGAGGGCAACATTTGTGTGCGCCACTAGTGCGGATCATCGTGTGAGACACTGTGTGTGGCATTAGGTGGTCATTGTGTGTGGGTGTGGTTGCTTGTTACATTTGTGCTGAGCTTGTGCTTAGTGTTTCTCTCTTTTTTTCACTACTATGTGTAGAAGCTCTGACGCGCTCTGTTATCTCTAGTTGCTTAGATTGTTTGATCTTGCTAACTAGAATTATTTAGTTGAGCTAGCTTCCACTAGCTCGGTGCCCATAGTTGCTCTCTAGCTCAATTCTTCTAAGGGTGCTAGCAAATTTAGATAAAGGAGTGTAGTAAAGCTAGACCGTTAGTTCTTTTCTTCATATAAATTGGTTAGCTCGTGCGACTAGTTTTTAGAAATGACTATTGGTCCCCTGACCACATTCATAAACACAACCAGATGGATAATTTATAATGGTTTTGAATAGTTGAATGGCCAAAAATTTCTTTTCGTTTTTGATGGTTAAAATCAAACTTTGGGCAATAGTTTGATGGTAAAAAATGGACTCACTCCTAAAAGCACTACTAAATTAGCTTAAAAGGATGAAGCTGAAACCGTTTTGGAGCCAAAAGCACATATGGTGGGTTGTACCATCTCCTCAGACCACCTAGGAATGATGCAAAAAACTTAGATTGCACTTTTGCTTCAGGATCTGAAAACTCTATTCTGGTTTATGGGCGCAATGAGACTATGAGAGTGTGCTAGATAAGTCAACCCCCTGGACATCTCTACTCCAGTAAAACAGAGACTATAAGATGGACAATGTTGAGTCGAAATGAAAAGGTTATAATGACAGTTATTTTCAAATTATGTGGATAAAATTGAGCCTAAAAATAAGTTTAAGGGTTGAAATGACTATTTTGATAATCCTACGATGAGAGAAGTACAAATGTAAAGGCTATGGACTGGGCCAACTTTTTTTAGAGTCCCTTTGGAATGTAAGAATTTTTCAGTTTCATGTGTTTTTCTTGTGAAAAAAGAAGAGATTCCTATGAAATTTCTATATGATTCATTTGAATTATCTACATTCCAAAAGGCACTTAAAGTTTAGGGACAAATTTGAGCCTCAGACCAAACACGAAAATCGTTATTCTGCCTAGGTAAAATGTCACCACTTCTGTGCTAGCCTTGTGAGAGCGCGTTCTCGCCGTCGCTGGCATCAGCTGCACGTTGTATTGAACCGGGGCGGCTATTCTCATATCTAGTCTCTACTCTTCATATCCGTCCTGCTCGTTGCATTGAACATAATCAACGAATCAATCACTGTGAGAGACTAAAAAAAAAAAAAATCAATCACTCTGCGTTCACGACTACCCCTGCAACCACCGATTTCCCTCGTCTGCATGATTTGTTCCAGGAGTTCACACTTTTTTTTCCCATCTGAACACGTTTGGAATTAAAGCCCACTTAAAAATATTAATTCTCATGTAGTAGTCAGGGATGATTTGCCAAAAGCATGGAAAGCATACCATGTTGCATGCTACATTATCGTTAAGTTGCAGAGCGATCTAGTACAAAATGCAGAAGAGCGCCAGTGCGCCACTAGCTAAAGCCTAAAATTACGAATATCCACATGGTACACATCTATGATATGACTTTTTGTTTACATAAAACTGAGCTATCATTACGAATTTAAACAGCAAAAGGAAGCTAGGAACAATGACCGCTCCTCAAGCTTTGCAACAGATCTAGATAGCCACGTGAATCTGCATTTATATACCTGAAGGCAAGGTTACTATGTCAGCATTGCAATTGCAGTACTCAGAACACAAGAATGTTATAAAAAAAGAAGTTATATTCCTATAGTACTCATGACGGAAGAGAAAATCAATGATCACAAGGTTGCAATTTGGCTCGAAAAATTCTGTCCTCCGTATAATGTTTGCAGCATGTGGAACAGGAATTAGTCTGAAGCTATCAACCTCACCATCTGAAAAAAAAGGAGAATAAGTTTGCAGTCGATTGATATTTGTATCATGTGAATATACAAAATTAGTACGACATCAAATGTTTTACTAGTAAGTACCTTCATTATTAGGAACAAAATCAGCAGGAAGTTTGAGGTCATAGCAGAAGTCCCAGAAGAGAACATCCCTTTTGTATCTAAAGTCTTCAATATCCATATAAAAAACCGCTCCAACAGAAGTAGCACTAGTTTATTTATGATAAATATTTGTACACAGTTCACTCAGAAACATTACAAAAAGTCAAAATTGAACACGAAGTTCTAAGGAAAACGTTTGGCAAATTACTTTGTTGATATGGATCTTGCGATTCCAGCTTCTTCCTCACGTTCCTTGATGATGTTCTCTTTGCAGGATATTCCGTATGGCTAAAATGATCCAAATTGAGTCAACATAAGATAGTTCTACACTAGATTGAAATAAAAATCACATTTAGGTTTTAGTTTAGATTACAGCCTAGTATTTCATTCAGGTATGTTAAAGCCAAGCAGCAAAAATCAAAGTCCATGTCTGGTCTTGCCAGCTGCCATGAGGCTCAATTCAACAAATTACATACAGGCTGCCAGCATCTACATTTTATACCAGAAAGCTAGCTAAAATCTGCCTTAGTGTCCTTCAACATTCAAGACAATTAACACAACGAAAATTCTAAGACCATGTAGGAAAAATAAAAACCATTAAGACCATTGGTTCTCTCTCTCTCTAAAACCAATACATTCAGATCTTATGATAGACCAAGAAAATGCTTAATGATAGACCAAGAAAGTACTTAAGTCCAAATTTCTAGCTGCTAATGATTACCAGACAGAAAAGTCAACATTGAAGATAATAGACAGCTATCCTATCCAGAATATGTCCAAATGAGATGAAACATTGCTAAAATATCATAGTTTGATTGACTTGTTTCTCTCACCGTATGCACCCTTGTTGGTGATTGTTGACAAAGGGGGAGAAATTAGTCACAAAGATCAATGGAAGGGGATAAATTTAAATCTTCAACCATTGGCACACAAATAGGGGGACCAAGCTCATAGACTATTTGTTGCATTTGTATGTGCATAACATGATGATATGGAGCATTGTAAGTTAAATTCAATATTCATGCTTGATTGGTGTAATGCTAGCATAGAACTTGATTGGTCATATGAAGTACTAGCATGCATAGGTGGTCTCTAGACATAGTGTTTTCTTTGCAATTCAAAGTATGTCTCATATAATGTTGATATCAATGAGGTATTTTGAGTTTTGATGTATGTCTAGTGACCATGGTGCTAAGGATGGTTTACTATCGCACTCCGATTGGTATCACGCTTCAAAGGCCCATTCTATAAACCTTAGCATCAATTTTGGTGGTGATAACTCTCCCACAAGTTTTATCTATACATATGTGCTTGAAAATCGACCAAACATTACATCCACATATGTAGGCGGAGCTACCACTACCAAAACCGAAGTTAAAATGTTTGTCCAATCAAGATTTATCATCTACTTAATCTTGGACAAGCAATTCAAGTTTATATTGAATTCAATTTCCATATCTTTGAGGTCTTTGTGAAAGTTGTCATCAATTACCAAAAAGGGGAGATTGAAAGCTCTTGTTTGGTTTCGATAATTGATGACACTGAATGTTGCTAATGCTTTGCTCTAAGTATGACTAGACACATAGCAACATGATGGAGATGCCTAGGACTCGGTGATAGACTTGGACATGGTGGTGATCAAGCTCCGAGGCTCAAGACAAAGGTATCAAGAGATAGGTGTTTTTCCCTTTCGATGATCAAGACACTATAGAGAGTGTGATCATCTTTAGGATTGATAACCGACTATCAAGAGGGGAATTCACGGTTGAATTCGTGGTCCAAGTGCCTCTAGGTTCGACTTTGCATGATGCATGAGAGGTTAACTAGAGAGCTAACCCTTGCCCTACATTTCATGTGATGAAATGCTAATTCTTGTGCTTGAGAAATGATCATGCTGGAGTTGGCACCTATGGCAAGAGGTTTGAATTGGATCGAAGATGGCCTGACGAAACGACGAAGACAACGCTTGTGTGCATGCGTCGGACGGGTCTGGTGAAGTGCGCCAGACGCGGGCTATGGCGCCGGACGCAACATATAACTGCCTACAGATGAGTTGGTGCGCCGGACGCGTCTGCCGTGGGGCGTCGAACGCAGGGTCCCGCGCGTCCGATGGTTTCGGACAGTGGTTCGGACCTGGCTGATCAGTGGCGTCAGACGCATCTGCTGATGACGCGCCGGACGCTGGGCATCGGCTGTACGGCGTCCGATGCTGCCTGGGGAGGCGCTATCCTGGTGGACGTGGCTCGAGCGCCGGACGCGCAGCTGGAGCGTCCGGCGGCCGCCGAATGCAACACAAAAAGGGTTGCCAACGTGACAACCGCCGGACGTTGGCTGGAGGGCGCCGGACGCACGTGTTAAGCAACGCCGGACGCTGACGTGGCTTCGTTTTCAAACTCAATGGTCGACTGGTGTGGAGCGCCGGCGCGTCCGGTGGTCCCGAGCGGACGCGTCCGGCGCATGGTTTCTGGCCCCCTGAAGTGCATAACTGTTGGATTTTGGTGGGGGGCTATAAATAGAAGAGATGCCTGTTGTGGGAGGCTCTCTTGCCTATTCTAACACCTTTTCAAGCATCCTTTGAGCTAGGGAGACTCCTTCCCACTCATCTCTTTGATTGATTGCTTCATCTTTGTGAGATTGAGTGAGAATCAAGTGCGAGCATTCGAGAGTTGCATCTATAGGCACTTGTTCTTCGGGTTTGTTGCGGATTCTTGTTACTCTTGGGTGATTCCCGTCACTCTAGACGGTTTGGAGCAGCGGGTGGTGCTGAGCTCGAGTGGAGATTGTTCGAGGCCATACCGATGATCTTGTGAGGGGTTCTTGGTCCTTCCCCGCGGGAGATTCGCGAAAGGATACTCTAGTGGATAGTGCGGCTCCCGGCAGCGGTATTTGGCATTGAGAGCCAATTGAGCATGCACATCACCAAGCAAGAGTATCGCCACAACGAGGACTAGCTTGCCGTGAACCTCGGTAAAAAATCATTGTGTCAATTGTGATTGCCGTGGTTTCTCTTGTGGTTATCTTGATTGGGTGATTGGACATCTTCATCTCTACGCGGCGGTATAACCCTCTAATCCCCTCTCTTGTATCTAGTTTGTTTACTTTGCTAATATTGCTAGTTTGCTAGTCTTGCTTGTTGTAAGTAGAATTGCTAAATTTGTGTAGCTCTCTTATAGTTCTTGCTAGCCTTGTTTAGTGCCGAGAGTTTTGCTTGTGTAGTTTAACTCGGCTTGTGTTGGTTGTATGCTAGTAGAGTAGCTAATACACTAAACTTGTTAGAAAGGTTTGCATAGAGTAATTGAAGTTTTAGCTTTGCAATTTCACCATCTTATAGTTTAACAAGTTGCTTTAGTGTCTTGTGCAAAAAAATTTATTAGGCTATTCACCCCCTCTAGCCATTAGGACCTTAGAAGCTACATCCACGGTTATCGCCTCATCGCTACTAGTCTACTAGCTAGTACGAGAGCTCCATGCTCTCCTTCAAGGTTGTTCACAGTACCAGACATCTACTATATTCTCAAGTATACTGTGACTGCTGATTTTAATATATTTAGAATATATTCATTGATGTGCCAAAATTTTAAACCCAACAAAAAAGTTAGAAGGAGCACAGTTACAAGGTTTTAGTTTAGAGTCCTGCTATATATAGGTTCTGTAACTATTAGGAGCAGAGTTACAAGGTAGCATATGAAGTTAGTGGCAAAGCTGGTAAAGCATTGTGTAACTAAAATGTTTAGAATATATTCATTGATGTGCATGTCTTTCTAGTGATCTAGCAATCTGAACCTTTGCCCAAAATATATTTTAAGCTAGTGGCAAAGCTTGGCAAGCATGTTGATTGTGTGAATGGAAAACTGAGTAAAGTTGTTACCTGATCTAGGACGACAAATCAAAGTATCTCATGAAATTGTAGGTTGTGCCTTTTTTTTTTATGAATTTCAACTTTTATTTATGGGTGGTGGAAGGAAATAGCTGGAAGGAGGCTGCAGCCAATGATTGGATCAAAGTGCTCATGACGACATGTTTTGGACGTTCTAGCTATAGATGAAAACTTTTGTTTGGCCTTACTAGAGGTGGATCATTTTGTAAAGAGTGGAAGCAAACTATGAGACATGGGTTGCCTAGTCTGGCATTTTGGCCAAACTTATTTTATCTTAGCTTTTGTATGCCATGAATTGTGTGTAAAATGACATGACACATTATGATGGCTTTAATATAACTTATGAGCTCTGTCTGGTTCAGTTTATATGTGTTCATGATTGCGTGTTGTTTGAATGTATGACATAGCACTGTTGATTGTATGGTTAACATCCTAACAGTGCATGATATTAATTATGTGCTAATTATTTGTATGCGTAGTGATGGATAGTGGGTCGCTATAAACCTCTATCATTGTACAGTGCTTATATTTATTTTAAAATTTATTTTAGGTTTGAACGTCTTGATACTTTCAGTGATAGATGATGTCTCTATTGATAGCAAGGCGTCTACGGTGACTTTGTGAATATTTGGCTTATTCCTTAGAGAGACGGCTCAGAAAGTCATGATCGATTGCTACTTGCTCATAGTTCGTCAATGTTTGCTGCCTTTCAGTAAAAAAAAGGGATATGCTATTCGACAGACGTTTGCCTTTTTTTTTTTAAAAAAAAAAAAGGCGCCTGGGAGCTCAGGCGTCCTAAGTGGAGAAAACGTGTGAAAAAAAAAGTATACTATTTGCTTGGGCAATGTGATTGCTACATGATCATTTAAAAAATGGAACAGGTCGGCAGTAGAGCAATCAGCCAAGATAAAATTTCATGGACCTAACACCAAATCCGGATATTATATTTAGCGCTTCGGACTATTTGGCTCGTCGTTTTCTCGCCCAGCTTTCCTTAGCTACATCCACGCTGCAGATCGCCTCACTGCTACTCGTCTACTAGCTAGCTAGTACGAGCTCCATGCTCTCCTTCAAGTTTATTCCGTCCCAAACGTCTGGGGATTCAGATGCGTGCATGCGTTGTCTGAGATTTCAGATGCGTTCGTATGTGGGCGTGTGATTTCATCCTTCCAACTCTCTGCTCCCCGTGTAACCTATTACCTGGTGTCTTCCGCTTTTCTGGATCCATCCTACACGGTGGAAAATCTATCACCAGAACTTCTTTTGGTTTTCTGCTACATCCTTATGCCAAGAGCGCACAAGGGGTAAATAGACACACTGTAAGTAGTTCAGTATTGATATTTTTAGAAAAATAAGAGTAGGAATTATATTCCAGCCTCCGCAACTATTAACATGATTTCATCTTTTCCAGCTCTCTGCTCCCCGTTTGAAGAATTGTTAGCTGGTGTCTTCTTCCGCTTACCTGGATCCATATTCGCCATAGAATCTTTCAACAGATTGTTTTGGTTAACTGCTCCATTTTTCGCTAAGAGCACACACAAGCAGAAAACAGATACACTGTATGGCTCTGTTCGCTTATTCTGATATCATCTTGTTTTGGCTTATTCTTGCTTATAAAATTTAAATCAGCTGAAATCAACCAGCTAATGAACCAGCTTATGATTATTGATCTACCTCCTATGGTCTGCTCGTTCCATTCTATTATTTGTGGCTTGTATTGGACTTGCTAGTGCCATTCTTGTTGCCTAGTCAATGGAGATATATGATGAGGTGCTCACCGCTATGATTCTAACAGTTCTAACCAGACGTCAATCTTGGATAGACACTCCACGTTAATTCTCATGAGATACAGTAAAAAAAATCTCATAAAGAATAGTATTTGGCCTTCTTTGGAACAAAGGATTCATGGAGGAATTTTGTAGGATTCTAATCCTATTGGAAACTTTCCTATGGTGCCTTTGGAACAAAGGATTGATCATTCTAAAATCCTATGAAATTTTTATGGAATGGCTCAATCCATTGGAATTTTTGAAGAGATCTAACATGAGATCCAACCTCTTGAAAACTTTGTGTCTCTCTCTCTCTCTCTTTAAATTCCTATATGTCTCTTAAGCTCTAGCCAAAGGTCATTTCATACAACTTTCCTTTGTTTTAAATTCTATAAGATTAGAGAAGTATATGCCATCTTAATTGTTAAATTTTTCCTTTTCTTATTCTTTACCTATCTTTCCATCCAAAGAGGCCCTTGTTAGAACGGGAACATGTTAGAGAATATAAACGACCAGCTTGACTAAAATTTGATCAAGTTTAGAGTAATTATTATTAATATTCATTTCTCGAATAAGATTTATAAAAAATATATTCTTTTATTAATCTATTATACTTATTTTATATTATAAATTTATATTTTATAATTTTGGTTAAAATTATAAAATATTTGGCTCGGAAAACGAGAATCGCATTTTTTTCTTCTTTTGGACGAGGAGTAATTATCCACGTTAGATTTTTTTTTTTAAAAAGTAATTATCCACGTTAGCGGCGTCAGTCTTTCTTCTTCCCTACTCCCACTCCTCTTCATGGGCTCCCATGCCGGCGCCATGGACGGCTTGGAATCCCAAGATGACGGCCATATTTCGGCCGAACTCGTGTTTGGGCAGCACATGCTCCCCAGCTCCGGCCGTCCTACACCGGCGCCCAGAGTCGGGCTCCCTCGTCCTCCTCCGTCCGTGGCACCGCCGGCCCCCTACGGCGCTCCCCTGGCTCCGCCCCCGAACCCGGCCCCATACGGCGTGCCCCCAGGTCCGGCGTCCTATGGCGCACCCTCCCCTAAGAGCAACTCCAGTGGAGCCCCTAAATAGTGCCCTATTCTAATTTTAGGTGCTTGAGAGAAAAAAAACAATCACTCCAATAGGCTCCTATTTGGACTCTGAAAGTCCCTAGTTTGGTTTTGGCTAATTGATGAAACCGTGAAAATGTAAATGTGCAAGGCAAAGGTATAACCTATGGAATTTCAATTCATCAGTCTAAGGTTGAGTAGAGAAGTGCTTGACTAGATTTATGATAGATGGTCGTACTATCAAGAGGGGCAAACTTGTTTGCATATCAGTCATCTAGTGCCACTCGGAGTGATCTAACATTGTGACATGCTAGGATCGAGTGGCGTGGCGAGTTGAAGAAAAAATCCCTTGAAAATGACTGCAAAAATGCTAACACACAAGCACATGGTGATGAACACTTGGTCGTGTTGGCACATTTGCAAAGGAGTTGAGAAAAGAGAAGAAGTTGGAGAAGGTTCTGTGAACTCTTGTATTGGAAAAGAGAGTTGGTGTTTCTTAGGTTGGAGGCGAGCTCGCGGCCTCCTCACGCGGATTCGGCCATGGTCGCGAGCTCGCCTCTTGTTGACACTAGATACGCACACGAAAGAATCAAAGAGAAATAATCCGCAAGCGCACGGATATCGGTGAGCACTTCACCGGGAGATAAGTCCGAGTATCGTATTTGTTTTTATTCGCTAAGAGAAAACGTGCAATAGACTAACCCGATCTTTACTACTACCCTTGGGCTGCTAGTCAAGTGAGAATTAAGCGATATAGAGAGAACTCCTTCGTCAGTCTTCTTCCAACCTATGGCAAGCTTTGAGACTATTGTTCTAAGGGGGTACCTGAGGAAAAAAGACACCGCAAAGGATGCTAAACCGGGCACAAAGGACCTACCTTACCTACCAACGGGAAGTGGATTACAAAGGTAATAAAGGGATTGTCACTTCCCTCACTACTACCACGGTTCCGGCCGAATAGGGAGCATCTACAAGTGAACCTAGCCTAAGCACCACGCTTATGCTAAAGAACGATTACTCTATTCCCAACGCGAAGTTTTAATAAAGTAAACTTGTAAACCGAAGAACAATAATAACAACGAACTTACTAGTATTAGAAGTTGAATTGCCGAATGATTCCGAAACCAAGCCTCGGGTTAGGAGACTTGATTCCGTAGGGTACACCTTTGGAGAGGAGACACCGACAGGCCGGGCTTCCTCCAAATCTACCTCCACTCTATACTCTCTCAATCTCTCTTGATACTAATACCCTATAGAGATAGATCCATTCGAGGGACCCTTCTCTATCTAACTCTCTCTCTGGATTGAAGTCTTGAATGAATAGGATAATGAATTAGGGTTTTACCCGGGGCCGGGGCTCTGCTTATATAGCCCCTAGGATTAACCACAGCCCTCGGATCAAACCGACCTAAATGGACGATAATTATTGATCTTCAAAGTCGGTGGAGGCGGGATCCGCGAGACTCCACGATTGGTGGAGCTGGGGAGTCGGCCGACTCCTCCCGGGTCGGCCGACCCGGCCGGTGCGGTGGCCCCCAGGTTTCAGGTGTTGCCTCCGGAGTCTTCTAGATTATACTTTTTCACCCGTTCGGTCTTTCTCTCTATGTAAACCCGACATGTGGGCCATCTTGGTTGATTTTCATTTGTCACCCCCTGAGAAATAGATATTCACCAAAACTCGTGGAATTCTGTCGGTGGTAACCCTATATCTATCAAGTATTTATGAATAGGTCCATTTGCATGCTAAGTTGACGGTTAATTTTATGAGTTAACGACCGTCAACAAACTCCCCACACTTGTCTTTTACTCGTCTCGAGGAAAAGGATGGATTACTTTAAGCATAGCCTCAAACCAAGACATCAACATTAGATTATCCACGATCATTTGCCTTGCACTGAGGATTCAAAAGTGTCTACCATTGAACTTTGGGGAGTTGAAAGATGGAACAGCGCGAAGTATAGATCCTTCTTCTATTAATCCTGTCACTCGGAGTTTTTATAACATTTTTGCAAAGAAAACTTAGCTTACCCTTCTCCATCATGTAGCACACTCGAATCACTCTTTATATGTAGTATTTGTGGATCTCACTATTAAGTATAGAGCACTCAAATCTCTCAATGTATGTAGTATTTTTGGAACTCACTTGAGGCATGTGAAGGGTATGCTTCCTATTCTACTAAGGCTTATGTGGAGTTTAAGGTATTTCAAGGAATAGCATTTTTACCTGTGTATATTGATTAGTCAAAAACGGGAACCAAGGAGAGGGGGACCTTACTCTAGATCAAGTGTGTGCAAGTGTGTGGAATATTTGGTGGCTAAATTTATGATAATGATGCTCCTTCCCTCTCTTGCGCACTCTTCTCTTGAACATTGCTTTGCTGATCTTCCCTTGAATAACTCTTTGAACTTCTTCAAACTTTCTTCTCTTGGGATCAGAATACTTTGGAGCTCATGGGCTATCTCTTTCCTTCTTTTCTTTCTTTTCTCTCTTTTTTTTAACAATATTTTTGCATAGCCCATGCCTCAATCTTAGACACAATAACTTCCTTGAACATGATGATGATGATGACAACGATAATCTTCTTTCAATAACTGAATGATGATAACAATCCTTGGAGCATATAGAAATCCTAGAAAGTGTATGTATCCTCTCCCAGTGTAGGAGATGGATGAATGGCGGAAAGCATGTTTTTGCGTACTCCCAGTGTAGGAGCAGCAGGTATATATGTGGGTGTAAGTGCACTTGATCATATGAGTAAGAGACCCTTCTCTAAGGCTCTAATACCGCCAAGACTATTCTCAACACAAATAAGAAGCTTATGTGCTGGTCTTTCATAATTGTGTCGACGAGGTTCTATAGGCATTTATAACCACAGAGGAGAAGTATAGCTAACATTTTAAGATTTTCAAAAAGAAATTCTCCAAGCAACTAGACATCAAGAAATCAGGTTCTCATGGTCCATGCTATATCACTGTCCTCAACAACTTAAGTAAAATGGGGTCCCTATAAAATACGTTCCCAACAGCAACAGGGATTCCCAGGAATTATCATGGTGTGAGTCTATCTTGGGGTCATGATTAAAATAATCTACCTTCTCAGTATATATATCAGGTGATTTAATTCAAAGTGTTCCCTATGGCGGCAAACCTGACCGTGGACGAAAGCTGGAGCCAAATGGGCCCACCCCAGGGGCGGCCGACTCTGAATGTGGGGCGGCCGACTCTGGCAGGTGGCCCCTCGGGGTCCGCTTCGTCGTGCGTGATCTTTACGTTGTATATTCTTAAATATTTTTGCTGGTTCGCTGATATCCGTTAGTTTCGTCGTCGGTTGCCTCCCCCACACTAGATTCCTGTTATCTTCATTCACAACAAGGTGGAGACAAAAAAGAGGCAACACATATGCAATAATAAATATAACTAAAAAAACTTTATTTCATCTTCATTAAGGCCTGGATTACAAGTATTGAAAGAAACTAAAATCGAACTAAACTTTAACTAAGCACTCTTGCAAACTAAAACTTTTAATCTAAGCACACTAGGCCTTTCTGATGCTAAGATAGATCTCATCTAATCAATTCGCTTCTCTAAAGCGTCTAACTTCTTCTCTAACTTATCCGTCCTCTTCTCTAGCGCACGAAGTCTATCTATGAGAGTGACAATGCTACTGCTCTGGACACGCTGGCAGTTTTGCAGAGATGCAATAATGTCGCGTTGAGTTTCTAGCTCCGTCTCTAAGTCTGCAATAGTCTTGCGACGCTTCCTTGGAGCTTCTGAGGCGGCGAGAGCTGCTTTTGGGGCTTCTTTCGGAGGGACGAACTTCACTTTGCTCGGGTGAGCACGGACTCCCTCGAAATACGAGCGCTCTCCAGTGCTATACTTAGCACAGATGATCTCCCCTTGCTTGTTGGTCTTCACTCCCATAAGCATCTCATTGTGCTTAGAAGGGAGGATCTTGGTGCCTTCTGGGAGCTTCACAATAGGACCCTTTGGTGGAGGTCCATCTAGGAACAAAGGCTTGGGTGCGGCGATGACGGTTGGGCGAAGTAGCTATGGCTGTAAGCTTGAGGTTTTGGAGGAATAGAGGCTAGGGGTTTTGGCTCAGCAAGAACGATAGCCTTGGACTTAGGCTCCTCCTTTGGGATGGTGTTGAGATCAATCCCGAAGCGGATCAATCTCCTATCTAAGTTTTACGCTCGGCTTCACCATTCTTTGCGTAGCAAGCTTGATGCTAGGAGGAGGAGGCTTTAGATGGAATGAGGTTGGCCCGAGGCTGGGCTTCTTTATATAGGGGGGATGGAGAGGCATCTAAAGGGCATCGAAGGGAATCTCCGAAGGAATAACGCGTCAACGTGATCTCAAAAACCCTAATCGGCAAAAATTCCGAAGGAAGAGTATAGAAAGATCACGAATGCAAAAAGGCGGCGGCGATTGGGGAGTCCATGGGTCGGCCGACTCCCCTATGGGGCGGCCGACTACGCGGGTGGACCCCCTGCCGGGGCTTTTCGCAACCTATTTAGCGTATTTTTGTCATTCGGAAAAATACCCCGGATCCCGAAAAATGAAAAGTAAAAAGGTCGGGCCCAACTACCTAATTGAGAAAAAAGTTTAATCCATCTATTTCACCTATTTCCTCCATGGGCTCTAAAAATATTTTAAGACGTTGACCATTTACCTTGAATATCGTACCTTCGTTGTTGCGAAGCGTAACGGCTCCATGCGATGATGAGCTTACTACTTCGAACGGTCCTTCCCATTTGCTTCTAAGCTTTCCTTGCCCGAAGAGTTTGACCCCGGAATTAAAAAGTAATACCTTGTCTCCGGGTGTGAACTCCTTGATCTTGATTCTCTTGTCGTGCCATCTTTTCACTCTTTCTTTGTATATCTTGGCATTGTGATAGGCTTTCTCTCTCCATTCTTCTAATTCGAGATTTGCATCCTCCTCTTCTCTCCGCCGCTTCTAGATCCATATTCCACTTCTTGATGGCCCAGTGAGCTTTGAATTCCAGCTCTTTGGTAAGTGGCAGTCTTTCCATAGACTAGTTGATATGGTGACATCCCAATAGGTGTCTTGTATCGTTCGATATGCCCATAGTGCATCGGGAAGCTTGTCCTTCCATGCGGTTCCCATTTCATTCACTTGTCTTGAAGAATATTCTTGATTTGCTTATTTGATGTCTCGCTTGGCCACTTGTGCGAGGATGATACGGAGTAGCAACATTATGGCGTACTCCATGCTTCAATAAGTATTGCTCAAAGCGTTTGTCGATGAAATGTGATCCTCCATCACTTATGACTATCCTTGGGACACCGAATCTTGGGAATATTATTTCTTCGAACATCTTTTTGGAGCTTGAGCTATCTCGCCTTTTTGCATGGCGAGCTTCGACCCATTTGGACACATAGTCCACTGCTACGAGGATGTATTCACATTTCTTCGACCGTGGAAATGGTCCCATGAAATCAACTCCCGGACATCAAAGAGCTCGATCTAAAGGTTGTTGATAAGTGGCATGGCATCTCTTGAGTTAATGTTGCCATGTCTTTGACAAGGACCGCATCTCCGAATGAAATCTTTTGTGTCTTCATACATTGTTGGCGAGAAAAATCCGCATTGCCAAATCTTCGCATGTGTACGGAACACCCCATAATGGCCTCCATATGGTGATGAGTGGCATCTTTCAATGATTTTGATTCCTTCTTCGGTTGGCACACATCTTCTCGAGACCATCGAGCATACTCGGAAGAGGTAGGGTTCATCCCAAATGTGAGTACGACTCTCCTGGATAAGTTTCCTTTTGTTGCCTCCCGGTGGTACGTAACCCGTAACCATAAAATTAACAATATCTCGCATACCGGGGGTCGGATCGTTGATTCCGTAGAGCATATCGTCCGGAGTGCGTCGTCGATGGGTAGTTCTGTGGTTTCTCAAACCGCATTCTAGACAAGTGATCGGCAAACGAGTTTTCTACTCCCTTTTTATCTTTTATTTCGAGTCACATTCTTGGAGTAATAAAATCCATCTTATCAAACGAGGTTTAGCATCTTTCTTAGTGAGCAAATATTTTAAAGCAAAGTATGATCGGTGTAAACAATCACTTTGGCACCCACTAAGTAGGATCTAAACTTATCAATAGCAAAGACAACGGCTAGGAGCTCTTTTTTCGTGGTAGCATAATTAAGGCGAGGTCCAGTCAAAGTTTTACTAGCGTAAGCTATTGCATGATGCTTCTTATCCTTAGTCTCCGTCCTAACACTACTCCTACAACGTAGTCACTTGCATCACACATAATTTCAAAAGGTAAAGTCCAATCGGGGTTGAATGATTGGAGCAGAGATGAGCGCTTTTTTAAGAATCTCAAATGATTGTAAACAGCATCATCAAAGTCAAAAGGAACATCCTTAGCCAATAAGCGGGTAAGAGGTCTAGCGATAAAAGAGAAATCTTTTATGAATCTACGATAAAAACCAAAGATGACCAAGGAAACTTCTAATTCCTTTCACATTGATAGGAGGAGGCGGTTGTTCAATAACTTCTATTTTGGCTCTATCTACCTCGATGCCTCTTTCGGACACTAAGTGTCCTAGCACTATTCCTTCTCTAACCATGAAATGACACTTTTCCCAATTAAGGACTAAGTGTTTTTCCTCACATCTTTGTAATACTCGATCTATGTTTTCAAGGCACTCATCAAAAGTTTTTCCATAAACAAAAAAAATCATCCATGAAAACTTCCATAATCTTTTCAATCATATCAGAAAATATAGACATCATACATCTTTGAAAAGAAGCTGGTGCATTACATAACCCTAAAGACATCCTACGATAAGCTAAGGTTCCATAAGGGCATGTAAAGGTCGTTTTGTTTTGATCATTAGGATGGATAGGGATTTGATGATATCCAGAATATCCATAAGAATGGTTGGCTAATCGCTCTAGCATCTCATCAATGAAAGGCAAAGAAAAGTGATCCTTTCTTGTTGCCTTATTAAGCTTTCTATAATCTATGCACATTCGCCATCCCGTGACGGTTCTTTGTGGGATTAACTCATTCTTCTCATTTTGGACAACAAGTCATGCCTCCCTTTTTAGGCACAACTTGGACGGGGCTGACCCACTCACCGTGTGGCACGGGGTAAATAATCCCGGCGTGCAACAGTTTTAAAACTTTTTTCTTAACAACTTCCCTCATCGCATTATTGAGTCTACGTTGGGGTTCTCTAGATGGTGGAATATCGGGATCCGTGGGAATGCGATGGGTACAAAGGGAGGACTAATTCCTTTGAGGTCCTGGAGTGAGTAGCCAAAAGCTTTTTTATGTTTTTCTAGGACAGCCATTAAGCGAAAAGTCTCGCTCCCGAGTGAGAGTATCACTTATGATGACGGGAGTGTCTCGGATCATTTCCTAGAAAGGCATATCTAAGCCGGCCGGTAAAGGTTTGAACTCAATAGGAGGCCTAGGTGGTAGGGTAAACTCATCTAATGGTTCATTCTCGAAGGGTCAGCTTCGTCTTCTATGAAGAATCTAGCTTCATCTTCTAATTTCGGTTTAACTAGGAATTCTAGAGAGGTGCTCTAAATTCCTCCAACGGATCATAATGTGGATGGGGCTCGGTCCTAGCATTTAAAGAGTGTGAAATGGACATTGCAAACTGGAGTTTCTTGCCTAAACAAATGTTTAGTTTCCCAGTTTGTCCTTCATAAAGAAGTCTTCTAAAGGGTTGTCCTATCAACGGTGGAAATCCCCTATGTCAAAGACATAAAAGCTTAAGTGAACGGGGTTCCTTCTACCCGGAGTGGTAGGACATGTAGGATTCCTAAACAAGGAAGAATTTGTCTTGAAAGATTTCTTATGAACTTTCTTGTTGGGGTCAATGTCATGTTTCTTTGCAAATATTTTGCTAGTGTGGTAGACATGATATTTATACCCACAACCGGATTGTAGAGAGCGTCTATGCAATCATTGTTAATCATACAATGAATGAGAAGAGGAGATGAATCCAAACGAATTATTTCGGAGGAAAGCTCGACTCTTCTAACCACTCATTGCTCATGACGAGACACTAACTCTCCTGAGGTCTTTCCTGTTGGAATATCCTCATCAATATTGCATGGCTTTATTGGGTGATATTTGCCTTGTGGTTTCTTCACCTTGTGATAGTTGAAGATGTTTCCAAAATCGGAAAATAGATCAGGTTCAATATCTAGCATAAAATCGAAGTGGAATGTCTTCCTTGTCTTGCTCAAGACATGGGTTAGCCGAGGTGGATGGTGTATCCGGCAAAGGGTTGTCTTCGGCTACTTGAGGTTCTACTTCTAGGAGGTAGTCTAATTCACTGGATAGGATTTGGTCTAGAATTGATCTTGCTTTCTCACAGAGATATGCAAGAATGATCCTCCCTGAAGTTGTGTCGAGCAATTTTCTACCTGTCTCTACTCGACCTTTATAAAAGTGTTGTAAAAGAATGGGATCTCGGTAGACTAAGGTCCGGGCCCGATGCTAAAAGTGTAGTAAAACGATTCTAGGATGAGGCCAAAGATTCTTCGGGTTCTTGCTTAATAGTCGAACCTTGACTCTAAGGTCGACGATTTGGGAGATGGGATAAAAATCTAGGCAAAAGTTGGAGCGTAAGGACCCCCAATCCCCTTATTGCTTACCTACAGCTTTATCATACCATTGTCTAGCTTTTCCCTTTAATGAGAAAGGAAATAGCTTTCAACGGAGGGTTTTGTCGGACATGCCCTCTATGCGAAGACAATCACATGTTTGCTCAAAGTCTCTAATGTGAAGGTAAGGGTTTTCGTCTCCTTCTCCTGAAAAGGATAGGCTTTGGACCAATACAATTAACCGCGGACTCAGCCTATAGCTAGGTGTTTGGATAGGTTGTGATGACTCATGTGGCACTAGGCTGGTCTCCGTGGGTGCAGAAAATTGAAAGATAGGAATGAAATTTGAATTATCCATAAGGATAGAAAAAGATAAAATGTACGGAAAAGTAAAGTGCAAGAAAAAGATAAAAGTATAGGTACAAGGTATAGCAAGATTTAGGTTATCTAAGCAGACCGTCTTTTCTCCCCGCAACGGCGCGTAAATGCTTGTTGACACTAGATACGCACACGAAAGAATCAAAGAGAAATAATCCGCAAGTGCACGGATATCGGTGAGCACTTCACCCAGGAGATAAGTCCTGAGTATCGTATTTGTTTTTATCCGCTAAGAGAAAACGTGCAATAGACTAACCCGATCTTTACTACTACCCTTGGGCCGCTAGTCAAGTGAGAATTAAGCGATATAGAGAGAACTCCTTCGTCGTCTTCTTCCAACCTATGGCAAGCTTTGAGACTATTGTTCTAAGGGGGTACCCGAGGAAAAGACACCGCAAAGGATGCTAAACCGGGCACAAAGGACCTACCTTACCTACCAACGGGAAGTGGATTACAAAGGTAATAAAGGGATTGTCACTTCCCTCACTACTACCACGGTTCCGGCCGAATAGGGAGCATCTACAAGTGAACCTAGCCTAAGCACCACGCTTATGCTAAAGAACGATTACTCTATTCCCAACGCGTTTAATAAAGTAAACTTGTAAACCGAAGAACAATAATAACAACGAACTTACTAGTATTAGAAGTTGAATTGCCGAATGATTCTGAAACCAAGCCTCGGGTTAGGAGACTTGATTCCGCAGGTACACTGTGAGGACACATGATTTTCACCATAACCATTGTGTGGATCTTTGTGTGATGAGTGATTGTCAACATGCCAACACAAGGCGTGTGTGTGTTCTTACTAACCGATGGCACGCGGATACGTGTCAAACAATGGTGTCTCTTGGCTCATGTTGTCCGCAGTGTCGAGCTCGAGACGGTGGTCGACGGTCGGTGAAGATCAAGTAGGGCGTGCCAGGCCGACGGACCGGGTGCGGTGAAGGGCGGACGTGAGGTTTGGATCGAGGGACCCGAGGACCGGGCGGCCAGCCGTGGTGGCCGACACTGGGATATCAACGAGCGCAAGTGTACACGGCGGGGATGCGTACGGGCTACGCTACTCGCGGAGGGTTTGGTGGTTTCGCCTCAAAACCATCGGCGGCGGGTTTCCCGGTTTGCGCCTCAAAACCGGGGCGGAGGTCCCGATGCGGACGGACGACACGTGGCGGCATCGGGGAGATTGCTTGGAAGCAAGGCTACCGGTGAGGAGGCGCGGTGGCCGTCGGATCAAGAGAAGGCTGAGTTGGACCCTTATGCCCCTGGCTAAGTGGTTTGGCTCTTCATGTATCCAAGGGCAAAGAGGGAATGTAAAATAGACTTGCCCCTATAAATAAAGGATGAGGGTCTCCCTTCCCCCTCACCTCTTCCATTTCCATTTCTCCTTTTAGGATTTCCCTTCCTCTAGCTACTGTGTGAGAGAGAGGTCTGCAAGTGTGTGACTTGTACTCGAACCAGTGTGCGTGGCAAGCTGAGCGCCTAGTCTCAGCTGTTTCCTCCGGGTTTAATCATGTGTCTGTGATTCTTGAGTTGTTTTTGTGGTTTTTGAGATCTCGTACAGTCAGCAGGTGTATACAGACCGTTCGAGCTCTCTTTTGCCTCTTGTGTTCAATCCCCGGTGTCTTAATTTTGGATCTTGAGTTCCAGTTCTTCACTATTTTTCTTGGAATTTTTCCTTGATTTTTGTTGAGTTGTTTTGTGTTTTTCGAGATCTCGTAGCGGTCCAGTGTATACAGACTCGTTCGAGCTCTCTTTTGCCTCTTGTGTTCAATCATGGTGTCTTGATTTTGAATCTTGAGTTCTGTTCTTCACTATTTTTATTGGATTTTTTCCTTGATTTTTGTTGAGTTGTTTTTGTGTTTTTCGAGATCTCGTACGGTCGCCGAGGTGTATACAGCAGACTGTTCGAGCTCTCTTTTCCTCTTGTGTTCAATCATGGTGTCTTGATTTTGGATCTTGAGTTCCTGTTCTTCTTCACTATTTTTCTTGGATTTTTTCCTTAATTTTTGTGGTCAGCTATTCCCGTGTTTGCTTGCCGGACAGATAGCCAAGCACAATACCGTGCCGATGGATGAACGAATTTTCTGCTGTTTTTCGGTGAATTTTCACTAGCTCGATTTTTGTTTTGCGTGTAACTTGGTTTTCTCGGACTCCGATTTCAATTCCGTCTGTTGCGTTGGGTTTCTATCGCTCTAAAGAATTTATCAAGATACTCACATCACCGGTTGGTGCGAGTATCTTAGATTTGGAGACTTTATTTATTTGGTGATGATTTTGGGACATAGGCCAAATATTTTAAAAGAAATTTGAGGCTCCCATTCACCCCCCTCTCGGGTCGCCGTTTTCGGTCCTTCACACCGGAGAGGAGACACCGACAGCCGGGCTTCCTCCAAATCTACCTCCACTCTATACTCTCTCAATCTCTCTTGATACTAATACCCTATAGAGATAGATCCATTCGAGGGACCCTTCTCTATCTAACTCTCTCTCGGATTGAAGTCTTGAATGAATAGGAGAATGAATTAGGTTTTACCCGGGGGCCGGGGCTCTGCTTATATAGCCCCCTAGGATTAACCACAGCCCTCGGATCAAACCGACCTAAATGGACGATAATTATTGATCTTCAAAGTCGGTGGAGGCGGGATCCGCGAGACTCCACCCGATTGGTGGAGCGGGGAGTCGGCCGACTCCCTCCCCGGGTCGGCCGACCCCGGCCGGTGCCAGTGGGCCCTGTGTTTCAGGTGTTGCCTTCTCGGAGTCTTCTAGATTATACTTTTTCACCCGTTCGGTCTTTTCTCTATGTAAACCCGACATGTGGGCCATCTTGGTTGATTTTCAGCTGTCACCCTGCAGAAATAGATATTCACCAAAACTCGTGGAATTCTGTCAGTGGTAACCCTATATCTATCAAGTATTTATGAATAGGTCCATTTGCATGCTAAGTTGACGGTTAATTTTATGAGTTAACGACCGTCAACACCTCCCTCTCCACGGAAGGCATGGCAGCCCCGTCCCACCGTCGGTGGAGCAGTAGAGGACGCCTAGGCGGTCCTCCTCTGGAGGGAGAAGTGAGGGCAGCTCGCTAGTCCCGGTGCTGGCAGCGGCGCGGGCGGGGCGTCGGTGCTGTCGGCGTTCTTGGGCTGGAGATTAATTTTTTTGAGAGAGAGAAGTAGGGTGTTGGGCTGAAGTTGGAAGCAAATTTGGGTCTCTATTTTTTAGAGGTCAGCATGCAAATGAAAAAAAATAGGGACCTAATTTGCAATGACTTCAGAATAGCTATACCAGCTGGATCTCTCTGGAACGACTCTCTCGTAGCTTACACAATCGTCTGCTATAATGCTATTTTATTATTACTAGCAAAGATACCCATGCGTTGCAACGAGAGAGAAAAAACAATAGTATCTCTAGGCTCATAGACTTCAACTCAAATGATAATATCTTTAATTTAATGCTAATTATAAAAGTTACCTTCTATTGAAAAATTAAATATCCATAGTGAGTTTTTCTTTTTTCTATTTCCTTACTTTTATCTCTTTTCATTTTCCCTTTTCTTACTTTTTTTTTTTGTTTATGTTCCCTCTCTACCTTATCTCTACATTCCCAAGGCATGGAACCTCTCCACTTGGTCGACGTCTTCAAATTCCTCCATTTCTCACCATACGTCCTCACTGGCCACCACTCCCTCCTTGTGCCGGCTTTCGCGCCCCTGCCCTTCTAGCCTCGTGTCCCCAGTGCAACGGCGACCGTGCCCGGGCAACCACACATCCCAGTGGCAATGGCATCCCCACGACCACATGGTAACTGTATCCCAGTGCCTAAGGCTGTCCACGCTCTTGCGGCCGGTGTATTTTTATTCAATATAGGTTTAATAGAACATTATTATTTATTCTCAACATACTTATGCTATGGATGTCACGCTTGAAACATAATAAGTAGATATTTCATTTAATCATTTTGTATAAATGTTTAATAGTTTTTTGTCCGTTGCAAGGATATATTTGCTAGGTAACTAATAATAGGTGTAGTGACTACGGTTAACTAATAATAGGTTGTGAGACACAGATTAGCACACGATAGGAGCATGTGGCGTTTTTAACGAAGGTCCACTATTTATTTGCCCAAACCAACAGGCCATGTTTGTTTTTCTTTTCTTATTCGGACACAACATACTTTTTTTTATTTTCTTATTTAGATATGGCATGCAGGTTTTTTTTTCTTTCCTACTATTTGTTCACGCAATGCATGCAACACACGATCTTAGCGGACAGCGGACAGCGGACACAGCGGTCAGAAACAATTTGGTGATTATTATTAGGTAAATAGATAATAGATACTCCCTCCGTCCTGATATATAGCACATTCTTATTATCTTGAGAGAAAATAATAGAGAGAATAATAGACGCATGTACCTCTCATTTACCTTCGTTATATATTAAAATTTGATTTAATTCCCATAATTAAAGGATAAACTCTCAACCTTCTTATATAAAATAGGCAAGGAAATAAATTAATTTCTATATAGAAAATAATCATGTACTTTTATTTAAGTAAACATTATCTATTATCTTTTTATTCTCTAGATGTACTATATTTCAGAATAAATTTAAAAGCCAAAATACCCCATATTACGGGACGGAGGGAGTATATGGATTAACCAATTTTAGGCAAACAAAAAAAAGAGATGACGGGTCGGTAATTGAGTTTGTGTCCTATACGGACTCTCTAGAAGAAAAGAGAGGACAGAAAAGAGCGGTAGAAAAAAGAGAGGCAGAAACCAAAAATTCTAGAAATTTTACCGTTTTATTAATAGGTAGAGATTATTTCCAAGCCTCGTCTACTATTTACATGTTACGCCCTGAGGATTTTTTTTTTTTTTCAAGTCAAACTGATGATAAAGGAGTACTCACGGCCTAGCAGTGCATTGCTTGCAGGTCCTTTAAATTATTGAAAGCGTGTAAACAATGCCAGCAGCAGGGCCCTTGGGCACTTGGTTGGGTAGTACTGTCAGCACGGTCGTGAAACCACTATTTGACGATCTTTACACTAATGTAAAATATCTCTTCACCACTGGGAAAAATGTCAGGGATCTTGATACCAATACTCGAACTCTTGTTGGCCTGAGGAAGGACGTGCAGCTGCACCATGAAAGTGATCTCCGGGATGGCAAGGAACAAGGCGAAGCAAGCGCTTGGCTGGAAAGAGCAAATACAGCTATAACTGATGAAAAGAAAAACCGTGAGCGCTATGAACAGAGGTGCAAGATTTTTGGGTGCTGCGCCCCAAACTGCTGGTCCAACTACAAGATCAGCAAAAAGGCAGCTGAGACGCTTGATGAAGTGAAGTGGTGTAGAGAAAACAAACCTGCAAATGTCACAGAAGAGCCACCGCCACGACCTGTAGAGCCTATCCAAGTCGAGTATGTTAGTCTCAAAGCAAGTCAAGTCAGTATTCGGAATCAAGCTCTCGAGTACATTAACCACGATGCTACCGTGGGACTGGTTGGAATATGGGGTCCACGTCAAGTTGGGAAAACACTTCTTCTCAAGATGATCAACAATTTCTTTGGTGCATCTAACGATACAAGGGAAAATCCCACCCATCCAAGAGGGAGTACATCTGAACAGAGAGGGGACACTATGGATCACAGTACATCTGAGATAACAGAAGAGGCAACCCATACTGGTAGATCTGATAGACAGGAGTCTTCATTTCACTTCGTCATCTATGTGACGGCCTCTATAAATTGTACAGTGAAAACCATCCAGTCTCAAATCCTGAAGCGGCTCAAGATGGAGGAGCAGCACAGTGATTCAGATTATACTCGACAAACCAAAATATCTCACTTCCTCAAGGATAAGAGCTTTCTTGTACTGCTGGATGACCTTCAGAATGATCTGGACCTGGCAGCAGTTGGCCTCCCACATCCCCTTGGAGTGCATGGCCAATTAAAGTGGAAAGTCGTAATCACAACAAGGTCACAAAACTTGTGTTATAAGATGAAGGCCAACAGAGATATAAATGCTCCTGGTCTACAAATGGATGAAGCACTCGAGTTATTCGAAGGAAGTGCTGCTGGCGAGAACCTTTATTCCCATCCCAATATAAGAGCACACATGACAGATCTTGTGGACATACTTAGGGTTCTGCCAACAGAGCTGATGAGTTTTGGCAGGGACATGCGTCGAAAAGGAGACCCGGAACAGTGGCAAGATGTCATTCTTGTCGTCAAGGAACTGATCAAAATCCAGGATCCAGAAGAAAAATCGCTGGTATATACATATATATGTTTATGATTAACTCAAATTTCGTGTCAAAGTTCTTATTCTCTCTCTATGACTAATCTTTTTTAATTGTTATTTCCTTCCAGAGCGAGCGAATTGTTATAAAGCTTAAGGAGGATGTGAAGAAGCTGCGTGAGGAAAGCAGCGATGTCCGTGATAAGATTGAGCTTGCCAAGGGAAACGGCATGGTAGCGACGGACAAGGCCGAAACCTGGCTGGCCAGAGTGGATTCCATCATATTTGACTGGACAGCTATCTGTGAGTTCGAAAGGACTGGGGCAAACTGGGATATTTGCATTGCCGCTGCCAAGCTTCGTGAGGTTGGATTTTGGATTAATGATCGACCTAGTATCAGTGATATTGCACAGCCACCATCTGTCATTCATATCCCTGTCAACGTTTCTCTACAACAACTACAACGAAGTCAGAGGCTTTTGGCTGAGCAAGTTTGCAAGTACATCATTGATGATACAGAGCGAATGATCGGAATATGGGGTCCAGTTGGTGTTGGGAAAACACTTCTTCTCAGCGTGATCAACAATTCATTCGAACCAGGAAACTCCTTGATTGCCAGTTCATCAACCAGAGGGGACCCTCCATTTGACTTTGTTATCTATTTGATGGCCTCAGAAGAGAGCTTGGTGCAAAATATCCAATCTCAAATTATGCAACGGCTCAAAATGCAGGACAACGGTGATTCATTAATCACTCGAGCCAGAACGATAAATAAATTCCTCCAGGATAAAAGTTTTCTTGTGTTGCTGGATGGCCTTGAAACCTATCTGGACCTGGCAGCAGTTGGCTTCTCCTCCATCGGAGTGCATGGCCAATTAAAGAGGAAAGTTGTAATCACAACGAGATCACAAAGCGTGTGTAATGAAATGCATGCAAGCAGAGCTGTGAATGTCTCTGGTCTGGACAAGGATGAAGCATTCCAGCTATTCCAACAGATTGTTGGGTGCCAGGACCTTTATTCTAATCCTCGAATAGGTGAACATGCAAAAGATATAGTGGATGTGCTGAGAGCTCGACCATCAGAGCTGATAAAATTCGGCATGGAATTGCATAGAATAGGTGACCCAAAACAGTGGGAACATGTCATACTTAACAGGAAGGAATTTTGGCAGCAGCCATCCAGAGCTAAAGTGTTTAAGGAGGCCATGGGGTATATTAAGGACATGGAGTATATTAAGCATGAGCCAGTGGATGTTATTGGAATCTGGGGGCTGGGTGGAGTGGGCAAGACCCATCCTCTAGAAAAGATAAAAAATCAAGCGAACTCATTATTTGATCATGTTATCTCTGTGACGGCCTCCAAAGGGTGTTCAGAGGAAAAGATCCAAGATCAAATAGTAAAGAATCTCAGGTTAGAGAAAGCGGATGGAGTGAAAAATCAGGCGGAGATCATTTCTCGATTCCTCAAGGGGAAAAGTTTTGTGCTATTGTTAGATGACCTTTGGGATCGGATTGATCTGGGAGCAGTCGGAATACCAGTTCATCTTCCAAGTGAAGGACAACAAAAAAGGAAAGTGGTGATCACAACAAGAGATAGGAAAGTGTGTTGTCTAATGGAGGTGAGAAAAGAGATCGGCGTGGCATGTTTAACAGATGATGAGGCCTGGCAGATATTTCAAGAAAAGGTCGGACAGGAGACTCTATCTTCTAGTCCTCAAATTGAAGCTCTTGCAAAGGAACTTGTGAAGGAACTGAAGGGCTTGCCACTAGCTTTGGTAACTGTGGGAAGGGCAATGTACAGCAAAAGTGATCCAAAACAGTGGGAAGCTGCCATACATTACATGAAAGATTCATGCCGCGATGAAAACGACCCCATCTCACTGGAAACTGTCTTCAAACAGCTCAAATATAGTTACGACAGCCTAAGGAATGATACCCTGAGACGGTGCTTTTTGACTTGCTCCCTGTGGCCAGAGGATTGGGTCTTTCAGATGGAGGAGCTCTATGAATGCTGGATAGGCTTAGGTATAGTGGATAAGATTGATATACATGAATGCTACAGAGAAGTACATAATATAGTTGGTGAACTTAAAGCTGCATGTTTGTTAGAGATATGTGAATATACCGATTGGCCCAACCCTGTCTACAGAGAGAGACACCCTGAGCGGCCACTGTGGATTAAAGGTTCTGTTAAAATGCATGATGTGGTCCGTGATATGGCTATATGGATATCTAATGACTGTGGTAAGAGCAACGACAAGTGGATTGTTCGTGCAGGAACTGGTGCAAATTCATCAATAAATACAATTCCCTGGGGCAAAGTCGAATGTGTCTCATTAATGTGCAGTCGTATGGAGAAACTTCCTCCGTTTGGTTCTGATCATTGCTGCATGAAACTCAAGGCATTGTACCTTAAGGGGAATTTCCTGTCTGAATTTATAGCTGGAAGTGGAACTAGTCAAAGTTTCACTGCACTGACATATCTGGATCTTAGCCAGAACAACCTCACTGGGATATCTGAGAGTTTATGTGGATTGATAAACTTGGAATATCTCAATGTGTCAAACAACCTAAAGTTAGCCGAAGTGCCTGTGAGCCTTAGTCGACTAAATAAGCTCAAATTCTTGTATCTAGGAGGTACAAAAATAAGAATGATGCCAAAGGGCATCATATCGAGCCTTACACAATTGGAAGTAATTGACCTGATAACTGATTCTGACGATAAATTTGGTACTGATTGGATAATTCGTGAACTGCGCACCCTTGCAAACTTGAAAGCAGTTGATATTGCCATCCGAAGTGAAACTGAATATTATGAACTATTACAAGACGCCCCTATCCTCCCCATTAAAGATTTGGTCATAAGCAGTTTGGAAAAAGCATCAGGGCTATGCCTTACAGATGGTATTCTCTCTTCTGGAATTGAGCGAAGGACCTTGTACCAGCTGCATATTCAGTATTGCTCAGTAGAGAAAATAATAGCTACAAAGATGCTGGAATCATTTGAAGCTCTCAAGTTGCTTACGCTCTATCATTTGCAAAACCTTACAGAAATAATGTGGAAAGGAACAACACCGCAACGTCTATTCCCAAGGCTCACTCATGTGGATATATATTTCTGCACCAATCTACAGCACCTCTCTTGGGTCATGTATCTTCCTTGCCTTGAATATCTAGATGTGCGCAGATGTCATAACATGAAGCAAGCTTTTCTGAGTACGGAGAACTATCGGGAAGAAATGCGCAGGCCGGGCCAAGAGAGTTCAAGGGCATCAGTCGATACATTCCCTTGCCTCATAAGGTTGCGTATCATTAACAACTTTGAGCTGATCAGCTTGTGTGATTCTGATGTGACGTTCCCATCCCTTGAGAGCCTGGAAATTATTTATTGCCCATATTTGAAGAAGCTTCCTTTCACGAGACAAAGTCTGCCGAAAAAGTTGGCTAAACTATGGATTGACAGGACCTTATTAAATGAAATACGTTCGTACGGGTTGAATTATGCTCCGAATTCTACTGTGACGTTTGAAGGAACGCCTGGAGGGCCCATGGTTCAAGTTATTCTTAAGTATTAAAATAACTATTCCATATTCGAGAAAAAAGGTCACTCTTAACTAGGGGTTTGCTTTCATATTTAACTGCAGTTTGTCCACTTATAAATGCATCTTGTAAATAAAATGGAAAGAGCGTACCATTCATTGTAATTCTCTGCGTCTTGTAAATTCTTCTCATACAGTGAAAATTATTGGTCGCCTCTTATGATTTTTTTCCCGTAAGGATTTTTCACATCAAAATCTATGTCTCATATTTGATCTATATTCACATTATTTGTTGACAAGTGGTATCAACCGTTAGACATGAGACTAAAGAAAAAAATTATTGTTTATTTCTTCTTGTGCGCGTCACCACCATTCGACCGGTCAGATCGGCGTTTGGTCGTGCCAACCTTCACCCGCGCTGATCAGATCGGCGTGATCCTGCTATTATCTGTCACCGAGGCGAGGAGGACGCGATTTGTCCGCCGTTGCAAGTCCTCTCTTCTTAAGAAAACACGTGCTAAAAAGAAGTTCCTGCTCACCGTGCCGCTGCGTTCCACGAGGAGGCTCTGCTCTGTTTTTACCTTTTTTTTTTCTTGACAACAGATGACAATGATCTGCTCTGTTGGTGTTACATCACGCCGCAAGACGGACGTGCTAGCGTCCAAGCTGTTGGAATTGTTGCTCCTAGGGATCGAGAAGACTAGTGCGTCTCCCAGCTCTATTGTTTTCACGTGAAAGAGCTTTGGCGCCAGGTTACACAGTAGCGTATGTAGATTTTTATAGATTATTTTTCTGGTGGTTATTTCTTCTTCACCATGTCTTTGATGAAGTATGATCTTCCATCATTGCATCATAATACAAGGTCTAATCTATGGCAAGTTAAGATGTGAGCAGACAGGCTGTAAGTTACTGCTCTTGATAAATTCGGCAATAAAGATTCAAAGACTTGGACCGATGATAAGAGGAGAAAAGATCGCAAGGCCATGTCTAATGATAAGAGGAGAAAAGATCGCAAGGCCATGTCTCGTATTCACCTTCATTTATCAAATAATATTTTGCAAGAGAGGTTTTTCAGGAGAAATTGCAGCTAATCTCATGACATCCCATTGAGACTAGTCTTATATTATCTTGCCAACACAGGTACCTAACACTAACCATTCTATAGTCGCAAGTGGTGTTGGATAGTTAGAGCAGTAGCCCATGAGGCACGACATGGAGCCCTCGGCGACTCTGTCAACCTCACTAAGGACGTGATCTCCAAGCTCTGTGTGTAGTTGTAGGTCTTAATATGTGCGTAGGGGTGTGAGTGAGTGTGTGCATGTGGGGTTTGTGTGTGTTCGCACATGTTGAGATACAACTGTACCCAGTTAAGAGACTTAAAAAAAACTCAGACGTTTGCAATTTGGTGAGGATACCAGCCTTACAAAAGTAAAGTAGACCAGAGATTACCTCAAACATGAACGTTTAGGCTATCGAAACAGGTTCTCCCTCTAAGCAGCATCACAGCAAGCAAAAGTCACTACAAGCTAAGCAAAACGAGTCTAAGGACAGCAGCATGCAAAAGGCTATCAGGTTGTATTCGTCATAATATGCCTCAAGATTTCAACCAACACCCATCCCTCCCTGTGTTCCCTACCAAACTATGAGCATTCGACATTCCCTATCTCACGCATCGACTAACTTCAACCCTACCAAACCCTAGCCCAACAGAAACACAGAACAATAGTGGAAGGCATCCCGTTGGATAATCAGGTCCGAAGAAAAAGAGGAAATGGAGGGAACTTACGAGCGCTATTAGGTTGAATCCGGCGCCGCCATTGTCCTCGACACCATGGAGCAGGAAGGAGCGAGAGACGGAGGCGGAGGGTCTAGCAGGCTAGCATTCGATAAATATGGCCCATCAAAGCCCACCTAGACAAGCAGCTACGTCCATTCCACACTGTGGTCAAGGCTTGCGGCCCAGCAACGAGGTCGAGCGGTTCATCAATCAACAAAAAAAATCCGGCGTTTCTTGGAATGCACCGGTTTGCTGCGAAATCCGTCGGTTTTCGGTCATCTGGTTCTGGCGGCAGCAGCACCCTGGGACTCAAGCGTCTGCAAGCAACGCAGGTGCAGAACACCTAAAGATGAGCAACGGGCCGGCACGGTCCAGCACGGCCCGGGCCCGTGCTAGGCACAGCCCGTTAAGGCACGGGCCCGTAAGGCCCGCGTGCCGCCGGGCCGGGCCGCTACAGGCTACCGTGCCTGGGTGGCGGCCCAAGCACGGTCCGGCGGGCCGATTTTCGGACCGTGCAGCCCGTTGAGCACGTGGCCCAACAGTACTTCGGGCCAGCCCGGAGCCTAGTTTTTAAAAACCACTGTTTCATTTGCTAATTCACTTCCCAGATTAACAAAACAATCATAAACAGAAAATGAAGACAAGCAAGAATGAAAGATGAACCAAATTGATAATATTCCTGAGCTGTGTGCAATGCTGCCTCATTAAAAACCTTTCTAGGTAAAACTCACACCTCGTGAGATAAAACCCCAGAAAGGAAAAGAGTACGACACAGCTCAGGAAAGGTTCAAAGAGTTAAGTTATTACAACCCAAGGACCAAGGTCCAGTTCAAATGTCTTGTAATTGTAACTACTTAAAGTTCCACTCTCATCTCACTGCCTAGTGCCTAACTAATAAGGACTTCATCTTCTTCAAGTCTTCAAGCAAATCAGCAAGCCATTCCTTGTCCTCCAGTCCTCTGCAGTGAGCTAAAGAGCAAAGAATGAGTTAGATACTTAGAAAACACTGATGATTGGCAAAGAATGAATACAAGGCTACAAGCAAAGTGCAAAAAGTTTCAAGTTCACTTACATAATGTGGGCTGTTCTTCATGCATCTGCAGCTCCTGGTTGACCAGTTTCTTCATCAAGAAACTGGTACTTGAAGTAATATTCAAGCTCCTGGTCCACCACAGTGTGTTGTCCACCCTCTTCGCCAAGCTCCCAGTCCTTGCAGCAGATGAGCATCTCCACCGTGTCGGCACCCAATCGGCGTCGCCTCTCCTCAATCACCTTGCCACTAAGACTAAAAGTAGACTCCGAAAAAACAGTTGAGACAGAAACAGTCAAAATATCTTTAGCCAACAATGAGAGAACTGGATAGGTCAGTTTGTGCTCATGCCACCAAAGGAGGACATCAAAGTCATCGTCATACGCAGCGACATTGTCACTGTCTAGATAAATAGTGAGCTCAGAGAGACCTGGGGAGACAACTGATGACCCAGAACAGCTAGAAGGACTAGATGAACAGGTTGAAGCACCAAAAATCATGCCCCATGCCTGCTTCCTCTTACCTGTGAGACCAGATGGATGGGTGGTCCTTGCTGGCCTAGCTGCACCAAACTTAGTTTCATATTTATCATACAGTTTATGCAACTCAGACTTAACCTCAGCAAGATAAGGAATGTAACTGCATTTGTTGTACTGAGCAAGCAAGTCAAGAATATTTTGCAAACCCCTCATCTTAGCCCTTGGGTCCAGAATAAATGCAAAAGAATATATCAGTGGTATTTTTTTCCAGTACTTAAGAAACTTAGCCCTCATTGGCACAACAACATCAGAAAGGGTATTATCATGTTCATAATCATGCAGATGGGAAGTAATCAGAAGTATGTGATGCAGTACCAAGGGACTAGTAGGGTAATAAACACCGAGAAAGTGCAACGGTTGTATCATAGAACAATTCTAGAAAGTCCAATACCTTTTCAAGCAATGCGCCGGTGTGCTTCATTCAACGAGTGTATAGCCGAAGTAGAATTGATGAACACAGTAAAGACAGATCTATAGGGCATCAGATGTTTAAGCATAAGATAGGTGGAGTTCCATCTGACATCCATATCCAAACAGAACTTACGAGGCCTCATGTCCTTAGCAAGGCAGTAATTTTTGAACTCAGCAATGCGTGTATTAGATGAATTCAGGAAGTTGATTGCAGTTCTAAAAATGTTGACAGTCGGTTTATGCCTTTTCAAACCAGACTTCACACACAAATTAAGGATATGGCAAGCACAGCGCTGATGCACAACATGATACAACTTCTTACTCTGATCTAAGGGATCAACATCATAGCCCAAGTAACCATCAAGCATAGGAGTCAAAGCAAGCATAGCAGTTGTATTAGATGAAGCATTATCAAGGCTAACACGAGAAAACTTTGTCAAGCAAACCCCAATCTCTAAGCACACCGAGAGATACATTCAGCAATGTTCATACCATTATGACTCACTTCAATCAGTTTAAAACCAAGGACAGTTTTCTTAAGTTCCCAATCAGCAGTAATGTAGTGAGCAACAACAGTTAAATAATCTTCCTTAGCATTACCAGACCAGATATCAGATGTGATGCAAACACAAGGCACAGCTGGCAAAACCTCATTCCTAAGATGATGCAACTTCTCATTGTAAACCTTACCAAGATCTCTAGCAGTAGTGAATCTAGAAACTCTCCTATACTGTGGACAGAAAGCACGCTGAATGTACTCATCCCAAGCATCATTATCAGCAACGAAAGAGGCGAGATCTAATCTAGCAATCAAACGACACGGTTCAGTCCTAGCAACGGCGGGTTTATACTCCCAATTCCTATATGAACCATCGGGGTTCAAAGCAAGCCTAGTTTGAATCATATGAGCATGCTCGGCCTTCTTCTTGCATGCAAGGCGATGCCTTTTCAAATGACCAAGTGCCATTACAAGAAGTACCGGATAAACGACGCCTACATGTCTTACAAACAGCAATCACACGTTTCTCACCAGCATCATCCTCAATTACCTCATCGTAGAATTGCCACCATTCTGAGCGGCGCTTACTGGTGGTGGACGAAGCTGCATCAGCTGGAGCACCATGCGCTCCATCACCATCTGCAGCAGCGCCCAGCGCTGCAACAGCTGGAGCACCAGGCGCTCCGGGAGGAGCACCACCACCGCCGCCCGGCGCTGCAACAGCTGGAGCACCAGGCGCAGTTGCAGCACCACGGCCACGACCACGACCAGCACCAGGCGCAGCACCACGGCCACGGCCACGGCCACGGCCAGATCCAGACGGAGCAAGAGCGCGGGCGGCATCTTGCCCGAACAGGAGATCGACAGCATCTGTCATGTTGTCGTCGTCCTCGCCCCACTGTCCATAGTCCCTCAGTTCGTCGTTCAGGGTAGGCAAGTACGAGGCCTCATCCTCGCCGCCATCGACGTCGGACATGGCCACCTCCTGCGGCACCAGCTAACGCCGGCGACCTACAAAAACAAAGCAGAGACCAAAGTTCATCAGATCTAGGGTTAGGGTAAACCGGTAAAGGAAAGGAAGGAAGGGAAGAGATTAAGAGAAGAAGACGGACTCGGTGGTCCTAAACTTGCCTGCAACGGTGACGGAGCCTGGCGCCGGAGAAGTGGAGACGGGGAAGATGGGGAGGAAGAGGAAGGAGAGACGGGGAAGATGGGGAGGAAGGAGCCGGAGAAGCGAGGGAAGTCAAGATCCGGCGAGGTATCTTCAAGATCCGGCGGCGGAGACCTCGCCGGATTGCATGACGAAGACGGCTAGTGTGTGGCGGCGGCGGCGGCGCGGGAAAGTGATTAGGGTTTGGGGGTCGGGTTGGAGCGGCGGCGGCTGCGGGGCGCGGTGCGGGAGTGGGGAGAAAGTGATTAGGGTTTGGGGCGGGGTCACGGCGGGGGGTATATAGGGGGACGCGGGGTGACGGGCCCTTAACGGGCCGGCCGCTACAAACGGACCACGCCGTGTCGCCCGGCGTGCCCTGGCCTCGGCCCAGGCACGGCCTGCTACGTGCCACGGGCCAGCCCGGGCACGGTAGCAGGCCGGGCCGGGCCAAATTTTCGTGCCTCGGGCCGGGCCGGCGGCACGCGGGCTGCATGCTCAAATTTATGTGCAGATAGAAGCATCTGGACATTGCCTTGTCTTTTGTGATAGATAAGTTAAGTACTTTTCTGAGTAAATCTTAAATTCTTATTTTTGAGACAGAGGCGACAATCTCTGCTTTTATTCTCTTCTCGCCCTTCTCCGTGCACTGAGACTTAAAGTCATTGAAAGAGATCGGCTTCTTTCGCGACTTGACACGATTACTGGAAGCTGAAGTGTGTAACAGTAAGTACCATGACCACGGTGTCTCCTATATCCTATTTGCATCTCTTGCCAAGTGCTAACCCATCATTTCATAAACATCGAGCCTCTTATATATCCCGGCTTACAACACACAGTTGCTTCTTGTTTTTTTTTTTGAACCTACAACACACAGTTGCTAATAAAGAGAGAGAACACAAAAACACACGATACATGGAGCCTGAATGTAACTGCATGCGGCCCACGACGTCGTGGGCGCCATCACCGTCTTCCAAGCGTCAACTGCTCCCTTCACTGTCTTCCTCCACGTCACCAATGTGTCCACATCAGCAGGATTACACTGACAGTCTCCCCTTTTAAGCCTGATGAACCTCAAGCTCTCGAACACCAAGTAGGTGTCTCATCACCCTCAGCTTCACCGCTGGCATTGCTCCCCAAAACTGGCAATGCCGACCATCCCCTCTCTCTCCATCCACCATGTTTTTATATGTCTACCAGACGAGAGCACTCGACAATCACAAGTCTGTTTTACTTTGCACTCACATTACGTTACGCATGGCTGATGCCTCATCATCACGATCGCAAGCCACACAGCCTAAATCCCCTGATGATGCATGGATAACACCTACACCAGTATGATCGATAAGAAGAAACTCTGCTCAGCAGATATTAGCAGCCAGTATCAGTCCTCTGAAGAACAACGTAAAGGGAAATGAAGCTTTTGCATCGAACAACAAGAAGCACAGCCATTTCTGCTGCTGCTAAGGCGCCGTTGGTGTTATGGGCAGCATCGGCCATCTGCTCTGCGCTCCTCGCCGTCCTGCTCGCCTCCAGATCATCCTTCTATCTCCAGCACCCTGTTTCTTCTCCAGCAGAAACGGAAGCAGAAGAGGGCCGACACCACCACAGGCGCCGGGCGTGCGACGACCATGCCAGGTGGGTCACCAAGATGGCGTCCCTGCACAACGCCACCCTGGTCCTCACCGTCGACCACAACGGCTGCGCCAACTTCACTAGTCTGCAGAAGGCCGTGGACGCCGTGCCCGACTGTGCCGCGGCGCGCACGCTGATCGCCGTCGACGCGGGCGTGTACGCGGAGAAGGTGGTTGTGTGGAGCAACAAGACGGGCGTCACGCTGCAGGGCCGCGGCAACCTCAACACCACCATCGTCTGGAACGACACCGCCAACTCCAGCGGCGGCACCTTCTACAGCGCCACCGTCGCCGTCCTTGCAGCCAACTTCGTGGCCTACAACCTGAGCGTCCAGAACACGGCTCCCCCCGCGGACCCGGGGCGCGCGGGCGGCCAGGCGGTGGCGCTGCGCGTCGCGGGCGACCAAGCCGCCTTCTACTGGTGCGGCTTCTACAGCTCGCAGGACACCCTGCTGGACGAGCAGGGCCGCCACCTGTTCCGCGGCTGCTACGTCGAGGGCTCCATCGACTTCATCTTCGGCAATGCGCGCTCCCTCTACCTCGGCTGCACCATCAGCTCCGTCGCCAACGCCGCCGCGGACGGCGCCGTCACGGGGAGCGTCACGGCGCACGGCCGCGCCTCGCTCGCCGAGAGGACGGGCTTCGCGTTCTTGGGATGCACCGTCGTGGGCACAGGGCAGGTGTGGCTGGGCAGGGCGTGGGGCCCCTATGCCACCGTCGTCTTCGCCAGGACGTACCTCTCCGCCGTCGTCGCGCCTGGGGCATGGAACGACTGGAAGGACCCCGCCAGGCAGCAGTCGGTGTTCTTCGGTGAGTACGAATGCACGGGCCCCGGCGCCAGCAGTGGCCCCGTGCAGAGAGTGGCGTATGCGAGGCAGCTGGACCAGCGCGAGGCTGCGCCATTCATGGACGTCTCCTACATCGACGGCAACCAGTGGGCGGTGCCCCCTTTGCTTCCGCCCATGCAGATGCAGCGCACCGCCGGCGAGAACATCATCATATCTGCCGAATTGAGTCATGGCCAGGCCGGCAGCATGTAAATGTACCAAAATTCAGTGTGCAATACAGCAATATAGACTATAGAGTCATATCCATTGATCCTTAATCTGTATGGGGTCAGTCAACTATGAGCAAGGAGGAAAGGCCACTGCACAATTGAGTCTCCACCAGCGCCGACCTCACCACCCGCAAAGCGCTGATCGGCCGCCGCATCTGCATTACTGCCGAACACAAACTCGCCCCCGCAAGTGACCGCGCCTCATCATCATTTGACTCGTCCTTGATGGGACGCGCCCACCATCACTGTGCGTTGGCGCCCAGTGCTGCTGCTGCATGTTCCATGTACAGCAAGGAGCAAGAGACGACGCAACACAGCATGGAGTAGACACAGGCGCCGTCAAGGTCGTCACCGACCACTGTGAACGACATCCCTGATCAGCTGCTGAAGCTCATCTTTCGCCCCATGGACTTGCATGTCGCTTACATCCGCACGGCAGCCGTGTGTACACCCGTCTGGATGCCGCGAGGATAATGTTGGCGACATGCGAGTCCAGGCAGCCGAAGATGAGCTTCAGTAGCTGGTCGATGAGCTTCAGTAGCTGGTCGGGGATGTCGTTCACGTTGGTCGGTGACGATTTGGATGGCGCCAACGTCTGCTCCTTATTGTGCTGCATCGTCTCTTTCTCCATTTTTTCGTGCTTGGGATTTAGGATTTTGTTAGACCTAAAGGTGTGTGTGTTGTGCCTTGCGTCTGGAACGAAATTGGTCTATTCATTTTATTTGGACGATGCATCACAGCAGGTTAGCAAACAATAATGGCATCGGCCAAATCATAGCAGATACACCAGAGCGCGCGCCGAGCTTATCTCGAAGGCGCAGGTTGTGTCAAGATTCGTAATGGCCCCGCATCTGCATGTCGCTTTTTATTTGTTTATTCAGCCTGAGCCCACTCCAGTTAACCCACACTCGCCTCAGTGTGGCCTACATCCAATTGTCTGCCACCACCTTGCCTGCGTGTCAGACAGTTTTTTTGTCATCATTTTGGTGCTACGGATTTCAAGTTCCATACAAAACTGGATTAAATACTACCGATTCAAACCCGGCGAAAGCCTGCAGTTCATTTTTCTTCCCCTTCAGCACCTCTGTTCCACCATTGACGGACTACAACAGGAGTCTTAACATCACGGCTCATAGGCTGGCACGAGAAGCTCTACAGGAAAATAGTATCCAGGATCAGGAAACCCTTTTTCAGGCTTCAGGCTCCTCGAAGCTTATTGATTCCAATTGGAACCGGCATTCTGCTCTCCATGATGTACTCCTTCCGTCCTAAAAGACTATCACTACGTTTTTAAAACAACTTTCACCAATTATATATTAAAAAATATAAGTATTTATGGTATATAATTAGTATCATTAGAAAGATATTTGAATCTAGTTTTTAATAAAATTTTAAAAAAAGCTGCACGTATTTTCTACAAAAAAATATAATGGTTTCTTGTAAAAAAAAGACTCTTTGCTACCTGTTATATGCTTGTATTTCCCTTATCGCATAATTTTTTTTGAGCCAACCTTATCGCTTAATGGAAATGGAGGGGGAACAGAAGGAATGAGTGCAAAAAGTCAACTACTGCAGCAAACGGCAGGAGCAGGAAACCTCAGCGAAGCTCCGTCCCACGCGGTGCACACGGTAGCAACGGAAAAAAAGTGGACACCAGACACCAGATACTCTAGTTGAGAGAGGAGAATTGCCAAGAAATAAAACCTTGAGCACCTTCCATCGGCAATAGAGCTGAGTGTGTAAGAAATTCTTGGACATCAGCAACTACTCCTCTCGTTCTTTTTCTCTTCTACCCATTTAAGTGCAAACTTCACAAATATATTTCAATATAAATTTGTTACTTAAGTTAGCTTTTTCACAAGTAATTTTAAGGTTTATTCTCATGCATCTCACCACGTCATTAAACGTTAATTAAATATGCAAACGAGACACACATTAGTGGCACTAGATAACCGTTATTCTCCTCTTTATAGTACGGTTATCTATCCAAAATTTGATCGCATACTCCATTGCGTCTTGATCGGCAAAACAAATGTCCTATTTTCATACTTTTGCCTTTAACCATAGGATTTTGTTTTTCTGTTTCTTCTTTTCATTTTGGAGCTCTAGGTTCACCAACACTTGGCCATCACCATCCATTTAGCTCCATCCAAGATGTGTATATAGCATATCTCATATATTTCTCATGCCAATAGTTAGTACACCCGGTTTCATTAATTACCCAAAAACCAAACTAGGGCTTTCACCGTTGCCCTCAGCATGATGCGCCATCCACAAATATCCAGCTCCCCGCATCGGCACCACAGGTGAAGGTAGGGCCAGATCTCCGTTGCCGCGCCATCCGTGACGCCATTGAAGGAGCAAAAGGGGCAGGTGGCATCGGCGAAGGAGAGGAGAAGCAAGTGCTAGTGGAGCAGTAGAGGATGTCGGGGCCGATCTTGGTCACCAAGTAGCTCATCCATATGCCGGCGAAGGAGAAGAGGAGCAGAGGTTGGGGTGCTGGAGAAGAGGACGAGATATGGAGGGCGGGCGCTGGCCTGCTGCTGGCTGAGGAGACGAGAGCTGGCTGCGGTGGAGAAGAGGAAGCGACGCTGTTTGAGAAAGGGAGAGGGATGATACTGAGAAGGGGAGGGGCTGGAGTGGATGGCTCGGGGGCAATGCAGGCATGCAGAGACGCGTCGGTGTGGTTGTCGAGATGGGCCCGGTGCCTAAAACTACATTATTTTCGAGACATTAGGCTAGACTAGAACGACCGTTCTTATGGGACGGAGAGAGTATGGTTTGTCTGGACCACGGAAGCGAAACCACCTCCATGTTCCTCCAAATGACTGAGAGTTGACAAACAGCGCTAATTAATGTCTACAGAACATAACAAGCACACTACTTGGCGGGCACTCCACTCAAGCATCTGCTATGATTCGACCGACGCCATTACTATTATTATTAATTGTTTCGTAACCTGTTGTCATGGCATGCATCCAAATATATAATGGGTAGACCAAATTCATTCTCGATGCAAGGCACACCAAACACCTCTAAATCCCAACTTCCAAACTACGAAATGGAGAAAAAGTTGCTGCGGCACAGCAAGGAGCAGCCGCTGGCGTGGTCGTCACCGACCACCGTGAACGACATCCCCGACCAGCTGCTCAAGCTCATCTTTCGCCGCCTGGACTCACATGTCGCCTACGTCCGTGCATCAGCCGTGTGTACACGGTGGCGCCACATTGTCTCCAACCGCGGCGTCAGTTGGGTGGGCTGGAACCCCCATGATTTTTCTACCACCATGGGCTACTACCACGTTGCCGACCCGTCCTTATCGCCGGGTCATCCCCGTCGCCGTGCGGTGTTCATCCCTGCCTCGCCCTCCATCGACGCCCGCCACTTCACACTGGACTTTCTGCCTAGCTGCCCCGGGCGCCGCCAACACTGGGACGTCATCGACGGCTGCGGCAGCCTCTTGCTCGTCGCCAACCAGCGGCGCCGTGGCTTGTTCCCGGACGACCTCCTAGTCTGCGAACCCATCTCGCGGCGCTACGTCAGGATCCAGCCACTGGAGGACATGAAGCATCGCCACTGTCTCGGCGTCTTCTTCCTCTTCCTCGGCCACAACCGCGGCGACGTTATCAGCATGTGCAACTTCGGTCTGACCTGCGTCCTGAGCGAGCCTTCTACGGGGATCGCAGATGGCGTCAGTGTTATGACGGCCCGTGTCTACCGGCAGGTGCCACCAGGGTGGAGGAGCAACAGCAAACACGGCTGGAGCATGCCGCGCCTCGCGAGGTCCGGCAGCATCCACCTCCGAGACGCCGAGTCTGCGCGCTACGCGGGGCGCTCCAAAGGATTCATATTCTGGGGCATCCGAGATGACAGCACCATCGTCGCCGCACGAGAGGGCCCCACACGAGAGGGCACCTGTGTGCTGTCGCACTTCCGTCTACCAGAGCACGTCCAGGGCGGCGGATCACACCACACGCCGACATCGACCTTCCGGTTCGTCGATAACGGCGCCGACAACGACAACTCGGTGCGGGTCGTCAGCCTGGTTGGCGAGGAGCTCAGGGTCTTTCTGAAGCAGGAACAAGAGCACAACAATGGTGGTGGTGGCATCGGTTGGGTGCCTGTGGGGAGCCTGAACTTGCGTGAGGCGACCCGTGGGCTCGCAGGGTACAAGGAGTGCTTCTTCAGCCATACTGCGAAGATTGTCACGTCCGGGAAGGGGTATGTTGTGCTTACCCCATCGGAGGAGACATGGCTATTCTCTGTCGAGCTAGGAACCATGAAGGTGGAGCGTGAGCACATCCGGAATAGGCTCGCCGGCGAGGTCTACCCATACGAACTGCGGTTACCGCCAAGGGTGCGCGCTTGTGTGCTCCGCTGTAAGAGAGGCCGCCGGAGACGGTGCTTTGACATTTGCAAGTGCAAATAGATCAGTGGACGATCCTGCTAAAATCAGACAACGACCGTTCGGCTAGAATAATCCAGTGGTCAATCCCATCATTTTTTAGATGATGTTATTTTCACAACTTTATTATTTTTTAAAAGCTACAAACTATTGAAAATAAGTTTATACACTAGCAAAAATGCACGTGCGTTGCACCGGGATTGTACGTGTAATTTGTTATCTTGTACTCGCGCCAAAAAAAGGTGTCATACATCGTCGCAACACACAAGTTTGAGCTCTACATGACACTCCATGTCTGTGTGTTGCATCCGTTAAAATTTATAATAGGCAATTAAGTTATAGAAGAAGAATGGAACTTACTTGGTGTATTTCCACATGCCGACAAATAAAAACACACCTAATTAGTGGCTCTGATAGTCTAATGTAATGTTTGGGATAAATGGCTTAGTTATATTGTTTTTCTTGACCAATGCTAGCCATGCCGTTTAATTTTGCCTTTGCTTACTTTTTAAAACTGTTAAAGAGACCCTTCTTTATTGCTCTTCCAATTATCTTCCACGATATTGAAAACTCAAGGATACTTCTTGAAGATCTTGGACATCAAATTCAAATCCTTCTAATCTACTAACAAAATATATCAAATAAAAAGAACATCTTGTCCTCCTCATTATCTGAAGGACGTGAACCTGTTCTTAACTCCTTATCCTGTCCTCTCCACATAGCTGTTGTTTACAGAGTTGGCCAATGTTCCACAGCATGCGAGCACCGATGCTACGATTGCTATGCGGCAGGGGAGGGGCGGGCGATCGATGGCCAGACATTCTTGCAGGCATAAGGGACGCTTTCGAGGCGATGTCCGGTTGCGGCGGTGGAGCACAGGCTTCCAGTGGTGGCGGCGGTGCGTCTAGAAGCTGCTGCAAGTGGCGGTGGCACACTTGGAGGCAAGGGCCGCCGGTGGCAGCGCATCCTCTGAGGAGACGCCAGGAAGAGAAGGTGGTCGGGCGTGGGCTTACTCGCCGGAATGCACGCATGGCCAAGGAAGCATGTGTCACCATCAAACGGCTCCCCGTCGGCAACCTATAGACGGTTGCGGCCATCTTGCATGAATACGGCTATGGCAGTGGTGCCAAAATCCATGTGATCGCAGCTGCGACTGCAGTGTGTGGATCCACATGACAGCGCCGGCGGCACCCAAACTCACACGACGATGATAGCATCCTTCATCTGCGACCTCCATGACTCCACACCACGATGGTGTGCACTCTGGAGGACATCCGACAACCGTGCGATGCCACGGATCTGGTGGCCGGTGACGTGGGCGACCAGGATGTCGTCAATGCCTTTTGTTTTGGATTTATATAAGAGCTTCACGTTTTGTGCTTAGCATTTGGTTTGGGACACTTGAGTAAATCTAATTTTAGATAAGATGGTTAGAGAGGCAGCCAGATACCAGATGACGGCGGCGGAAATTTTGCATGTTCCATCCCTATTCACATTATTTTCTTTCTTTCTACTATACACGGAGTTTCTTATTTTTTTTCCTAGACCAAACTGAATTGAGGGTTGAGTCAAGTCGAGGCTGAGTCAAGTCCGTAACGGGCACGGACGAGCGGAAGAAAAAAAAGGTGGATTGAAATTTTGCCAATTTATTATTAGGTATAGATTTGAATTGAAGCATTATGCATATGAATATTAGTACTTAATCTGAAAGAGTCTATAATATATAAAACAATATTTGAAATACATGCCAATGCATGTTCTCGAAAAAATATAAAACAATATTACACACATATAATCCTCTCATGTTACAAATTCATTTAGCTCAATGTCAAGGGTGTGATCTGAGTTTCAACTTAATTAACTTGTGTAGAAAAATACTACTAGGGCCTAAATTCATTAAAATTAAAATGTTTTGAATAAGAAACACTAAATTTTCAATTTAACATGTGAAAAAAAATTGCACAACTTGATTAAAAGTCGAAAGCTAAACTATGATTCATAACTTTTTAGGCAAGAACTCTTCATCGGGATAGAGCCTATGCTTAAAACCGTATTAGTAATCATGACATATACGCTGCCGGTTATTGGCGACAAGTAGGAGGCTGCCGCAGCCGTCAACGACCTCCTAGTGTTGGTGGCGGCCGGGGCAACTCGACAGGAAGTCCAGGGTGAAGTAGCGGGCGTCGATGGAGGGCGAGGAAGGGACGAACACCACGTGACGGTGGGGTTGCCCGAGCGATAAGGATGGGTCGTGATGATGTGGTAGTGGCCTATGGTGGTAGAAAAATCATGGCGATTCCAGTCCACATTCCTAATGCCGTGGATGGGGACAATGCGGCGCCACCGTGTACAGACGGCTGCCGCGCGGATGTACACGACATGTGAGTCCAGGCGGTCGAAGATGAGCTTCAGCAGCTTGTCAGGGATGTGGTTCACGGTGATCGGTGACAACCTCGACGGCGCCAAAGTCTGCTTGTTGCTATTATTGTGCCGCGTCGTCTTCTCCATTTTTTATTTGGGATTCAGTTAGCCCTAGAGGTGTGTGTTGTGCCTTGCGTTGATAATAAATTTGGTCTACCCATTTTATTTGGATGCATGAGGGCATGTACAGCGCGGCTGTAAAGCCCGTCTGTATGTTGTTTATTTTGCTAAAAACACCTTGTACACGAGCAGACGACCCCTCCTCGTCGCTTCACGAAACAACGAGTGCGGCTCGTGGCCCGAGGTGCTCTCGTCTGCAGAGAGCCGCGCTGTACGACGAGTCGACGGCCGGGCGGATCCAGGATGGCCACGCGTGCAGGAAGTCAAGCAGGGCGCTGCCATGGAGCACACACGTAATTTGTTATAAACAAGCAACAAGAGGGCACACAGAGAGCTTATTCACGATGGATCCTAGATGTGTAATTGCATTAAATAGTTCATAGACTGTTAAATAGACAGTGCACTGTATGAGTTGTCTATTTACCCGTCTATATGTCAAATGACAATAACTTACAGACAGCAGCCCGTCTGTGGGCTGTACATGCCCTGACAACAGGTTACGAAACAACTAGTTGTCAAGACATTAATGGCGTCGGCCGAATTATCGCGGATGCTTGAGTGGAGTGCCCGCCAAGTAGTGTGTGCTTCTCATGTTTCACAGACATTAATTAATTAGCTGCTTGTCAACTCTCCATCATTTCAAGGAACATGGAATATAATTCTATCCAGACTGACAGGTGGACTTTGCTTCCGTGCTCCAGTTAAACCACGTGCAATACTTGGTGTGATCGCCGGGAGAGAACAAGGTATAGCAACGTTTCGAAAAAAAAATAGAAAGAAAAAAAGTAGCGAGGAACAACGGGCCTAGCTGTCAAGACTTAATCCAAATAGATAGATAGATTTTTGGTCCAAGTCCATTAGCAATTACTCCCTCCATCATAAAAAGAATATGACTCCATCATAAAAGGAATGCAACCATCTGATTCGTATACCTATTAATAAAGGGCCAAAATTTCAGTCCGCCAAGAAAACTATCCGCTCCGGCCTATACGAAGTCGACGCTTACACGTATGGTAATTAAGTTACGTTGTCTAATAGAGAGAGGAGCGAGAAATATAATATAGAGAGAAATACAGGGTTCCAGATGTAAATGTGCAAGAAACAAAGAAAAGGTGAAAGGACCTTAATAATTTTTGAAATAGATCAGGGTTGTTGATGCAAAATGTCAAAAATCTTATAAAATTTACCAAAAAATCATAGAAAAATCAGAAAAATTACTAATCAGTTTAGCTGGTTTCAAGAAAATGTGGTATATCCATATATGTTATGATTCTTGTTAGGTGGTGCTTTTTGTCTATAGGTGTATTAAATCATTCTTGCGTATGGTGCATGCATATAGGTTCGAATACATAGGAGATTTTCTCGTCGTGAGTGTCCCCCTAACCTATGGTAACTTTTGTTGTCTGGTCGTGCCTAAGACAAGCCTCGGTGCATAACCCCTACTTTTTAACAATTATAATGTTTGTTTATAGATTAAGTTTTGAGGTGAAAAATTTACAATATCTATATAGTTTTGATAAAAAAAAATATTTGTATTGCAACAATAAATAGAACTAGCACAATAAAATGCAGACGAACAATGGTGCATAGACAGAATAAATAGGAGAACAAAAAATCCACCTTGATTTTCTGCCTCACTGCATTAACAAGGAGCTAATTGAGCTCCCATAGAGGTAACACATTTGGACACCTGACACATTGCTCAGGAAAAAGAAGAAACAAAAGAGAAAAATAAAAAATAAGATAAAAAATATAATGTTTTCTCATTTTTACTTCTGAGATGCTATTTTTTTCTAAAATGCTTCTACTCCTCCATAAAAGTTGTAAGGAAAGAAGAAAGAAAAAAAGCAACAGAAAGGAAAATGAATTCAGAAATTTTGCCAATTAAATATTACATATATATAAAGTGGGGATTCTTTTCTCTTTTCTTCGAGGAGGGTGCCACGTTAGAAACTAAAATAGGTAGCATTGGATTCATACGGTTAGAACACTATATACTAACAATCTTTCGGTTGCAAATTATAAGTCGTTACTCCTTTCTAGATAAAAGATTAAAATCATAATAATTTAATAGTCTCGAACTCACGAGACTTATCATACGAGTTAGATAGCACATGTCAAACCTACATGCAGACTCTGATTTTGAAGCGTATCAGAACAAATGGCACAAGATATGAGTCCCGTTGCAACGCAAGGTCACTTTTGCTAGTTTATAATAATTAGTATAAATATTTATCTCTTAAACAAGACTTATTACAAAAATATGTTACGTCAATAGTCTATTGATACTTATCTTTCAATATGTATGTTAATACTCTTTTATATAATCATGGTTAAAGTTGAATTTGTTTGATTTCTCAAAAAAAAACGAGAATAGCGCTCTTTTTGGGACGAAGGAAGTATAACCCCTTTTTATATGAGGGAGCGGTGGCTGATCCAGAATTGACCTAAGAGGGGCTAAATAATAGGAAAAAGCTTCGAGTTGGACTTTAATAAGGTTTTTAGGCTAAATTGAAGGAGTTGGTCCATGGGTTGTCATCCCCTTTGTTTTTTTCGCCCCCCCCCCCCCCCCCCCCCCCCCCTCTTGAATAAGCCATTTTGAGAAAGACAGTTTATGAGAAGACAAGCAAGGTTAACTCTTCTATCTCCTCTCTCTCTCTCTCTCTCTCTCTCTCTCTCTCTCTCTCTCTCACCGATCTCTATTTGTGCTTGCCTCTCTTCCTTCACTCCTTTGCCATCACCGCCCTTCTCTATTGCCCTATGCCACTCCTACCAGTGTCACCGCTAGCCCCTACTGCCGGCCACACCTCCCTACAAACCGGCGATAGCTAGGCTGCCACCTAGCCAGCTGCTTGGCCCTCAAACTGGCCTCAATTGAACCCGTCAGTTGCAGAGGTAATTAGACAATTGACAATTGGAATCTAGAGCCACATTGTGATCAAGTCCATGGAGAATATTTGTGATGTCACTGATAGTTGGGTAAAGATGTTCGGAACTTTGTTTGGCAACCATGGGAAAGTATGTATAGAAGTACGTGCCACCTTGCAACAACGCATGCTGTAACTTATCCCCCATGTCAAATCATGGGTGCCTCTTCCCCTAGATCCGAGTATGCCAATACAGACTATTCAGGCAAAGGCACAACAACACCAACCACAGTACAACAAAGGACACTAAATATACAAACAACAACTGTCGCGATGGTCGTCAAACTCACACAAATTGTCATTTTCTGAATACAAACACAACAAATTTTATCGCCAACCATAGGGAAGTAGAAAAATACATGCCGCCCTCCAAACAACCCCTACTACCAACTCCTCCCCCATGTCGGATCATGCATGCCTACTCCCCCAGATCCGATTATGCTAATACAGACAGTTTTGCCGAAGGCAACTCCAATCGTAGTACAACAAGGACACTTCGAAAGGCGAACAACAACAGTTCCGATGGTCGTCAAACTCCCACAAATTGTCATTGCCCAAATACAAACACAACAACATTTTTTCCCTCAAAATACAAAAGATGATGAACAGATGCAGTTAGTGGCATTCCATCTGCATGGGAAAGCCCTCACTTGGTTCACTACATGGGATGATGGGAACAAAAAACAGGCCACCCAACCTGAACTGAAATTTTTCTCATACAATTGACAGACGCTTCAGCCCACCAATCGATCACAACCATCTAGGCGACCTTAGCAGCACCTACAAGAAGGGAGAATTGGACGATTATACAAATCAAATCCTCCTCAAGTTAACAAGGGTATAAGAGCATCTCCAACAGTTATGCATATTGTTTTTGCATTCTTGTTTTTTGCCAAAATTCGTGAAAGCACGCCAAGTTTATATAGGTTTAACCGCGTGCTAAGCCGCGCCTTATACACAAGCCACTTCTAGTTTGGATGATACATATAAGATATAACTTGATACCTATTTGCACTTGCAAATGTGAAAGCACGGGCCACAACGGCCTCTCTTACAACGGAATACACAAGCACGCACTGTTGGCCGGAACCGTAGCACGTATGGATAGACCTCACCGGCGAGCCTATTCCGGATGTGCTTACGCTCGGCCTCCATGGTTCTGAGCTCGACGGAGAACAGCCATGTCTCCTCTGTTGGGGTCAGCACAACATACCCATTGCCAGCCGTAACGATCTTGGGCGTATGGCTGATGAAGAAGCACTCCTTGTACCCCGGGAGTCCACGGGTCGCCTCACGCAGGTTTAGGCTTCTCACAGGCACCCAGTCTGCACCACCGCCGTTGTTGTGCTCCCGTTTCAGAAACACCCTGAGCTCGTCGCCGACCAGGCTGACAACATGCACCAAGCTGTCGTTGTCGGCGCCATCGTCGACGAACCGGAAGCTCGAGCTGTGGTGATGTGATCCCGGCCGGACGTGGTCTGGTAGACGGAAGTGCGAGAGCACACCAGTGCCCTCTTCTACAGCCAACACGGTGTCGTCACCTTCGACGCCAAAGAATATGAACTGCTTAGAGCGCCCCGCGTAGTGCGCGGACTCCGCTCCGCGGAGGTGGATGCCTCCGGATGTCGCGAGGTGCCGCGTTCTCCAGCCGTGGTCGTAGACGAGGCCCGTCACAACACTGATTCCATGAGCCATCCCTGTGGAACGCTCGTACAGCACGCAAGTGAGGCTGAAGTCTAGGCTATCTGGCGTGCCCCCGATGCGGTAGCCGCGACGCCAGCGATTGAGGAAGACGCCAGGGCAGTGGCAGTACTTCATCGTCACGATTGGCTGGATCCTCACATAGCGTCGTGAGATGGGCTCGCAGACCATAAGGTCCGGGAACAAGCCATGCCGCCGGTGACTGGCGAAGAGCAGGAGGCTGGCATGGCCGTCGACGAGCTCCCAAGAACGGCCGCCGGGGCCACTGGGCAGGAAGTCGAGGGTGAAGTGGCGGGCGTCGATTGAGGAGAGGCGGCAGGGACGAACACCACGCCGCGGCAGGGCAGCCCCTGCGACAACGACCTGGGTGCCTGCGGCGGCGAGAATGACGGGTCGGCGACGTAGTAGTGGCCCATGTTAGTGGAGAAGTCGTTCCACCAGTCGTGGTTCATGATGCCGCCGGTGGAGGCAATGCGGCGCCACCGTGTGCACACGGCCGCCGCGCGGAGGAAGGACACGTGAGAGTCCAGGCGGCGGAAGACGAGCTTCAGCACCTGCTCGGGTAGGTCGTTCACGGTGGTCGGTACTGACCTCAACGACGCTGCCGTCGTCTGTTCCTTCTTGCTCTGCCGCCGAGTCGTCTCTTTGTCCATGTCGTGTCTGGGATGTTAGCTAGTCCTAAAGGTGTGATGTGCGTTGTGTTGTTGGGAATGAATTTGGCCTACCCATTTTATTTGGATAACAATAGGTTATTATCACCAAAACAATAATGGCGCCGGCCAAATCATGGCAGATGCTTGAGTGGAGTGCCCTCCAAGTAGGTGCTTACCCTGCTGAAGACGTTTCTCTTTGTCAACGATCAATGATTTAAGATAACATCATTGGTTGACCAAGCAACTAATAATGATTTTACCTAAATTTCAGTTGCCTCCCCTTTTTGTTGTCTTGATTGATTGACAAATTTCCTCTTGGGAGTAAAGTATATGTTAACCCTATATAAGAGTTCACCTCATCTGCTGACACTCCTGCTCCAATATTATTAACGTGTTCTTGGTGATTTTTATCAAATCTTTCACTCAGGCTCTACCGGCATTGTTCATCTCCTGATCCTCCCTGTATTGCTGTACCAGCGGCGAAGTTATGGCCCTGACAATATCCTTCTCCATCCCATCTCGACATCTCCCTGAAAATTCTTATATGACAAGATGATTGCAGAAAATTTAACAAGATGATCGCTTTTGTTTAACATAGACCTGGACATTATCTCAAGGATTTGAGTAGAGGATTTTACCACTACTATATTTGGTGATGAAAGCAAAGGTGGGTTCCAGTCCAGATATATGGAAATTTCTAGAACTACTGTCATCCCCAACCTCAACCACGTCTAAACAATGGGGTGAAGCATGAAAAGTTTTGGATGTTAACCATGTTATGGTTCAGTAGCTAGATTTAGGTGACGAGGTAATAAGAAAACTACTTTGGGAGAGGTGACACTTAATTACTCGTCTTTCTTTTTGCCCTTTAAAAATCCCTTAAATAAAATCTCATAGGGCCAGTCATTCTCCTCTGCCACTGAGTGATCCAACTAAGTGGGGCGCAAGTGCTGCAACATGCCTTCTATATCCAAGCACATCACTTTTTTAAAAAAAAAAGGATATTTGGATCAAATTAATCATGCACATCACATTTTTTTGGAAACGAACATTTGGATCAAATTAGTTAACATGAAATTTAGGTGCCCATGGTTCAAGAGTGCTTCAAATAGTCTTTTTTTCTTGTTGCAAATTTGTATCCTCTGAAAATGTGCATCCAAAAGTGCACAGTATATTTTTGTATACAGCAAATGCTGGTGGTGCCGAGGTTGATTCAGAGGCCGAAACGTTCTTTTTTCTTTTGACATCTTCTGACAGGACGAAACGTTAACGCTGACTCCTTCCGCCTCACCTGGCTCGCCGTTTACGTGGCGCAGACGACCCGCCGTCACCTCCGGGTCCGCCAGGCCCTCCCGGCATAAGGCCCACACCGGGCCCTCCGTCCCCACTGCGTCCTCCGGCGCCGCCAGGCCCTCCATCCCCGCCGCGTCCTACGGCGCCGCCGGGCTATCGTCGGTGGCGGGCCCTCCATCCCCACCGCGCCCTCCAGCGCAACCGGGCCCTCCGTCACCGCCGCATCCTCCGTTGGCTGCGGGCCCTCCATCACCGCCACGCCCTCCGTCCCCGCCGCGGCCCCGCTCGTCGAGGGCCCTCCGTCCCCGCCGCACCCTCCGTGCCTCTCCCTTGCCGTCGGGTCCTACGGGCCCTCCGTCGCCTCCGCGGCCGCCGTTTTCTCCTCAGCCACCGCGACGTCCGGGAGCGCCGGGCATTCCAGGCGCTGCACGGCGCTTCGTCACGCCGCCGCTGCCGCTGAGTCCGCCAGCCCTGCCGCGGCCGCCGCGACCACCACGTCCTCCGCGCCCGCCTGCTCCGCCGCGCCGGCAAGGACCGCCGTGCCCACCTACACCACCGTGACCGCCATGGCGGCCTATCCCGCGCCCACCACGGCCGCCACGAGCGCCATAATCGCCTGGCTCGCCTGGTTCGCCATCCTCGCCGAGCGGTGGAAACCCTCCTTCAGGTTGATGGACAACGCCGCGCACCACGGCCACCACGGCTGCCATAATTGCCCGGCTTGCCGTGCTCGCCTGGTTTGCCAGCCTCCCGAGCGACGGAAACCCTCCTTCAGGTTGATGGACAACGATGAGGTCATCTTCATCGATGACGATGATGTCGTCCATTGCTGTATCGCCGTCCATTGCTGTAGGTGGTGGCCTGGTGGAATACGATGGCTACGGCGGCGCCTGCGCTACCTGGGTCGTAACCAGCGTGCCGGCCGGGAGCAGAATATATAGGGGCAGACCTCCGTTGTTGGTTTCCAAAATTTATAGAGGCAAAATCAGGGCATATCTATAAGTTTTGGCTATCAATTGATTTATTACCAAAAACACAGATAGATTAAATTGTATTTATAGCCATAATCATGCTGCGGGCTACCAATTTCTCCAGACTCCTGTGCTGGCGCGTCTCGCTGGGCTTCTCCTCCGACTCTGTCTCTAGCTGGGCTGACTCACGTGGGGCAAGCTGTCCACAGCTCTTCTGCACCGCTGACCAGTGATGTCAAGGCGAGCAGCTGGTCGCAGCATCAGATCCCACGGATAGCAACATGCATCGGCCAACAGATCGTGGCAGGCTGACAACAGACAGCCAAGTACAGTATACCAGGTTACTGAACCAGAGGACATATTTCCACCGGAGTCCAGCCATCCAGGTTCGAGCAACAAGCATAAGATAGACAAAACTGGGCACAAACCACGACATAGATTAACGCATGGCACAAGGATCTCAGGATCACCGTTCTCATTTCTCTACATAGCCAAAAATCAAAAGGTGCACGGTCTTACTATAGATTAATCAGCGCAGCAGCGGCCAAAATGGGTACCCGCCGGGCCCAAGCATTGCGACCATAATTTACAGAAGAGGGGTAGAGCAAGGGACGAGAATGAATGGTTCCATCCATCTTAGTAGGCGTGCTCAAGGTCCCTGAAGTATTCGTGCTCGAGGGCGGCGCGGGCGTTGATTCTCTTGGTGGGATCTAGCCGCAGCATCTTCTGCAAGAACAATGGTGGGGAGAAAGTCAAGTCAGCGACATCAAGGTGTGTATACTGATACAATCGTATAGAATTCAGAGCAGTGAAAATGTGAAATGAAAGGCTAGCGTGAGCAAATAACGCTCTAGTCTGCTCATGTTGTGGAACTGACGTATCAAATCAGGATGCGGTGGTGTAACACAGGACGGACATAAAAGGGAATCTGTAAGGTGACATTCGACCCTGCTACTGGCAGTTGTACACAGAAGCAATGCGGTTTCAATATTCCAGTTTGGTGCGTGTCCACTAGACCACTACCCAGTGTTAGTCTGTCTTTCAGACTGGGCGAACTGCAACACCTCCAAAAAAAATGACCCCTGCACATTTAGATGTGCATGTTTGAAGAGAATATGACTCTGAACCAATATTGGAAGAGATGCCTACAATGCTACAACCCAGATGCACTTGCAGCCCCACAAGCATGCAATCAAAGATCAAACGTGTGCTAGTGAAAACAGGGAAGTTTGTACACAGATTAGGCTGAACATCATGTTAAAACAAATGTTAAAACAATAGACCTAGAATGCTGCTAGCCTGCTATGCCTCAATAATGCAAAATTAATGTAAGTACACAGAGACATCAGGTGACCACAAAAAAGGTAGAAACATATCATGCTAGGGTTTTCGTTTTCATTTCCCTCACTACCGGACCGAGTGTTTGCCGATGGCTTGATGCCATCGGCAAACACCGTATGCCATCGGAAAAGAGATTGCCGATGGCAAAGTGACGTGGCCATCGGCAACCTCCCATCGGCAATAAGCTCATCGGAAAACAAATTTTTGCCGATGGCAAAAGTCGATGCCATCGGAAAACTTTTTGCCGATGGCCGTGGCCCCCCATCGGCAAAATCTCCACGTCAGCCTCCCGCCGTCGGTGACGGCGGGTTTGCCGATGGGCGACGCCACGTGGCCATCGGCAAACGCCCTCATTTGCCGATGGCCACGGCCGTCGGCGGCTCTTTTTAATTTGTTTTTAAAAGAATTGACTGATTTTTTTTTTCCGATGGCCGTGGCCATCGGCAAACTTATGGTCGGTTTGCCGATGGCCACGGCCATCGGCAAATCCAGGGTATTGGGCAAAATTCCCCGGGTTTGCCGATGGGCGGCCATCGGCAAACCCGGGGAATTTTTTTTTTTCCTTTTTTTCCTGTTTTCTTCCATTTCCAGCACATATAATCACAAGCATAATAACACAAGCAACATATCCCCAATTCATCACATATATTCGCAATAATGCGCCATTTCAACCATAATATAGCATCAAATCCACATAACATGTCCGAAATCATCCATACAAGTCGAAATGGCTCCATAGAAGTCCCAATTCATGCATACAAGTCCAAATGCATCCATACAAGGCCAACATCGGCCAAACATGTCCGACGTGGCACAACAAGGTCCAAAATCAGCAATAGAAGGTACCTAGCTCGTGGCGCCGTCCCCTTGGGTCCCCGAGCCCCCAGAAGCATCCTCCCACGCAGGCCAACTCCCATGCGGCTGCTGCGGCTGCTGCCACGAGTACTGCCAGTGGCCGAGCTGCTGCTCGAGGAACCGAGACGGCCGGGCTGCCCTGCGGCGGCCACGAGTACCCGGCTGCGTAGGGAACTGAGACGGCCGGGCTGCCCCTGCGGCGGCCACGAGTACCCCTGCGTCGGTGGAGGACCCGGGACGAACGGCTGCGTGAGGAGGCTCTGGAAAGGACCCCAACCGGGCTGTGGAGCAGGACCCTGTGGAGAAGCACCCGCTGGAGGGCTAGCACCTGGAGTTGGGTTCGAACCCGACTGTGTCTGCACAAAGACCAAGTGATGGAATTAGTACCGGAGGCGGCATCACAAGCTAAAGCAATAGGCAATGTAGGGACTCACCGGACGAGGTGCAAGAAAAGGCGGCAGTGGAGGTGCTGGTGGTGGGAGCGAAGAAAGAGGTGGGGCTCACTCATTCCCATGGCACGCATGTCTTTGGGACATCTGCGACCACGCCCTGCGGTAGTGCGCGCAAGCTGCGGCCGCGTGCTCCTCGATAGGCAAGCGCCATCGCGCTCACGGTTGGCTAGCACCTCTGGACCGTGGCCACAATATTACACGAGCATGGTGGATTGTATTTGAAGGCAAGGTACATTATTTGTGAAACGGTCGAACGACGAATGAAACTCCACTTACCCGAAGACCCGCGATCCGCGCTGCGCCTTTGCTCGGGCCGCCGAGGCGCTATGGGGACCGCGGTGCGCCCTACGCGGGTCTTCCTTGCAGATCTCGGTCAGCGTCGGGACGAGGGAGGACGGGTCAATGGCGCTCGGTGGGCCATATAGAACCGGCCGTCTTGCTTCCCCTCCTCCCAACCTCATCACGAGGCGAGGGTCTATGGGCTCGGCGGTGACGTCGTAGGTGTCGCCATGGGCCTCTCGAGCGCGGCGGCGTACTTGGTGAGCTTGTCGTACACGACTGGGCTGGTGTACTTCTCGGGCCCGTCCGAAGAGCTGTACGTGGTGGAGGGCGCTTTCGCTGGGCCCTTGTGAGCAAGGGCCCATGTAACATCTCTGATGTTACGGTAAACTAAAACCTGACATGGCATCATAATCATTGTAAATCATCCATGTTAGGTTAACCCTGATATGCATTCACTAAAACAAGATTTATATTCTAGGTTGATTGTGCCTCTGAGATAATGTTTGTTACTGCCTTTGATAGCCTAGAGGTGTGTCGGCTCGATCAAACTCGATTTCATTTCGAAAACCCTGTTTCCGACAAACTCCGATTTACCCCCTTTTCTCTAGCTCAAAATCTATAAAGAATTTGGGGTTGGTCCAAAAAGCAATATTGTAGGGCTTGATGAGACCTACAATGTTGGTGAACAAAGTTTTTCAAGTTTTCAAAAAGAATTTCAAATAAATTTGAAAATACGGTTTTCCGACTACGTTGTCCCCTTTTCAATTTCAAATCATAATTCAAAAACTATGCATATTTTGGAAAAACATCTTTTGGAGAAAATGTGCAGTTTGAAAAGTTGAGTTTTCCATAGTTTTGGAGTTTTTCAAGTTATTTAGAAAAATCCAAAGTAATTTCAAATATTTCATTCTAGGGTTTTTGCCCCCTTTTCAAAATTTGATTCAAATTCAATTTTCCTTGCAGAATTTGAAAATGTGCCAGTTGAGAAAGTTGTAGAGAATGAAAAATTAGGCCAAGGTTGTTTTTGGAATTTTTCGAGTACAGTTCAATTTTTGGGAGTAATTTGCAAAATTCAGAAAGATCTGTCCATGCTACAGTGTCGCTGACGTCATCATCGTCCTCCTCCTCCCTCTGTTCTTGGTCACCGCCGCCATGCCGGCTTGTCGCCGCCGGCCGCCAGCGCATAGCCGCGCTCGAAGCTTCTCCGCCGCGTGTCGCCGTTCCCTCAGCCGTCCCAGCGCCTTAACCCCGCCCGGCCGGCCAACCACTCCTCCTCCTTATCCCTTCGTCTCGGCCGCCGCTCGCCATTCTTTGCGCCCGAGCTCCGCCTCCGCTCGCCGTCGCCGTTGCGTCGTTTCCGCCCAAGCAAATACCACCGCTAGCTCCGCCTCGTCCTCGCGCGTCCGTTGAGCTTGATCGTGGCGCCTTGCTCCCGCTAGAATCGCCGCACGCCCACTTTCTTCCTCGCGGTCGGTCGCCGAGCCGTCGTGATTCGCCATCGTCGTAGGTCGTCATCGTTGCTCCATTTTCCAATTCCTCTCGCCACCATGTTCGCCTTGATCGCCGGCACGTGATGCGCTCCTTGATTCTCAGTTTGGTGGACAGGACACGCCGGAACGCCGCCCTTGCCGCCGGGTCCGCCGCCGACGCCATTCCCGCCGCCGCCAAGCTCCCATCTCCGACCGTCCATCCTCTCCATCTTCAAGCGCATCGGCTCCGCGGTGAGCTCGCACTGTCTATGCCCTTTGCTTGGCCTCTAGTGCGTTGTAGCTCCCGCCGCCGTGTCTCGCCGCCGGTTCGCCGTGTCGCCGCCGCCGCGTCCAAGGCCGAGGCCGATAGGGCCTCGCGCTGCGTTCTTTGGCTCGCGCATCCCGCTCGCCGCATCGCGTAGCATCTAGCGCGTGCGCTAGCGCCGCCGGAACCGCCCCGACGAGCCCTGCCGCCGCTCCGCCTTTGCCGCCGGCAAGTGTGCGCCGCCGCGTCTGCCGTCGCATTAGTTGGCCCAGAAGGTGCGCCGTGTCGTGGGGATCGTGTAGAAGCCAGCAGCGCCGCCTGGAACCCCGCCGCCGGCGAGGAAACGCCGGCGAGGCCGCCGCCGCCGTCGGTCCGGCCGAGTGGGCCGAGTCGGACCGGCCTGCTTGCCCTATTGGGCCGATTTCGCCACAGTGTCGGGCCGGTCTGCGCACTGGTCTTTGGGCCGAGCAGGTGAAGCCGGCCCATGTTGTTTTTCTTTTTCTTTGAATTTATCTTTTCGAAATCGATGAATAGTGCTGATACTTGTTTATTTTATATAAAATTATTTAGGGCTCCAAAAATTGTGAAAATTTTTGTGTGAGTTCCCTGTCATGAGCTTGATCTAGGAAAAATTCAAAATGCCAATTTTGAGTAGTTTTGCTATGTTCAAAAATTACCTATTTTAATTGAAAAATGAGTCTTCTCGATTTTTAGTTATTTATTTATTTATCCAAAAATTATGAAAATTTATTGGTGCACTTGTTTTTGATATAAGCTACTTAAAATTAATTTTTGAGATTTATTTGACAACTTTTGTTTTAGGATTTAATTTCCCTAGTTATTAATTAATTGTTTGACTTTGGATTTGAGTGAAGACCCTAGGTCATCAACCCTAATGACCTTCGGCACTTTAATTAATTGTTTGCGCTTGTTTATAATCTTGTTTAGCATCCGTTGAGCATCATATTTTATATTCCATCATGTTGAAGCATTTTAATTATCTCGTGTAGTCCCGTGATCGGAGAGACTGTCGATTCCGTTTCCGAGGAATAGTTGTCGAGACAACCTAGTTCGAGGAAGTCAATCCATCTTTGGTGATTGGTCATCTTCCAGATACGTCGTTGAAGAACGTCTACACCGACTTTCGAGGCAAGCCCCGGATCCATCAACCAATTCCTTGATTTTTGCAAAAGTTTTATCACTTGAGTATGTATTGTTGCATTAAGTAATAGGAGTTGAGTGATAACCTACTTGACGCATTAACTTCCTTGATTATTTTAATATCATCCTTGAAACCGTTTTGATTGAAAAATACGTAACAATGCTTAGTCTTGCTAATTTAGTTCTGATTTCGAAAATATTTTCAAAAGGATATGCTTACCCTGTCGGTAAGTTTAATTTTACTTCGCAATGAAGTCGTTGATCAGAATATTGGGTTTCATCGAATGACGTCTCGATGTAATCCTTTGGTCTGGATCTGTTACATCTTTCAATGAAGCTGAGACCGGTCGGGTAACTTGCATCTGGGTTAGGGATGTAGTGTTTCCGATTGTGTCGGTTAAGGACCGTATCGTTGTAGGGCCGCTGTGGTTCGAGCCTTGCAACTAATCACATACTATGGTAAGCCTAAGACCCCGGCTATTCCATCATCGGAACGGACAAGCTGACTTTGGGAGTGGAGAGATGGCGGGAATACGAGTTACCCTCGTGGGCTTGGTCCTGGATTTGAGGCGTACGGTATTCTCGGGTGGCGCGGACCCGGGTTGGTTTTGGAAGATCGAGTGAAGGTTGATATATGCAAGATTTGGTTCTACATATATCGTGTGATTAGGGATCCCCGACTGGGTATAATCGATTCGAATTGTCGTTGCTCCTCGGTTATGGAGACTCGATCACGACTGCATCGTAGTAACTTATGGAACTTGAAGGAATTTTGTTGAAAGACTAAGATTGTGATCTCCATGAATTATCTTGATCTGCTGTAATCAAGCTAGACTAGGCTCACCTTAGAATCTAATGACTAATCTGGAAAGTAAAACTTGAGGTTGAAACTAGTTTAGTGCTTTTCTGCAAAATACTTTGATTCTTTGCTAAGCCTTACCTTGTCCTATATCGGCCTTCATTCACGAGTCTTCTCCCTCTTTTCGTCGGGTAAGTCTTGCGGAGTACTTTTGTACTCGGGGTTTGTTCTACCCTTGTTGCAGGTGTGTCCGTCTGGTTGAGGACGTCGAATAGTTTGTTTGGCTCCTGGGCAGAGCACTACGTTTTGGTGAATCATAAAGTTAAGTAATGGTATTCCACTACTATGGTTGTAATCAACATAACTTATTATTGTAAAGTTTTATTTATAAATGATTTGTAAACTTATGTTATCATAATACTTCCGCACTTTTACTACGATATATTTTATTTGTATAAAATTGTTGTAATACTGCAATGCTCTTATAATGATCGATCCAGTTCGAAAGATTCGTGGATGATTCGGGTTTCCCGAGGACACCCGACAGAACTTGTTAAGTCGTGTGGAACACATGCATAGCCATCTAAGGTCTTTAAGACAAGGATTAGTGCATGTGGGCCATATTACTTAGGAGGTTACGCCACGGTGGTATCGGAGCCGGATCGTTATTCTAGAGCTATTGTAGTATTCTTTGCGAAAACTTCAAAAGGTTTTGGATCTAATAAAATTTAACTTGACTATTTTGGTCCAAATTGCTTATCTCTTACCTATGCTCACTTCTATAGCCCTCTGGTCATGTTTAAAAGTTTATGGTGGAATATCATGTTATATTGCCCTATTTATAAAAGTTTACTTTTAAGTATGTGTTACATTAAAGTCTTTTAAGCTTAGAACGTAGGTCCGTTCATGCATCATGCATAATTAACTTTGTTAATAAATACTTTCCCTCTTAATGTGAATTGGGTTAGGTAGTATCAATCCTATTCTGCTAGCCTTGAGATCCCACCTATCTATTCTTTAATCTTGATCCTATCTTTTCTTTGAAAGCTCGAGTTTAAAGTTTGGCTTGTTATTCAACGAGATGTACTGTTCATACCCGAGCATCCGATGCTTGGGATTTCTCAAAATGGGGGTGATGATTCCAATCCTCCACCAGTTCAACCCGGTTGTGATACCCTTGCCGCTCTGGTCAATGCTACAACTATTCTAGCTCAGAATCAGAATATCACTCAGGGTAATCGTGGTCGGAATAATGGTGATGAGGTCACGTATTTTGATTTTGCATCCACTCAGCCACCAGTCTTCACCAAAGCGAGATGAACCTCTTGAAGCTGATTATTGGCTCCGCACCATGCAGCAAAAGTTTGATCTCATTCCTTGTACGAAGTTCGGAAGCCACTATTTGCGGCTCAACGGTGAGAGGTGCTGCGGTGGCTTGGTGGGAAAATCTTGTTGCCATACAACCCACTTGGTCATCGTATCACATGGACGAGTTTCGTGAAGCTTTCCGCACTCATTATGTTTCACAAGGTGTTATGAAAGTTAAGAAGGAAGAATTTTTATCTTTACAACAAGGTGATATGTCCGTCGTACGGTATGTGAGTGAGTTTAATCACTTATCCCAGTATGCACACGAGTATGTTGATACGAGATGATAAAAAGAAGGGTTACTTCTTGAGGGGTGCGGATAGTAAGATCTCGTATGATGATTTCTAGTGCTACTCTTAATACTACATTTTACGAGACGGTTGATATTGCTATCACTTGCGAAGCGTTAATCGTAAGCACCGAAGGCCAAGAAGAAGAAGGCTCTGAATATTTGAATCCTCGGGTAGTAAGCCTAAACGCCCGAAGATGATCTCGTCATCCTATAAATCATTTCTATACTCCTTATCATCCAGTCCGATTATCAAGCCCCGAGGGCACTTGTCCGTCCCATTTGTAGCTCTTTCTTATCCACATGATACCGAATGCTCTAGCGTTCGAAAACCCACTTTACAAATACAGAACTACCCATGTTACAATTGTGGAAAGTCTGGTCACTCTACAAGGGACTGTCCACATCCAAACCAGTACAATTCCAATGTTCTAAGTACTTCTGTGTCACATCAGAATCAACAGAAGAGCCAAATTAAGAAGAAAGTTGGGCGTGTCTTTTACACGCAAGCAGGTAATATTCCTGAGGGAGAGCCTATTTTGATGGGTATGTTCCAAGTTGCCAATCACTCAGCATTTATACTTTTTGACTCTGGAGCATCCCATACATTCATCAATCGGACATTTGTTATGAAGCATGAGATCCCAATTGGAGAAACAAAAGAAAATTTCTTTATTCGGTCACCGGAGGGCGTATGTGTACTAAGGAAATGGTACATCGGTACCCATAGACTTGGGTGGACATATCTTTCCCACATCAATGATTGTTCTAAAGGATCGGGATATAGATGTGATCCTAGGTATGAACTGGATGAATCGGCGAGGAGCTATTATTGATACGAACCGGACTATAAAAGTGAATTTATCGATGGCAAGTCGCAGTTGCTTATTCAATTCCCAACTCCTAAGAGGCAGTCAAGAGAATTTATGCAACCTACGTGAAGGAGATTCGAGATATCCTTGTAGTTAAAGATTTCCCGAGATGTATTTCCCGATGAGTTACCTGGTATACCTCCGAGATAGAGATGTGGAGTTTGCAATCGAGTTGAAGCCCGGTACTGCCCCAATATCCAGGCGAGCATATAGAATGGCACCACCAGAGTTAGCAGAACTCAAAGCTCAGTTGGAAGAATTGCTTAATAAAGGTTTTATCAGACACAGTAGTTCATCTTGGGGTTGTCCAGCCATCTTTGTAAAGAAGAAAGATAAAACCTTGAGGTTGTGTGTTGACTATCGTCCATTGAATGAAGTGACTATCAAAAATAAGTATCCTCAGCCTCGTATTGATCTGCTCTTAGATCAGTTGGCAGGAGCGAAAGTGTTTTCAAAGATCGATCTTCAATCTGGTTATCATCAGATCAAGATTCGTCCTGAAGATATTTCAAAGACTGCATTCACAACTAGATATGGTGCGTATGAGTATCGGTTATGTCTTTTGGACTTGCAAATGCACAAGCTCATTTCTTATATTTGATGAACTCGGTGTTCATGCCGAGAACTTGATCGGTTTGTGGTGGTCCTCACGATAATATCTTGATTTATTCCAAGAATGAAGAAGAACATGTTGAACACCTCGGAATAGTTTGCAACGTCCGAGAGAACATCGGCTATATGCTAGGTTCGGCAAGTGTGAGTTTTGGCTTAAGGAAGTCCAATTCCTTGGATATGTTTTATCACGATAAGGGCATAACTATTGACCCTAGTAAAGTAAAGGATATTCTAGATTGGAAATCACCAACCACCATTTTCGAGGTCCGTAGTTTCCTTGGAATGGCGGGTTATTATCGCAGATTTATTGCTAACTTTTCAAAGGTAGCTAAGCCTATAATTGAGTTGTTGAAGAATCAAACCAAGTTTGTTTGGTCACCTAAGTGTGAGGAGGCATTTCAGTCCTTAAAGAAGTCATTGACTCTTTGCTCCGATTTTAGTTCAACCGGATATGGAGAAACAGTTTGATGTTTATTGTGATGCTTCGGCATTGGTCTTGGTTGTGTACCGATGCAAGAGGGCGAGTTATTGCTTATGCATCAAGACAGCTCAAGCGTCATGAAGAACATTATCCAACTCATGATCTAGAGTTAGCGGCGGTTGTTCATGCCTTGAAGATTTGGCGTCACTATCTATTGGGTAACACATGTCATATCTATACGAGATCATAAGAGTTTGAAGTATATCTTCACTCAAGAAGAATTGAATATGAGGCAAAGAAGATGGTTAGAACTGATTAAAGATTATGATCTCGAAGTGCATTACCATCCTGGTAAGGCAAATGTGGTTGCCGATGCACTTAGTCGAAAAATTCATTGCAACTGTTTGACAGTGAAGCCCCTGGATATTTCTTTATGTCATGAGATAGAAAAGTTGGGGATAGAGATGATACAACAAGGCAGTCTGACTAACATTTCTATTGAGTCAACTATCCGAGATCAAATTATCATTGCTCAGAGAGATAGTAAAGGTATGGAATATATCAAGGAGAAAGTTAGAAAGGGAAAAATATCCTATTTCAGAATTGATGAAGCAGATGTTATATGGTTCAAGAATCGTCTGGTCGTACCAAAAATTCCTGAATTACGTCAAAGGATCCTCGATGAAGCACATCTTTCAAGATTCTCTATTCATCCAGGAAGCAATAAGATGTACCATGATTTGAAACGAGAGATTACGGTGGACTAAAATGAAGATAGAAATTGCTCGATATGTCGCTAGATGTGACACTTGTCAAAAAGTGAAAATTTGTGCACTTAAAGTCTGCTGGAGAATTGCAACCATTGCCTATTCCCGCTTGGAAGTGGGAAGATATCGGTATGGATTTTATAGTGGGCTTACCCAAGACATCAAGAGGATTTGATTCCATCTGGGTTATTGTGGATCGACTCACAAAGTCAGCTCATTTTATTCCAGTCAAGACAGATCATTCAGCTTTGACATATGCTAAGTTATATATTACACGAATCTTAAGCCTTCATGGGGTACCAAGGACTATTGTTTCCGATAGGGGTACACAATTTGTCTCACAATTTTGGAAGCAATTCCATAAGGCAATGGGTACCAAATCTCTTTATAGTTCAGCCTATCATCCACAGACTGATGGTCAGACAGAAAGAGTCAATCAGATTCTTGAAGACATGTTGAGGTCTTGTGTATTGAATTTTCCAGAGAAGTGGGATGAATGTTTACCATTAGCATAGTTCTCTTACAACAACAGTTATCAAGAGAGTATCAAGATGGCACCATTTGAAGCACTATATGGTCGAGATGTCGGACTCCATTAAACCGGTCGAACCGGAGAAAGATGGTTTTCGGGGTTGATCTTGTGAAAGAGGCGAAGAAAAGGTTAGGCAGTCTGAGAACAAATTGAAAGTAGCTCAATCTCGACGAGAAAAGTTATGCGAGATAAGAGGCGTCGACCTCTAATGTTTGCCAAAGGAGATTATGTATATCGAAAGTATCACCCATGAAGGGAGTTAGTCGCTTTGGAGTTAAAGGCAAATTAGCACCTCGTTATATTGGTCCATTTCAGATCTTAGCAAAATGTGGTAAGGTAGCATACCGTTTGCGGTTACTGAACGGTTGGCAATGAGTACACAATGTGTTTCATGTGTCACAACTCAAGAAATGTCTTCGACCACGACAAGATTGTTGATGTTGAAGGGATTGAACTGGATCCCGATTTGACTTATCTTGAATATCTGTCGAGTTGGATCGAAAGATCGTGTCACCCGAAGCCGAACAACCAAGTGGTACAAGATACAATGGGATCGGCATTCGGAAGAAGAAGCTACATGGGAGTCGAGGATTATCGTTAGAAAATTTTCCGAGTTCTATGCTTCTATCTAAGTTATAATTCCCTCTATGAGTTGTAAGCTGATGCAGTGTGAGTTGTAAAAACCCTTTTCCTTATGTACTTGTTCGAGATGTGTTGCTTGACACATTTCCTTTTCCATTACCTAACCCAAGGCTTTAAATCTCGGGGCGAGATTTCTTTAAGGGGGAAGGGCTGTAACATCTCTGATGTTACGGTAAACTAAAACCTGACATGGCATCATAATCATTGCAAATCATCCATGTTAGGTTAACCCTGATATGCATTCACTAAAACAAGATTTATATTCTAGGTTGATTGTGCCTTTGAGATAATGTTTGTTACTGCCTTTGATAGCCTAGAGGTGTGTCGGCTCGATCAAACGCGATTTCATTTCGAAAACCCGTTTTCGACAAACTCCGATTTACCCCCTTTTCTCTAGCTCAAAATCTATAAAGAATTTGGGGTTGGTCCAAAAAGCAATATTGTAGGGCTTGATGAGACCTACAATGTTGGTGAACAAAGTTTTTCAAGTTTTCAAAAAGAATTTCAAATAAATTTGAAAATACGGTTTTTCGACGGTTGTCCCCTTTTCAATTTCAAACCATAATTCAAAAACTATGCATATTTTGGAAAAACATCTTTTGGAGAAAATGTGCAGTTTGAAAAGTTGAGTTTTCCATAGTTTTGGAGTTTTTCAAGTTATTTAGAAAAATCCAAAGTAATTTCAAATATTTCATTCTAGGGTTTTTGCCCCCTTTTCAAAATTTGATTCAAATTCAATTTTCCTTGCAGAATTTGAAAATGTGCCAGTTGAGAAAGTTGTAGAGAATGAAAAATTAGGCCAAGGTTGTTTTTGGAATTTTTCGAGTACAGTTCAATTTTTGGGAGTAATTTGCAAAATTCAGAAAGATCTGTCCATGCTACTACGGTGTCGGCGCGTCATCATCGTCCTCCTCCTCCCTCTGTTCTTGGTCACCGCCGCCATGCCGGCTTGTCGCCGCCGGCCGCGCCAGCGCATAGCCGCGCTCGAAGCTTCTCCGCCGCGTGTCGCCGTTCCTCAGCCGTCCAGCGCCTTAACCCCGCCCGGCCGGCCAACCACTCCCCCTCCTCCTTATCCCTTCGTCTCGGCCGCCGCTCGCCATTGCTGCGCCCCGAGCTCCGCCTCCGCTCGCCGTCGCCGTTGCGTCGTTTCCGCCCAAGCAAATACCACCGCTAGCTCCGCCTCGTCCTCGCGCGTCCGTTGAGCTTGATCGTGGCGCCTTGCTCCCGCTAGAATCGCCGCACGCCCACTTTCTTCCTCGCGGTCGGTCGCCGAGCCGTCGTGATTCGCCATCGTCGTAGGTCGTCATCGTTGCTCCATTTTCCAATTCCTCTCGCCACCATGTTCGCCTTGATCGCCGGCACGTGATGCGCTCCTTGATTCTCAGTTTGGTGGACAGGACACGCCGGAACGCCGCCCTTGCCGCCGGGTCCGCCGCCGACGCCATTCCCGCCGCCGCCAAGCTCCCATCTCCGACCGTCCATCCTCTCCATCTTCAAGCGCATCAGCTCCGCGGTGAGCTCCTGCACCTGTCTATGCCCTTTGCTTGGCCTCTAGTGCGTTGTAGCTCCCGGCCGCCGTGTCTCGCCGCCGGTTCGCCGTGTCGCCGCCGCCGCGTCCAAGGCCGAGGCCGATAGGGCCTCGCGCTGCGTTCTTTGGCTCGCGCATCCCGCTCGCCGCATCGCGTAGCCTCTAGCGCGTGCGCTAGCGCCGCCGGAACCGCCCCGACGAGCCCTGCCGTCGCACCGCCGTGCCGCCGCTCCGCCTTTGCCGCCGGCAAGTGTGCGCCGCCGCGTCTGCCGTCGCATTAGTTGGCCCAGAAGGTGCGCCGTGTCGTGGGGATCGTGTAGAAGCCAGCAGCGCCGCCTGGAACCCCGCCGCCGGCGAGGAAACGCCGGCGAGGCCGCCGCCGCCGTCGGTCCGGCCGAGTGGGCCGAGTCGGACCGGCCTGCTTGCCCTATTGGGCCGATTTCGCCACAGTGTCGGGCCGGTCTCTGCACAGTGCTGGGCCGAGCAGGCTGAAGCCGGCCCATGTTCTGTTTTTCTTTTTCTTTGAATTTATCTTTTTCTGAAATCGATGAATAGTGCTGATACTTGTTTATTTTATATAAAATTATTTAGGGCTCCAAAAATTGTGAAAATTTTTGTGTGAGTTCCCTGTCATGAGCTTGATCTAGGAAAAATTCAAAATGCCAATTTTGAGTAGTTTTGCTATGTTCAAAAATTACCTATTTTAATTGAAAAATGAGTCTTCTCTCGATTTTTAGTTATTTATTTATTTATCCAAAAATCATGAAAATTTATTGGTGCACTGTTTTTGATATAAGCTACTTAAAATTAATTTTTGAGATTTATTTGACAACTTTTGTTTTAGGATTTAATTTCCCTAGTTATTAATTAATTGTTTGACTTTGGATTTGAGTGAAGACCCTAGGTGATCAACCCTAATGACCTTCGGCACTTTAATTAATTGTTTGCGCTTGTTTATAATCTTGTTTAGCATCCGTTGAGCATCATATTTTATATTCCATCATGTTGAAGCATTTTAATTATCTCGTGTAGTCCCCGTGATCGAGGAGAGACCTGTCGATTCCGTTTCCGAGGAATAGTTGTCGAGACAACCCTAGTTCCTGAGGAAGTCAATCCATCTTTGGTGATTGGTCATCTTCCAGATACGTCGTTGAAGAACGTCTACACCGACTTTCGAGGCAAGCCCCGGATCCATCAACCAATTCCTTGATTTTTGCAAAAGTTTTATCACTTGAGTATGTATTGTTGCATTAAGTAATAGGAGTTGAGTGATAACCTACTTGACGCATTAACTTCCTTGATTATTTTAATATCATCCTTGAAACCGTTTTGATTGAAAAATACGTAACAATGCTTAGTCTTGCTAATTTAGTTCGGATTTCGAAAATATTTTCAAAAGGATATGCTTACCCTGTCGGTAAGTTTAATTTTACTTCGCAATGAAGTCGTTGATCAGAATATTGGGTTTCATCGTCTCGATGTAATCCTTTGGTCTGGATCTGTTACATCTTTCAATGAAGCTGAGACCGGTCGGGTAACTTGCATCTGGGTTAGGGATGTAGTGTTTCCGACTGTGTCGGTTAAGGACCGTATCGTTGTAGGGCCGCCTGTGGTTCGAGCCTTGCAACTAATCACATACTATGGTAAGCCTAAGACCCCAGCTATTCCATCATCAGAACGGACAACTGCGCACTGGGAGTGGAGAGATGGCGGGAATACGAGTTACCCTCGTGGGCTTGGTCCTGGATTTGAGGCGTACAGTATTCTCGGGTGGCGCAGACCCGGGTTGGTTTTGGAAGATCTGAGTGAAGGTTGATATATGCAAGATTTGGTTCTACATATATCGTGTGATTAGGGATCCCCAGCTGGGTATAATCGATTCGAATTGTCGTTGCTCCTCGGTTATGGAGACTCGATCACCTGACCTGCATCGTAGTAACTTATGGAACTTGAAGGAATTTTGTTGGAAGACTAAGATTGTGATCTCCATGAATTATCTTGATCTGCTGTAATCAAGCTAGACTAGGCTCACCTTAGAATCTAATGACTAATCGGAAAGTAAAACTTGAGGTTGAAACTAGTTTAGTGCTTTTACGCAAAATACTTTGATTCTTTGCTAAGCCTTACCTTGTCCTATCGGCCTTCATTCACGAGTCTTCTCCCCTCTTTTCGTCGGGTAAGTCTTGCGGAGTACTTTTGTACTCGGGGTTTGTTCTACCCTTGTTGCGGTGTGTCCGTCGGTTGAGGACGTCGAATAGTTTGTTTGGCTCCTGGGCGAGCACTACGTTTTGGTGAATCATAAAGTTAAGTAATGGTATTCCACTACTATGGTTGTAATCAACATAACTTATTATTGTAAAGTTTTATTTATAAATGATTTGTAAACTTATGTTATCATAATACTTCCGCACTTTTACTACGATATATTTTATTTGTATAAAACTGTTGTAATACTGCAATGTCTCTTATAATGATCGATCCAGTTCGAAAGATTCGTGGATGATTCGGGTTTCCCGAGGACACCCGACAGAACTTGTTAAGTCGTGTGGAACACATGCATAGCCATCTAAGGTCTTTAAGACAAGGATTAGTGCATGTGGGCCATATTACTTAGGAGGTTCTGCCACAGCCCACCCCATGTACTCGTTGATGGGCTGCCCGTCGTGGTGCTCCCTCTGCGAAGAAAACAGAAAACATGGTTACAAGTAGAGATATATGAAATCCGGCGCTATAAGAAATGGTTGAACACAAGCATACCCATGTTTCCATGAACTCGCTGAGGTTCTGGCTCCCCTGGTGGTGTGAGACCCCGGACCTCGCCATCTCTTCCAAGCGCTTCACCCGACGTGCTCTGTGCTCCACGTACGCCGCCGGCGTTTGCCACCCTCTGACAATCGTACGCCAGCAGTCGGCGTACTTGCTGCACCAGCCGGAGGTGTACGCATGACATTCAAGTATTAGATCTTTCGAGATAATGAGTTGAATGTGTCACATAAGGAATCACGGCGGATGTTTTCCTACTTATTTACTGCATGTCTTGCTCCTCGGTGAGGTCGGTCTCCGGCTCACATATGAGCTCCACGGCTGGGGGTCTTATCCACCTTCACCCCCGAAGTTGGCGTAGTAGGAGATGACGGCCAGGTGTGCGCCTCGTAGAACATGTCCTTGATCCGCAACTCGCAAACCTTGTCCCGATGCCGGTCCGCCACATCGGGGTCCGCCCTCCGCCAACCTATAGTACAAGCGCACACGGGCATCAAACATCATTCCATTGTTTGAGAAAAGTCCAACAAATGCGTAGTATTGAGATATGCGTTGCGATTGAAAGACTCACCCTTTAACTCCCTCTTGATCTTCTCGGCGAGGACTTCCCCACGTGCGTCCTTGATTAGGAAGTAGTATGGCCATTTGTCGGGCACGATCGTCCTCCCATCGATGGTGACCAAGCCGGGGAAGTTTGCCTTAATCACTCGCCCCCTGGATGCTAGTGACATGGGCGAACACTTCCGGCCGACACCTTTCTCCAGCCACGCACATAAACAACAATTGTTAGTATGCAGTTTTAATTCGAAAATAAAATAAGAACAAGTACAGAAATCAACAATGGATACTTACGTCCCAGAGATCACGATCTGCGGGCGGTCCTCAGGGCGCGGCAAGTGCTCAGGGAGCCTAGCGGGCCCGCGCTGGAAGGGCTTCTTCGCGGTGCCTGTGGAAGCCGAGGTGCCTGCAGTCTCCTCCTCCTCCTCGTCGTCGTCGCCACCGCCGCCGCCGCCGTCCTCCTCGTCATCGTCGTCGCCACCGCCACCGCCGCCGCCGTCCTCCTCCTCCTCCTCGTCGTCGTCGTCACCACTGCCGCCGGCACAAACAGCCTCGTCCTCAAACGGCCTCATCCCCGCGAGTCCTCCGCCTACTCCCGCCCCGGCTGGTCGACGGCTCCACCTCAAGCTCCTCGTCGTCCTCCTCCTCGTGGTTGCCGGCCTCCACGTGCTCCTCGTGGTGGCCGGCCTCCACGTGGTCGCCGGGGCCCGAGGTGCATGTACTTGGACTGACGTTACGTCGGCGCGACCGTCCTCCGCTGGCATTTTGTCAAGTGCACGCAATGACAAAGATTAAAACAGTTAGTATTAGTAGATTGCAAGTACTTGTAAAGAAAACATAAATGTAAGGTAATATAAATAACGGTATCAATATTACATGGATTAGAAACTATCTCCGCAAACGGCAATATTGCTGGCGAGCGCTCATCCTCGTCATCGATCTTGTCGTCATCACTATCAATATTGTCGAGCTCTCTTAAGTCCTCATCATTAGGCGCTACATGTTCCCCAACTTCTACATCGCGTCGCGTCCCCGGAGCATCTAGGATTCTTAAGTCCTCGGCATCGTGCACCTCATCACCCTCGTCCTCATCGATGTCGTTGTTTACTTTCATACTCATCAACGAATCAATGTCTATCTCCAACTTACCTTCTAACCCCTCGGGTTGATAGAACTCATACGCCCTTGGGTCAAAGTTGTAATCATCATCGTTCGGGACCGCCGCTTTACCGCGTGGCGATACGAACTGCACAAGGCTCCAACCCGCAAGGCGCTTGTCATTCGGTTTGCCCATGGGGGTAATAAACTTGCTTGGCGTCTCGGTTAGCAACAATATAGACATCGTCTCCTCCATATTTGGAATCTGTCGGATTTCGACTTGCCCAATCTTAAGGTCCTTTTTTGTGACACGGGGATCGAACCAATGGCATTTGAACATCACGGGCTTACAACCTAGGAACTTGCCAAAGTCAAGCTCCAATATCGTTCGACTATGCCGTAATAGTCCTTCCCATCCGTCTTAGGGAGTCCGAACTCCGGTGCACGTGGTTTTTAGATTGCCCCGTTTCTCTTCGTAGCTTCTCGTGCGAAACCGATAGCCATTCACGTCATAAACGTCGAATGACTTGACATGTCGATCGAAGGTTTGGCCCACACATCTCAATGCGGGACTCATTTCCACATCACAATTAGCACACGGTTAGGACAAGGTGGATAGTTAAGTTAATCGCTCATAGGAGCAAAGTGGAATCGAGGTTAGGTAGATAGTTACCTTTTTGCTGAACCAATTGACGAAATCGGGCGTATTATGTCCGAGAAGATGGTCTTTCTCATCCTCGGTAGGAGCCCTCGCAGCTCCTTTGTTCATTAATAAAGTCCCGGAGAAACAATAGACAAGAGGGGTCGGATCAATAGGTGGAGGATAGTGGCGACGTATGGAACAAACTCATCGAGAACTTACTCTTGATAATCAATCGTTTCCTCAAGGTTCAACAACAAGTACATCATGATAGTGTGCCACTCATCATGCCGCAAGTAACGAGGGGTCCACTGCTCCTGCTCTTCCGAGATCCCCTACGAAAAGGCCGAGAGTGCCACTCGTCACGCTCCGTGATCACATGTGGAGATGTCGGGTTTTGACCATCCGACGTCACAACTTGCTCGAAACTTTTTGAAATTTTTACCACACACTACACATGCCATGCCAACACAACTCCTCAAGTTTCGTCAATTTCGGACACCGTTTGAATTTTATATAATTTAGAAACACTTTCCCGCCACGTCACTACCCATGTTACGAGGCCAACACGGTCGTAATTTCATGCGAGCTCTGGATATGGCCTCAACTTACTCCGAGAATCATGAATATCATTTTCGAATCAAAAGTCTGCATTATTTCATGTACTGCAGTTCAAATTTTGAGGTGCGGGAAAAATTCAAAGAAAACAAAATAATTCCCGAAATATAGCTACAAAGTTCAAAAATGTCCCAAATTGAGGTGGCTTGTATGTGAGGTAGGAAGACACCAGGAAAAAAATGGGAAGCAAAAAACAAAAAAAAGGATTGTTTGCCGATGGCCTTGGAAAGCCATCGGCAAATATGGTTTGCCGATGGCCGGCCATCGGCAAACAAAGTGGGCCTAGGCGCTGCCCAGGCTGCCACGTGGCCACGGTTTGCCGTTGGCCGTGGCCATCGGCAAAAGCCATAGTTTGCCGATGGCCTAACGGCGAAGCCATCGGCAAATCGGACGGCGTCGGTCGCCGTCAGGTCCTGGCATAGTTTGCCGATGGTGTCGATATGCCGATGGCTCGGCCATCGGCAAACCAATTCTAGGCCGATGGCTTTTTGTCGCCGATGGCCTGGCCATCGGCAAATAGGCGTGTTGCCGATGGCCGCTGTTCGCCGATGGCCCGACCATCGGCAATAATGTGTTTGCCGATGGCTTCACTTTGCCATCGGCAGAGCGGGATGTTTGCCGATGGCAGATTCCTTGGCCATCGGCAAACGTCTGGGCCATCGGCAAACACTCGCTCTCCGGTAGTGCCTCTTCTCCCAGTGGATAAAATCTTGGGCTACTCAAATGCAAACAGATTTTCTGGCCTTCCCATAAACCCACAAAGAAGGCCACGCCATCTATTCAATAAGAATAACCAATGACATGGGTAAAAAGCAGAAGATGATCTAGTAGACTGAGGAAAAGTGGAGAACATAAGTAAACACGAATGCTAAGTAGAAAATGCAGAATTCACGAGTCACTTACAGATAGAAGGTCGATTCCAGCTGGTTCAAGTGTTGGAACCACCGTTGCAAGATCCTACGGTATGAACCTCATGTTAGAGCCAAAAAAGGTAATCATTGTAACATTAAATTATCCTCATACACAAGCAAAAAGAATATTCCAAACTTACAAGTTTTCATCCACACTAACAACTTTGCAAAAATAAAAAGAACCTATTTATTATTTACCACAGATGGCCACTTTGGGAAAGTCGACTTGTAATCAGGTAATGAAGCAACATCTGGCCATGTTTCTTCAGTTGGAGTGCCCAAAATTCTGCATTAACAAAAGAGAATGGACAACCCAGATAAGATAATTTTTCCTGCAACATGCAATAAACTAAAGAAAGCTTGAACAACTCTTGTAAATAAGACCTGAAGATCTTAAACATCTGATCAATCTCGGCATCACCAGGAAAGAGTGGCTTCTGGTTCACCATTTCAGCGAAAATACAACCAACTGACCACACGTCAACAGGGGTTGAATAATGCCTTGCACCAAGAAGAATCTCCGGTGCCCTATACCAAAGTGTCACCACCTAATAAAAAGTTCAGTTCCAATTAAATGGTGCCAAGCACAAAAGGAAAGGAGAAACATGGTAACAGTTCTTTCATATAAATGCCAACCCCAATGATGTTTGTATCAAGTCAAAGAAGACACCCAATTTGAAATCAGTGACTTCTAACAAAGGATTGCACTATCGCCAAGCAGATGAGTGTTTTTTTCTAAAACTTTTCTTCTTAACAGTGCAGCTTTATACAAATTTGGCAAAATTCTATTAAGATATGTATATGCATAAGTATGTGTTCTGTTTCTCTTTCCGTTTTTGGCTTCTAACACTTGATCTGTCCTATGAACAGGACAAAGTAAGCAATCCTAAGGCATATACTACAGAAAAGCACGTGCAAATGACGTTACATGCAGTTACTAAATAACCTTTACAAAAATATGAAAGGTGTGCAAGTGAGTCAGACAGTGGTACTGGTATGCCATGAAGAAAAACGTATGCATGTAGCCTAACAAACTGTCAATTATGATTTGTTGAGCAACAAAGTCAACAGTGATCATTAGAACTGCACTATATATAGGTGTATCTCCAAGAACATGAGTGGTTTTTTAGAATTCCTTCTCAAAAGTCTTTGCACAAATATGAAAAGCGTGCAAGTCAGACGGTGAAACCAGTACGCCATGAAGAAACGGCCTAACAAACTGAACAATTACGAACAGTCGAGCAACAAAGGCATTGATTATAGCCTTTTTTGTTGTGTTCGTGTTCATGAACAAATAACTACATTCAGTTCCAATACGCCAGCAAGATGGCACGGCAATTTCTGAATTCCCCAGATATCGTGGATTGACTCACCCAGACGCCTTAAGTCAGCATAGAATACTACCAGACAACCAACATGTTGTCGTCAGGGTGTGAAATGAAATGGTACCTCATGAGTGAAAGTCCGGACAGGGATGTCGAACGCCCTGGCCAGTCCAAAGTCGGCGAGCTTGACGATATTGTTGCGGCGATCGATGAGCAGGTTCTGCGGCTTGAGGTCGCGGTGGAGCACGCGGTGGGAGTGGCAGTAGGCGATGCCCCGCAGGATCTGGTACAGGAAGCTCTGCAAGGCACAGGGAGCATTACATTTTGTGTTTCATGTCTCGCAGTTATCAGTGTGCTGTAGTAGGTGGTACGGTAACAATATGAGCACTGTACGGCGGCTGAATGGAGAGAGGAAGGGAAGGAAACAGAGTCTGACTTTGACGACGTGGTGGTTGTTGAAGTCGGCGGAGGAGTCCATGTGCTTCTTGAGGTCGAGGTCGAGGAACTCGAAGACGAGGTAGATGCACTTGTCGTTGTGCACAACGTCCTGCAGCCTGCATAACGGAACGAGCGCATCAGCAGGTAGGAACGCCCGGCCGGGGCAATGTTGCAATAGCACACAAACAAACCCCGTTGAGGAGCGAGAAGTGATAAGTTCCGACAAGTCGTAGCAAGTAACCTGACGATGTTGCGGTGCTGCATCTCCTTGAGGAGCGAGACCTCGCGGATGGTGGTGGACGGGACGCCCTCGTCCACCTGGTCGAGGCGGATCTTCTTGAGCGCGATGGTCTCCTTGGTGTGGCGGTCGACGCCCTTATACACCACCCCGTACATGCCCTCCCCGATCTTCTCCGTCTTGTCGTACTGCGCCCGCGTTACATTACATTACAAATCATCACATCAGGTACATCAAATACACACAGACAGAGCTCATCGCAACAGCGCCCGGCCGAGAAGGGAGGGAGAGATCGGAGTCGGCGGGCGGGCGAGCTCACCTGGTCCATGGCGGGGCGATCGGAGACGGATCGGGCGGAGACGAACTGGAGTGGTGGTGGGTGGAAATGGAATGGAAGGGAGGAGTGGTGCGTGCGTGTGGAGTTGTGGACTCGAGCGAGCTGAGTTGAGCCCGGAGCCCCCGGGGTTTGCGTGGCCTGGACCCGGCCTCACCAAGCAACTCCAACTGCGGGAAGCGTGACCCACGAACGTCAACCGCCCCCGCCTAACAAACCCCGAAAACCGAGCCGTGGGGTCAGCCATGCTGCGCAACCAGCATGGCCTTCTATCGCAGCAAAGAGGAGATATCTAGAATGAAGAAGTTCTAACAACACTCTCTTACAAAAAGAGGTAGAACTTTTAACAGATGCTATGATACATTTTAAGAACCCGCTCTTAAGTAATCCATATTTCACTAAAAATGCATAGAAAAAACAAAAAAAGCAGTCTGCTGAAATAAATAGATAATAGTTATCCTCGAATGATCTGATACAAATAACTGACTGCTGCCTGAGAAATGGAATGGATATCTGAAAGTTCATCTCATCCAGACTCAAGAAACCAGGAGTGCTAGAGGGAGGGACACAGCAAGGAGGGTTAAGACCACACACATTCAGCTGACAGAAGTTCTTTCATATGCTTCTTGACTACCTTCTTAGCATTCACTGAACCACCATCAAGCTCAGCAAACATCTTAGTCTGTGAATCTTCAAACTTGTCACTCTACACATCGATCACCAACGACACGTCGCTCCTGAACTCATCAGCTGACACATGGATCGATTTCGGAGGAGACGATCGATGATCCTACAAGTTTCAGTAATGAAGAAAAAAAAAACTAAGGCCTAAAAGAACAGGACATCAGCTAAAAAGGTGCCACCACAAAAAAAAAAAAAAAAAAAAAAAAAAAAAAAAAAAAAAGAGGGTATCCTAGAGACAAATTAATCACATGGTACCAACCTCGAGAGAAACTAGGGAAGTGCTATATACAAGTAAAAACCCCAATGTTAAAATATTTAGCTTATTACCTGAGAGGCTAGGCTAAGTAGCTTCAGAAGTGAAGCTTGAGATGTAGGGGCAACCAGCCGGGCAGGTGATGGCATCTGGAGTTCACTAAAACGTTTGACTTGTTGCATTGTTTTCCTCAACGTTTGACTGGATCTCTGAATTCAGTTTGTGATGAGAATACTGAATGTTGCAACCTTTCGCCTGATACTGTTGCTTCCTACTAATGTTGTACGGTTGTAGTATTACTGCAGGTTTGAATGCATGCTCAACATATTATATATATCTACTTGAGGGCAAATCATTGGATATGGGAAAATGAATATGCTCCTTCACTTTAGAAAAAAATATGGCTATGCTCCCAATCTGAGTATACTTGCATAGTGTGTTCCTGTGTTCCTAGGATGCTCACCTTGAAAACGGCAAAAGAGCTAAGCATATATACAGAACTCAAAATGTCACCCCATGCTCCATGTTGCAGGCTTGCAGTAGAAGTGACAGATGATAGTGCTTTGAGAGTTCAGATACTGAATTGACATTGTTTTGCTATGCTAGGAATTAATCAAAGTTGACATATACTTAATCTACATAAACAAAATGATGCAATTTACAGAATTCGCCTTGTAAAATTGCCACAAGAATCATAGTCTCGAACGCTCAATTTGATAAAATACATTTAACAATCACACTAATATATTGAGCTACAATATCAGCTCACAACAATTTCCAATCTATCCAATCTAAAATCAATATTCAGTCAGAAAACTCTGGTCTGAAGCTCTTCTCTGGTGCCTCTGGTCGAGCCACTCAGCCTTCTGGAGGAGGCCGGTAGCACCCACTTCCTTTTTCCCTCCCTGACCCCGCCCTCCACTCCATCTACAGTGCCCTCCCTGACCGACCGACTGCTTTCTCCGTCACTGCATCAACCTCCGAACATACCCAGTCCCAGCCTTGCTGCTTCCTACAGGCCTGCAAAACACCCCAACAGCTTGGCGTGGAAAGCGTTCTGCAGGAACACTGGCTTCTCCTCCCGCACCTGCCTTCAACCAATCTCCTGATCCGGTATCTGTATTCACTTTAAAATGATCACTCTGAGGTTTTGCTATTTGAGACTGACGAACCTGCAACTGACGAGTTTCCGACAACAGGCACAGATTTCCTTGTGTTTGGAAACTGTCCGATTTCCTTGTGTCTGGAACCTGCCCGTCAGAAGTACGCCACTTATCTGGCCTTTCTCCGCCTGCCTTCCTCCCTCCAGCTATTCCTCTCCCCACACCATAGCCATAGCAACATCACAATTATAAGCTGCTGTCTTTGGTCAAGTTTTTTAATCTTCAACATCATCTCTTCATGAGACCGCTGCTGCCGGCTTCTGCCTCACGTCCTCCAAATTCAATTCCCTCCAAACTGGTTTGGTCTCTTTGAAGTTTAGAAAGAGTTGGGCTCCGTCCTTGTCCAGTCATACAGCACACAATGTCTAGCTTCATCGCCCGCCGTTGAAGCTCATTCCTCGCTGCTAGTGTGTTGTGGCTACGCCGCCAAAGAAAATGCTTGACTCTGGGTGGACAGTCTATACAGCTTCTGCCAAAAGACATGATCAGTCGCGACACTCGTTTCCTGGCTAATCTAGTTGCTTGGCGGACATTATACGCCGATTTGACCGAGAGAAGGGCCCTTTGCTACCATACACCAAGCTTTGATAGGTGACAAAGGTATTAAAAAAAAAAACTAGTATTGCCGAAAATTTCCTCATTCTTATCTGACAAGATGATGGCTTTTGTTCAAGCACAGACTTCGACATCAACGCAAGGATTTGAGTACAGGATGACCGCTGCTATTTTTTTTATGATATGATGAAAGGAAATATCTGATCTAGATATATGAAAACTACATGTTTAAAATTTTGAGCACGTTATTATGGTTCAATAAGTGATTTATGGTTACATTTCTTTCGCTCTTTATCATCAAAATCAATCCCTCGTAGGACCGGCCAGTCACTCTCATCTGCCAATCAATGGGTAGCAAGTGCCGCATCCTGCCTCACTTAAAGCTATATCAAACTCGTCATGACTTTTTTTCATTATCATTTTTTGGAAACCGATATATATTTGGATCAAATTAGTTAACAAGAAAATTATGTGTCGCAAATTTGTATCCTATATAAAAATGTGTATCCAAAATAGCATGTGTGCACAATGCAGTGTCAGTGATCAAGTAAAAAAGAAGTGTATCCTTCAAATTGTGCATGTGCACGTCTAGCAAAAGCAAAAGAGGCGAAGTTCAGATATGAAAAAAATGTAAGCACTCCTGAAATAAAAACTGAGCTACGCTAAGGGTAATTTATACGGTCCTCTGCGTTTACGGTCTACTATACGGCCCACTGCGTTGTTTACGCTGCCAAGCCGAGCCGCCGGGACCTCCCTCGCCGCCAGGATCTCCCTCGCCGCCGCGCGCTGCATTGCCGCCGGGCCCTCCCTCGCCACCGGGACCTCCGTCACCGCCAGGCGCTCCACTGCCGCCGGGACCTCCAGGTCCGCCGGCCCCTGGAGGGAAGCCATACCCTCCATCACCGCCGCGACCTCCAGGTCCTCCAGGCCCTGGCGGGAAGCCAGGCCCTCCGTCGCCGCCAGGCCCACCAGGTCCGCCGCGCCCCGCTCGGCGACCGGGTGCTGCAGGTCCTCCGGGCCCTCCCGGACCTCCGGGGCAGCCGGGCGCTCCCTTGCCGCCGGGCCCCCCATCGCCGCCGGGCAGTCCCGCGCCGCCGCGCCCTGCTGGGGAGTCGCGCCATCCGGGTCCTCCCGGACCTCCCGGGCAGCCGTCTCCTCCAGGGGAGCCGGCACCTCCGGCGCCGCCGGCGCCATCTCGGGCAGGCCGCGGACGTAAGGGGCCGGGCCCTCCCGGCGCTGCCTGCTGTTGCTGCCTCGAGCCGCCACGGCCGCCGGACCCGCCGCGCCCACCGGCGCCGCCGCGGCCGCCCGCGCCGCCAGGGCCGCCGGCTCCGCCTCTACCGCCGCGCACGCCGTGCGGGCCTATCCCGCGCCCGCCACGGCCTCCACTCCCGCTGGGATCGCCTGGTTCGCCGGGCTCGCCGGCCTCGCCGAGCGCTGGTTGATGGACGACGATGGTGTCGTCTTCATCGTCACTGACGACGACGATGGTGTCGTCTTCATCGTCACTGACGACGATGGTGTCGTGCATTGCCGTATCGCCGTCCATTGCTGCTGTAGTAGGTGGTGGCCTGCCGCGGCCGGCGGGAGAAGTTTGAGGGCAATGAGATACGGCGGCTGCGGCGGCTGTGCTACCTGGGTCGTCGCCGGTGCCGGCCGGGACAATATATAGGGGCCTCCGCTGTTGGTTTCCAAAATTTACCAAACCAAAATCAGGGCTAAAAATTGTATTATTACCATAATCATGCTGCGGTTACCAATTTCTCGTGGCTGGCTGCCGCGTCACGCTGGGCCTCTCCTTCACCTCGGACTCTGTCTCTAGCTCGGCTGATTGACTCACGTGGGTGGCAAGCTCTTCTGCACGAGAGGCTAGGAACAGTAGCTTCAGAAGCCAAGCTTGAGATGAGATGCAGGGGCAACCAGCCGGGCAGGTGATGGCATCTCGAGTTCACTGAAACGTTTGACCTGGTTGCGTTGTTTTCCTCAACATTTGACTGGATCGGAATTCAGTTCGTGATGAGAATACTCAATGTTGCAACAAAGATACTGTCCTGTATTGGTGTTTCCTACTAATAATGTTGTAGTGCTAATATATATCGCCGAGCTCTAGCTGATGACGCAGATGGAGTACTATTGCAGGTTTCCATGCATGCTCTACTTGAGAGCATATCATCGAGTATGGGAGAATGACTATGCTCCTTTGCTCTGAAAAAGGTATGACTAAGCTCCCCAATCTGAGTATACAGACTTGCATATATAGTCAGTGCTCATGTTCCTGGAGTGCTCACCTTCAAAACGGCAAAAGAGCTGATAAGGATATACACAGAACTCAAAATGTCACCCCCATGCTCCATGTTGCAGCACAAGTGACAGATGATAGTAGTGCTTTGAGAGTTCTGATACTGATTTGACATTCTTTTGCTATGCTAAGCAATTAATCAAAGTTAACATAGACTTATTTTAAAACTTGAACAAAATGATGCAATTACAAAATTCTCCTTGTCAAATTACCACCCTGTCTCCTCCCTGTTGGATTTATTATGGGCTAGGCCCATTTTAGATTTAATAAATCAAATAAACTCTATGGTGTGTAATTGAGGAGAATATTAATTGTACCGGATTGGAAGACCAACGGTCCTTGACTTGACTTATATTGTGAGAATTATTCCACTTAATTTGAGAAGCAAGGAAAAGGACCAAGGTGTGCCACACGCGCGCGCGCGCCGCCCGGCCGGCCGGGCAGGCGGGCAGGGCCGTGGGCGTGGCGAGGCGAGGAAAAGGACCAAGGTGTGCCACACGCGCGCGCGCGCACGCCGCCACCGCCGCCGGCCGGCCGGGCCGGGCCGGGCCGTGGGCGTGGCGTGGCGAGGCAGGCAGGCGGCGAGCGGGCGGGCGGGAGTTTCAACTCAGTTAAACTCTTCGTCTTCCGTCTAACCCTTCGGCTCCTACGCAACCTCTTCCTCTTCCTCTTCCTGGCCGGCTACATAAGGGCGCCGCCCTCTTCCTCCAAAAGAGAGAACATACAACCAGAACCGCAATCCTCAGCAGCAACAGAGAGTTCCCATCTCGTTGATCCGCGCGCACGGTGAAGCGAGAGGGCAGGTGCCTCCGGAGCCTCTGCCGATTGAGACCTTGCACGGGGGGTCGGCAATTAGGTTTTTGGGGAGCGTCTTCGCGACTGCCCAACCTCCATTGTTGCTGTTCTTCGCGTTCGTCTTCTTCCTCTACATCCGGAGAAGTGATCGGCGAGTTCGTCTTCTTCCTCTACATCCCGGAGAGATCGGCTACTGCAAGTCTTCATCATGGCGTTAGAAGATGGACAGACTTCAATAGCTGTCATGCGATGTTTCAGTATGTGTTATCGATATGTGTCACTAGATTCAGAACATCGTTTCAGCTTTTATATTGTCTCTGTTCTTGCTGTCAGTTATATGTTTTATCTATCTGTTTCAGTAGTTATGTTAAATTGTTTCGTCAGTTGTTCTCTGCATGTTCCAGTAGCTCTGTCGAGATGTTTCTTATGCAATCTGTTTTCAGCCATGATATACATGTTTAATCTTGATGCTATGCAATATATGTCATGTGTATATGTCTTTGATTATGATATGCTTTACATGATTATTAAACACATGGTTCATGTTCTTGTGAACATGATTGATGCTATGATCTTTATTTATAATTATATAAATGTCATCATCATTTTGTTAATTTATGGAATTAAATTGACATGGAAATTGCCTTATATTCTAACAATCCAAAAACCTAATGATATGCATTTTTTTCGTCGAGAGGTTTTTCTTCTTTGCATTAAAACCCGATTCTTTTGATGGAAAGAATTTCTTGCTTTGGAAAGCTAAGATGGAACTGTGGTCGACTGTTATGTCTTGTTATCACGCCGCGAGGGCGAGCTCGAAAACTTGTCTCGGAGCGAGAGGACTAAGTTTAAGGCTGATGACAACCTCTTTAGAGGAGCAAAGTGATCGGTGCATTGGATGTAAAGTTTCGGAAGAGCTATATCATTCTTCCCACCGGGAAAGCACTGTGGGATGCACTTGTTGGAAAGTTTGGAGTAACCGATGTAGTGAGCTGTACCTCATGGAGCAGCTGTATGACTACAAGATGGTTGAGAACCGATCTGTAGTGGAACAGGCTCATGAGATTCGAGGCCTTGGCTAAGGAACTCGAACTATTCCCTTGTCTTCTTCCCCGATAAGTTTGTGGCCGGCGGTATAATCGCCAAGTTACCACCTTCTTGGAAGGATTTTGCCACCTCCCTTAAACATAAGAGGCAGGAGTTCAATGTTGAGGAGCTCATTGGCACTCTTGATGTTGAGGAGAGGGCAAGGGCAAAGGACAAAGGGAAAGGTGATGAGACCGCTTCGCAAATATGGTGCGAGAAAAAATTCAACAAGTTCAAGAAGAAGAAACAAAACAAGCAAGATAATTCTCCAAAGCACATTCGAAAGACACGGTTTTAAAAAGAAGAACAACACCAATAAAAGCAAGGAGGTTGCTTTGTTTGTGGGAGTGAACAGACATTGGGCTAGAGATTGCCCAGATCGCAAGTTCAATCCAGAGAAGAAATCAGCAAATGTTGTCACTACGGAGGAGGCTGAGATGGAGCAGTGGGGTATGGTAATTCTTTACCATTTGTTCTTTCACCAGTAATTCACCGAGTGGTGGATGGATAGTGGTGCCAATATACATGTGTGTGCTGATATTTCTTTGTTCTCTTTTTACCAGTCGGGAGGTCGCGCCTTGTTGATGGGAAATGGGTCGCGTGCTCATGTTCTTGGTGTTGGTACGGTCATTCTGAAGTTCACTTCGGGAAAGACGGTGCCATTGAAGAGCGTGCAGCATGTGCCCTCAATAAAGAAGAACCTTGTTAGTGCGTCTATGCTTTGTAAAGATGGCTACAAAGTTGTTCTTGAGGCGAATAAATGTGTTGTTTCTAAACATGGTACTTTTGTTGGAAAAGGTTATGATTGCGGAGGTCTGTTCCGCCTATCCTTGCATGATGTTTGTAATAAGTTGGTAAACTCGGTTGATTTTTCGATGAATCCGATTTGTGGCATTCACGCTTTTGTCATGCAAGTTATAGTTGTCTTATGCGGCTAGCAAACTGAGTTTAATTCCTAAATTTAACCTAGTCAAAAAGTCTAAGTGCCATGTTTGTGTTGAATCGAAACAACCCCGCAAGCCCCACAATTTGTTGAGGCGAGGAATACGGCACCTCTAGAACTTGTTCATTCGATCTTTGTGAGATGAATGGAATTTTGACTAAAGATGGCAAAAGATATTTTCTCACTTTTATAGATGATTCCACCAGATTTTGCTATGTGTACCTCTTAAAAACAAAAGATGAAGCGCTGAATTATTTTAAGTCCTATAAAGCCGAAGTTGAAAACCAACTTGAGAGGAAAATAAAACGTTTAAGGTCGATAGAGGAGGTGAATATTTCTCTAATGTTTTCGATGAGTTCTGCGTGGAACATGGAATTGTTCATGAGAGGACACCTCCATTCTCACCACAATCCAATGGGATTGCCGAAAGGAAAAACCGCACTCTAACTGATTTGGTAAATGCCATGTTGAGTACAGCGGGATTATCCAAGGAATGGTGGGGTGAGGCAATTTTGACCGCGTGTCATGTCCTGAACAGAGTTCCTACAAAGAACAAAGAGATTACACCATTCGAGGAATGTGAGAAGAAAAGATTAAACCTCTCTTGCGCACTTGGGGGTGTTTGGCTAAAGTGAATGTGCCAATAAACAAGAAGCGTAAGCTAGGGCCTAAAACTGTTGATTGTATATTCCTGTGCTATGCCTTCCATAGTGTTGGTTATAGGTTCTTAATTATAAAATCTGATGTGCACGATATGTATGTTGATACTATCATGGAATCAAGAGACGCTACATTTTTTGAGAATGAGTTTCCAAAGAGGTCTACACCTAGTGAAACAAATCATGAGAATATAATTTCAAATGAGCAAGAACTATCTATTCCCATAGATCATGCCGAGGAATCTCCTTTGCACATCCACGAGGAGGATGATACTATAGTCACACGCAAGAGTAAGAGGCAAAGAGTTGCTAAAACTTTTGGTGATGATTTTATAGTATACCTTGTGGAAGACACGCCATCCACCATACAAGAGGCCTATTCTTCTCCCGATGCTTGACTTATGGAAGGAAGCGATGGGAGTGAGATGGAATCTATTATGGGTAATGGAACATGGGAGGTCGTGGACCGTCCTTATGGTTGTCAACCTATAGGGTGCAAGTGGATTTTCAAGAAAAAGCTTAGGCCTGATGGTACCATTGAGAGGTACAAGGCAAGGCTTGTGGCCAAAGGATATACCCAGAAAGAAGGGGAAGATTTCTTTGACACTTATTCACATGTGGCTCGATTGACTACAATTCGTACTTTGATAGCCGTGGCAGCCTCTCATGGTCTTATCATTCATCGGATGGATGTAAAGACATGACTTTCCTAAATGGAGAGTTGGATGAGGAGATCTATATGGATCGCCGGATGGTTTCATTGCGGATGGTCAAGAGAACAAGGTGTGTAGGCTGTTAAAATCTTTGTATGGCCTGAAACAAGCTCCTAAGTAAAGTGGCATGAAAAGTTTGATAATACTCTCACTACCGGATTTGTTCTTGTGAATGAGGCGGATTCGTGTGTGTATTATAAACATGGTGGGGGTGAGGTTTGTCATGCTATGCCTTTATGTTGATGACATATTGATCTTTGGATCAAACCTCAAGGTTATTGAGGATGTGAAGAATCTTCTATCAAGCAATTTTGATATGAAGGATTTGGGAGAAGCCGATGTCATTCTAAACATCAAGCTTATCGAGAAGGTGATGGTGGGGTAACTTTGTTACAATCTCACTATGTGGAAAAGGTGTTGAGTCGTTTTGGTTTCGGTGGCGTGATCCGCTCCCACACCTTATGACCCTAGCATGATTCCGAGAAAGAATAGAAGAATTGCAAGGGATCAATTAACATACTCCCGATCATTGGCTCTTTGATGTACTTGGCAAGTGCAACTAGGCCGACATCTCTTATCCGTGTGCAAGCCGAGTCGGTTTGTTTCAAACCCAGGAGATGATCATTGGCGTGCTCTAGAGAGAGTGTTGCGCTACACGAAAGGTACTATGACTTATGGTATTCATTATCTTGGGTTCCCAGTGCTAGAGAAGGCTATTGTGATGCCAACCTGGATCTCGATGCTTGATGAGCTTCATGCCACAAGCTGATATGTGTTCTTGCTTGGAGGTGGCGCTGTTTTCTGGAAGTCTTGCAAGCAGACTATCTTAACGAAGTCTACAATGGAAGCAGAACTCACAGCATTAGACACTGCTGGGGCTGAGGCCGAGTGGTTACGTGATCTCCTAATGGATTTACCGGTAGTTGAGAAACCAATACCGGCTATTTCCATGAAGCGTGATAACCAGGACGGTTATTACAAAGGTAAACAGTTCAAGAAGTAACATGAAGTCCACAAGGCATGTAAAGAGGAGATTAAAATCTGTCGAAAAGCTGAAAAACTCCGGAGTTATAACGTTGGATTATGTCCATACGTCGAATAATCCGCGATCGGTTTACTAAAGGTCAATCACGCAATGTGATAGAAAGTGCATCGAGAGAAATGGGTATGAGACCCACATGAGGTCTACTTTAGTGGTAACTTTTGCTCCTTGTGATCGGAGATCCCGTGAATTGGAGTGGTGAAACAAGCTAGTAGTAGATCGAGCGGAAAGATCCCTTCTTGACTCATTTCGATGCACATCTTTCCTATCTGTAAGGCGGGATGGTATATTTACCTTAATGTATTCCAAGAGTCTATTGAGGTGAGATGTTGTCCTACGAACATCTTTTGAGGAGTACACCTATATGAGTCGAGGCTTTGGTCACGGTCTATGGGACTTGGGTAATCCCTAAATACTCATGAAAGGCACGAAGTGTGACTTATATGCTTCAAATGCGGGAATGTCTTTAGCTGCCCGGTATCGGTAAAGGACTTGAGTGAATCTCATCTCGCACAAAGCTTGTCAATTCAAGGCATAGTCCATTGTTCGGTTGTGAATGGGTGAAACTCTTGCTCTAGGTGGATGTTCAACTTAACGGTCTCCACCGAAACACTTGGTATATCAAAGAGGCGTGGTTCTACGATGCTTTACTTTTACAAACCCTAGAGTTTGGTGGGGATTGTTGGATTTATTATGGGCTAGGCCCATTTTAGATTTAATAAATCAAATAAACTCTATGGTGTGTAATTGAGGAGAATATTAATTGTACCGGATTGGAAGACCAACGGACCTTGACTTGACTTATATTGTGAGAATTATTCCACTTAATTTGAGAAGCAAGGAAAAGGACCAAGGTGTGCCACACGCCTTAGCCGCGCCGCCCCGGGCCGGCCGGGCCGGGCCGTGGGCGTGGCGTGGCGCGGTAATAATGGCGGCGAGCGGGCGGGCGAAAGCGGGCGGGCGGGCGGACGGAGACGTGACGTGACGTGACGTGTTAACTTTTTAGCACTCACATACGGGAGTTTCAACTCAGTTAAACTCTTCGTCTTCCGTCTAACCCTTCGGCTCCTATGCAACCTCTTCCTCTTCCTCTTCGGCCGGCTACATAAGGGCGCCGCCCTCTTCCTCCAAAAGAGAGAACATACAACCGAACCGCAATCCTCGGCGGCAACGAGAGAGTTCCCATCTCGTTGATCCGCGCGCACGGTGAAGCGAGAGGGCGGTGCCTCCGGAGCCTCGCCGATTGAGACCTTGCACGGGGGTCGGCAATTAGGTTTTTTGGGGAGCGTCTTCGCGACTGCCCAACCTCCATTGTTTGTTGTTCTTCGCGTTCGTCTTCTTCCTCTACATCCGGAGAAGAGATCGGCGAGTTCGTCTTCTTCCTCTACATCCGGAGAGATCGGCTCGCAAGTCTTCATCATGGCGTTAGAAGATGGATGGACTTCGGGAGCGAAGGGGTATGGATTTGTTCATCTCCTCTTTAGTTTTCGCGTTTCGATCATGATTTGTTTCAATAGTTTGTCATGCGATGTTTTAGTATGTGTTATCGATATGTGTCACTAGATTCGAACATCGTTTCAGCTTTTATATTGTCTGTTCTTCTTTGTCGGTTATATGTTTTATCTATCATTTCGTAGTTATGTTAAATTGTTTCGTCAGTTGTTCTCTCGCATGTTCCGTAGCTGTCGAGATGTTTCTTATGCAATCTTGTTTTCAGCCATGATATACATGTTTAATCTTGATGCTATGCAATATATGTCATGTGTATATGTCTTTGATTATGATATGCTTTACATGATTATTAAACACATGGTTCATGTTCTTGTGAACATGATTGATGCTATGATCTTTATTTACAATTATATAAATGTCATCATCATTTTGTTAATTTATGGAATTAAATTGACATGGAAATTGCTGTTAACACGAGAATTTGGTCGGGAATATGACAGGTGGACCCGCGGTCGGCGAGAGAGAGGGATTCGGCAAATGCATATTCGGTCGGCTAATCTCCATGTGATCGGCAAATGGCCAAGCGGTCGGCAACTTGCTTTGTTTGAAGGCGGAAAAAGGAAAAAGGAAGCTGATCGAAAAAGGAAGGAGTCATGATGGTCAAGGACTCCGAATATGGATAGAGTTAGCGTGTCTTTGTCTTTCCAATTTTGGTTAGATAGTTCGTAAGTGCTTAGGACTCATGTTCTGTCCAGGGTATAAATATAAACCCTCGACCATTGTAATAAGGGTTCACAACCAATTCAATACAACGGCTACGTGCCACCCTTCGAGTCCTTTAGTCGTGTCGTCGAGTTCTTCGAGAGGGCCAATCGATCCGTCGACCTCCGTAAGTCCGGCAACCTTGCTATCATGTCTAGTATCGTGCGGCGGATTTAGATTATGATGCAAGTAGTCTCATCCGTTTTGCTTAGTATCGTGCGGCGGATTTAAGCTTAATGATGGGAAGTTTTTGCTTGTGCCTTGTATCGTGCGGCGGATTAAGACATGAGTAAAGATAGTTATCGGCTCTCTTAGATTTGGCAAGATCTAATAGATTCATTAAGTTATCACGTGTTGCATGTTTTATTTAATGTTTATTTATTTGCAACACTCTTTTGCCCAATCTAAATTGATACTCTTTTCGGCTTTTTGGTCATAACCTCATGTTTATTCGATATCAAGTAGATCAATTTCATATAGCCGAATTAGATCGATCTAGATTGTTACGTGTTGTGGGTTCATTCACGTTAGATGTAGATAAGCCTTGACAGGACCGGGTACCGTGCGGCGAATGCGGGTCTTTGGGTTACTCTAGAGCTAGTCATCCGGTGGACTAGAGATCGGTTTAATCGATAGGTTCCTTTTACATGTTACTTGTTTGTTCCTTCTTCATGGACCCGATTCGGCAATCTTGCCGATACGGTTATGCTTATACATGTAGCGAGTATTTATAAGATCCGTTAGGTAATTACGTGCTTTTAGCTCTTTTTGTTAGATTGTATCATGCGGTGGATTGATGCGGTAGTAAGGGGTGGTGTAAATTCATAGCGAGTGGTATCATGCGGTGGATTAGCTTGCTTGGGTTTATGCTCGACGGGTTTATGAAGGCTAGACGTGCGCGAGACTAGTTGGAGTAGCCTATGCATGTGTTGTTTAGTAGATTTATATTTATAAGTTACTTATCCTTAATTATTAGTGCTTGATGATGCTTTAAACCTGAGATGTAGTATGATATGCTTTGATGATTTAATCTTGTTCAAACATGTCTTCGTTTACACGCATTCGGCAGTTCAGCTTTATTCATGTCAGTCATATCATATTAGCCGAATGAACTGCAATCTGTTGGCAGATAGCTTCTATAGCTATGTGTCGTTGTAAGTGGCTTCAGGGCCGTAAAGATGGAACTGTCTGGTCTCACCCAGCACGTTCCAGTTATGATCTTACCGTTTTATCCCTTGTCGATTTTCAGGTCAAATCAACTGGCACGCCACCGGATTTCAAACACCCGGGCACCCGATTGAAGCTAAGCTTTCCGGCTTGCTGTGTGTGAGACGCAGGGCGGTCACATTTTGCGTCAACACACTTTTTGGCACGCCCGGTGGGACCACTTCTCAGTCTAGGATGGGATCGGAAATTGACAACAGTCACGTTCTAAACGTGACCATAGACGAGCTGCAGCCAGAGCAACGCCAGATAGTGGAACAGGCAATGGAGCAGTTTCAGCAGAAATGTCTGATGTCTTTTTCCAAGAACAAGAGTGGCAGAGTGATCGTCAAGCAATCACTGCCACGAGTTCTTCTCGCTGGTCAGTCTGACATTACTGACGAGGAGGAAATGCAGAGGGTAGTTGCAGCCATATACAAAGCTGTGGGAGACACTATGTTGAATCACAACACAGCTTTTCTGGGCACCTTCCGCAAAATCATGGCTGACACTTTTGGTCCAGCAGTTGACAAGCGCTTTGAAGAAAGATTTGGAGAGCTTGCTGGGCCAGTGTACTTCAACACTCAGCAATCTTCAGGGAAGTCAACTGGAGGAGAAGAGATGATCGGTACAAGCAAGGATGGAGCTGTTCATGATGAAAAAGAGAAGCCTCCTGTTGCCGAGCAGCAAACTTATGGTCAAGTAACTTTTGGTGCAACAACAGATATACCCGCATCTGCTTACAAGATCTCCCCAGTGGCAAATAGATTGCAGAAGAGTGTCTATGGAGATGGGTACAATGAATTCACTGATTACAGTGCTCTGAATGCTTTGCCGAATCCAGGGTACAGGAGTGCATCAGGAATGCCTTCTAGAAGACAGGGAGCAAAAGATGCAAATGATGACCTCCTAAGCAGAATGGCTGACATGATGCAGAATCAATTCGGCCTGAAACCAAAGCATCAGACATATGCATACAAATCTCCTTTCCCAGAATGGTACAATAGGGTAGCTCTTCCACCAAGAGTTAAGCCACCAACAGATTTGACCAAATTCTCTGGTCAGGATGACATCAGTACCATTGAACATGTCAGCAGATATCTGATGCAACTTGGAGAAGCTGCCGCTGATGAAGCATGGAGGATCAGATATTTTCCTATGTCTCTGACAGGGCCGGCTTTCACATGGTTTGCATCGCAGCCGGCTAATTCCATTGGTACATGGGCAGAATTAGAGCAAAAGTTCCACTCATACTTTTACACAGGAACCAATGAGAAGAAGATGGTTGATCTTTGGGCTATGAGAATGAAGACTACTGAGACACCAATGGAATATCTTCGTAGATTCAGAGAAGCGAAGAACATGTGCTATTTCTCGACTATTCCCGATGATCAACTCGCGCAATTAGTCATTGCAGGCATGCTGCCACATATCGAGACAAGCTATTTGGCATGGAGTTTGAAGACCTTGGACGACTTGCACAAAAGCGACAGCAATGAGCAATCAAGCCCAAGGGTTCGAGAAGAGATGCTCGTTTTCGGAAAGAACAGTGCAACTGTTGACATGTATCGTGGATTTCTAGAAGAGGCATCCGAATATGAAGATGAAGATGAAGTAGCTGCTGCGAGTTGAGTTGGACAAAAGAACCTACTTTGGTCGGTCATCGATGGGTGAAGCGAGAAAAGGGATCCTATGATTTTGATGTCAGCAAAGCGGATAAGCTTTTTCTGTATTTGATCCAAGAGGGACGCGTCAAACTGCCAGAAGGACATCCTATGCTGCGCCCTGAAGGGGTAAAGGATAAGAAGTACTGTGGGTTTCATGATACAAGTTCTCATCATATCAATGATTGCCGAGTGTTCAGAGTAAAGATTCAGAAAGCTATTCAAGATGGACACTTGAGATTTGATGGCAAGATGAAAGTAGACAAAAACCCGTTCCCTCAGAATATGGTCTCTTTCTCTATAGGCATGGTTGATGCCAGTGAGTCCAAGGAAAAGGGAAAGATGAAGGTTCGACCCGAAAGAGCCAAGGAGAGTGGTGCTGTTGACCCTAATCGGCAAGTTACCAAGGAGGAAGTGCAACAAGTACGGATCGAAATAGCCGAACGAGAAAAGGGTCGACTTCGATGCGGCTAAGGAAATTGCCGAATACACGCGAACCGAAGCGCAAAGTTACAGCACGACACTTGTTGAATAAGTGGCGGTGGGAAAAGAAGATGGAATATGATGAGGAAAAAAGAAGAGGAGCGCGCAGTTCATGGCGAACGTCGGAGATATGAAGCGAAGTGCGCCAAAGAGAACAAGAAGAGTACGGGAGAGAACAAGAGCAGATCGCATTGGAACTGTTCCTTCTTCGTTCTTGTTGGAATGAAGGCTTGAAGTTGCTCGCCGGGGAACAATTGCCACGAATGCGGTGATCAATATTCGAAGTACGGTGCAATCTCGAGTCAACCGCCGTCCCGTTCATGATAGACTTGGAATCAAAGTTCCAGAGAACGATCGGCGCCTAAAAATAAACAGTTTTGATGGACATCGGAGGAAAAGATTTGCAGACCAAGCTTGGGCTCACAGCAGTGCCCATAATGCGGAAGAGAGCTCATACGAGGTGGCAAAGAGGTCAATGGTGTCCTCCGGTTTGAGGAAAAGCCGAAGAGAAGAGTTCAGCGTTTGAGAAATCAAGAGCCGAAGCGAGGAATTAGCCGAAAAGAAACCGGTGTGGCGTCCTAAGAAAAGGATGATGGACGGGGTCCTTCGGTCGATACTAACATGGTGTTCTTTATTCCATTGGAGTTCAAAGCTCCTCAAGGTCAAGAAGTTCAAGATGAAGTGTACTCGAGACTTTGATGAAACCGAATGCCGAGATCGATGGCTCAACTTGTATTGACTCGGCAAGCGGTCTTTGACAAGCCGCTTAAAAACCGTCATACGAAACCATTATACACGAAGGGATATGTCAATGGCAAGCCTTTAACCAAGATGCTTGTTGATGGAGGGGCTGCTATCAATATTATGCCCTATGCTACTTTCGAGAAAGCTTGGTATGACAAGTGAGGATTTGTTGCGGTGACATGATCCTTAAAGATTTTTGGCAATGCTTCGATACTCGTGGAGCGGTACATGTAGAACTGATGATTGGATCCAAGACTTTGATCACTACTTTCTTTGTCATTGATGGCAAGGGGGCATATAGCATGCTTCTTGGAAGAGATTGGATCCATGCTAATTGCTGTGTGCCATCAACTATGCATCAAATTCTTATTCAGTGGATAGGAGATGATGTAGAGATTGTTCAAGCTGATGATTCAGTGAGCGTTGCCACTTCCGAGCCTACTTATTGGGAGTATGATGGACTAGACTGCCTTTCGGGTAAAATATGGAAAGAAGGTCCTGTCAATGTGTTCGACAGAGATCAACAGCCGATCCAAGCAGTCGGCTCTGACAGTAACTTTTAATGGGCAATCCAATCGATGGCAACAAGGGCAAACTGGGTCGTGGTTTTATGTCGGCCGACAAGTTGGAAGAAATCGATGTTGGTGATAGCACAAAGTCAAGGCCGATGTATATCAGTGCAGATTTAGACCCGAATATAAATTGAAATTAATAGAGTTCTTTGAAGGAGTTTAAAGATTGTTTTGCTTGGGATTACGAGAGATGCCTGGATTGGATCGATCAATTGTTGAGCATAAGTTGCCTATAAAACCTGGATTTCGTCCCTTCAAACAACCTCCACGAAAAATTTATAAAGAGGAGGTATTGGCCGATGTAAAGAAAGAAGTCGAAAGACCGATTGAAGCAAACTTTATTCGGCCATGCGGTATGCGAGAAGTGGATTTCAAACATAGTACTGTCTACAAAAAGAATGGGAAGATGAGAGTATGCATAGATTTCAGAGATCTCAACAAAGCTACTCCCATGGATGGTTACCCAATGCCGTTGCTGATTTACTAGTGGATGCAAGCGACGGGTATGAAGTCATCAGCTTTATGGATGGCAATGCGGCTACAATCGGATATTCTGGCCACATTGGGTTATTTGAGTGGATAGTGATGACATTTGGATTGAAGAATGCCGGTGCAACTTATCGAGAGCCATGAACTATATCTTTCACGAGTTAATCGGCAAAATTGTAGAAATTTATATTGATGATGTGGTAGTCAAATCCGGAGACCATGAAGGACATTTAGCCGATTTGAGGAAGACTCGGAGTGCACGAGGAGACATGGCATAAAGATGAATCCAAATAAGTGTGCTTTTGGAGTCTCGGGCCGGGTGAGTTCTTGGGGTTCTTGATTCACAAAGGAGGGATAGAAGTTGGGAAAAGAGCATGGAAGCAATAGACAAAGTTGTGCCCCCAACTAACCTTACGAGTTGCGATCATTTTTGGGCAAGATCAATTTCGTGAGGAGATTCATATCCAATTTATCGAAAGAGTATTGCCTTTCTCTCCATTGTTGAAGCTCAAGAAAGATCGAAATTTATCGGGGTGACATACGGCAAAAGGCTTTTGATGAGATCAAGCAATATATGAAGGCACCACCGGTGTTGGTACCTCCACAACTTGAAAAGCCTTTCAAGTTGTATGTGGCGGCCGATAGCCTAACAATAGGATCGGCCCTTATGCAAGAGTTTGATGGAAAAGAGAGGGTAATAGCTTACCTTAGCCGAAAACTGCTAGATCCCGAAACAAGGTATTCGGCTATAGAAAAGCTACGTTTTGTGTGTTTATTACTCGTGCACTAAATTTCGGCACTATTTGTTAAATGCCGAATGTGTGGTGATATCTAGTTTTGATGTAATTAAACACATGTTGTCAATGCCGATTTTAAGTGGAAGAATCGGCAAATGGGTATTAGCACCGTCGAGTTTAATTTAAAGTATGAGTCGGCAAAAGCAAAGGGCAGGCAATTGCCGATTTTATTACTCAACATCGTGATTTATCGTTGATATGATTAACATTGCCCCATGGGCATTATTTTTTGATGGATCATCATGTGACAAAGGTGGTGGTGCTGGTATTCTTTTGATATCCCCACGTGGAAAGACATTTGAGTTTGCTTTTTCAATTGAATATCCTGTCACTAACAATCAAGCGAGTATGAGGCTTTGCTTAGAGGGCTTAATTTGTTAATAGAAGTAAAGGTCTGTTGCTTGTTGAAGTGTTTGGTGACTCGAATTGGTGATCAATCGGTTGACGGGACAATATGAGTGCAAAAATGATGTACTTGCAAAGGGTACCATGAACAAGTGTAGGGAACTTCCGAAAAGCTTTTCGTAGTTACTTTGCATCATATACCCAGAGAGCACAATGGAGAAGCAAATAAATTAGCTCAAGCGGCTTACGGATATCGGGAAAATCATGAAATCTATACAGCAGAAGAAGATGCTTTCAATTCGATCGATAAGTAATGACCGGAGAAGTGACATTATCAATTATCCGAAAGACCCATCTCAAAAAGTTTCCGAAGGCTCGGGTATAAGGCCCTTAAATTTGTACTTCTTGATGATCGGTTGTACCACAAGTCTATAGATGGAGTGTTGCTCAAGTGTTTGAGTCAAGAAGAAGCTAAGAAGATTATGTTTGAAGTTCATGAAGGAGCTTGTGGTGCACATCGTCGGCTTACCGAATGAAGTGGATAATCGAAGGACGGGGTACTTTTGGCCGACTATGTTGGAGGATTGCTTTGAATATTACAAAGGGTGTCGAGATTGTCGGGTATTTGGTAATGTTCAAAGAGCACCTCGCATCTCGCTCTGAATCCAATAATCAAACCATGGCCGTTCGGGGGATGGGGTATAGATTTAATTGGACAGATCAATCCTCCATCTAGCAAAGGACACAAATTTGTGTTGCTGGCAACAGATTATTTCACCAAATGGGTTGAAGCTATCCCTTTGAAAAAAGTCACATCAGAGAATATGATCAGTTTTGTCAAGGAGCATATAATTCATAGGTTTGGGATTCCACAGACCATTACAACTGATCAGGGGACTCAATTCACTTCTTCAGAGTTTTGTGATTTTACCGAAAGCATGGGGATAAGGTTATATAATTCTTCTCCTTATTATGCACAAGCCAATGGCCAAGCAGAGGCATCAAATAAGATCATGATTAAGATTATCCAGAAGAAGATTGATGAGAAACCAAGGAGATGGCATTTGGTCCTTAATGAAGCATTGTGGGCTTACCGAATGGCTTGCCATGGATCCACACAAGCATCCCCATATGAGTTGGTTTATGGACATAATGCTATAATGCCTTGGGAGTTGCAATCAGGATCAAGGAGAGTTGAGTTACAAAAGGACTGACGAGAAAAAAGATTATAAGGATTTGATGATGGATGAATTGGAAGATTTACATTTGATTCGTCTTAAAGCTTTGGAGAACATTGAGAAAAATAAGATGCGTGTTGCCAAATACTACAACAAGAAAGTTAAAGTTAAACAATTTGCGTAAGGAGATTTGGTTTGGAAGACGATATTGCCGATTGGTACCAAAGACAGAACATTCGGCAAGTGGTCTCCGAATTGGGAAGGACCTTTTCGGGTTGTCGGTTGTGCACTGGCAATGCGTATATATTGAAAACGCTATTTGGAGAAGAATTTACTAGAGCCATCAATGGCAGATATCTTAAGAAGTTTTATCCAAGTATCGAAGTTGGATCTTAATTGTGACTATGACATAAACGTAGTATAGCCGATTGAATAAAATCGCCTTCAGAGCAAAGGAAAGAAGTTGGAGAGAAATAGCCGATATTATTGTATCGCCTCTAGTACAAAAAATAGCCGATATCGTGTGTATCGTCTTCAGAACAAAAATAGCCGATACAGTTGTATCGCCTTTAGTCGATTTTAAAAAAGTATAAGTGAACAGTTTGATCTTATCTCTCGGATGATAGGTTTATCGGGAGAAGATAAAGAGAATTGAAGTACTACGCTACAAACCGTCAAGTCGTGGAACAGGACCGAGATCTAATCGGCTAAGGTGATGTCATGCGATTCGGGAGATTTCGTTCGGGAAGAGTGTTGCAGTCGAGTTCTAGCTAAGGAAAAATTTGCAAAAAGGCAAATGCGACAGATGAACACCATCACAGACAAGCAAGAACAAGGAAAAGACCAACATTCTTCATTTAAATTTTTATTTACAACCCGCGCCAATCCTAATACAAGCTACTCCTCTTCTTCGGTGAAGAGCTTGTTGAGGACGGACTCCGGGTTGGTGGCGTTGGCCATGGCGTCGGCGTGGGCGTCGTACCCCGCCAGGAGGCCCTCGATGTCGTCGACCTCGTGGGGAAGCCCGCCGCGGAAGCCGGTCGGCATCGGAGCGTAGTCGTCCCCGGTCCAGGACGACATCCCCGCCAGGCCAAGCGCGGTGCCGAGGCGCACGCCATGAAGAGCAGCCTGGTCAATCTGGCCAGGCACCGCCTCAAGGCGATCTGCCAGGGTCGCCCCCTGGGCGTTCACGTGGTTGGCAGCCGCCGTCGCCGCCACCTTCAGGTGGTCCAGCTCCGCGGTGAGGTCTGCAAAGAAACATCAGACAGATTAGTGAGCAGATGAATCGGGAAGAACGGGAGTCGAAAGCAATTGTTGAAGAACAAATACTGGTGACGGCCTCGCTCAGGCTGGGCGGTTGTCCTCCAACTCCGGCTGGCGATCCCAAACTTCTTGGTTTCTTCACCAAGAAGCTCCATCGCCTCGTCCCGCTCGCGGCGGTACGCGGCGGCGTCGTAGCGGCTGTACGGCGGGATCTCCTCGTCGTTCCTGTCCCATATAGGACGGTACGAAGAGGCGGACCCCGATGAGCCCGAGGCGGAAGCCGATGCCGGAGCAGGAGCAGGAACCGGGGCTGGAGCCGGAGCCGGCGCGGGGGCAGGTGCGTCGAACGCCGCGGCCGGCGCCAAGAAACGCCATTGGCCGGTGCTGATCCTTGCCGTCCTACAAACAAAGTGCAATCAAGATTGGCTAAAACGAAAGGAAACCGCAAACAAGATAGAGAGGTTATCTCTTACTGCAGACGGCGACCACCACGACTGCTTCCCTCCGCCGCATCCGCCGCGAGGGAGCGCGGAAGCGGAAGAGGGAGTGTGGGTGTCGGCCGAGCGACCCGCCTCCGGAAGTTGGCGACGTAGTCGCCGGTGTTCCCGATAGCCCTGAAACGGATCGAGAAGATGAACAACCGCAAAGGGCGAGACTCGAGATCGGGTAAAAATTATCAAGCAAAGACAACTCAAGGGATTGAAAATCTAACCGCCGGCGCGGCTTCTTTGCTTCCTCTCGCCTCGTCCGAGCGGGACGCTTGTTGCGATCACCGCCGCTCGCCATTGGTGGTGGTTGGGGTTTTTGGGGCTTGAAGGCAGAGAGGAAGTGGAAGAGATTGAAGATGATAGCAAGCGCTTGTGCTTGATGTGATGATGGTGGGAGCCGGCGGGTCCTATTTATGAACGTGGGAGCCGTGGCGATGATCAAGGGAAAGCCAAGCGACGGGATAGGGTTTCCACACTTATGGGCCGATGTTGAGTTGGGCCGAGCCCATCACCGCTGGCGGTTCGGTTACCATACGCTCGGTCGGCTAAATAGCGATGAGAGCTATTCGGCTAAAGTGAGCGCTTGAGGCGGCGACAGCGGTTACATTCGGTTAAAATGCACGAGTACGGTTGTGATTGGAAGAGCCGAATGATAACGGGCGAGAAGAAAGAGAAAAACAAAATATTAAATCAAAAGGAATGAAATGTTGAAGAAATATGATGCATTCGAGCATAATGTTTACAAATTTCATACATTGAAGGTTTTACACATTCAGATATGAACCGATGATATTCGGGGCATCGGTCTTGATTCTCGTTGACCTCGTCAAGGGCTCTTTTATCTTCAACTTCGAGCTTTGGATCTGCGCAATTTGCTTCTTGATTTGCTTGGTCTCTCTCGACAAGAGAGCTTATTTTGGTCTTAGCCGAATCAAGGGGTGGCGAGTAGCAAGTTTGGCCTCATGAGATTGGATATTGGCATCCAATTGAGCCAAGCGAGCCGCCAGTTTAATTCTCTCATCTCTCATACTACGCAATTCGGCTCCAAGGTATCCCAAGATTGTTTGGCTGATTTAAATTCGAGTAGAGCACCTTAACTTGCTGTTCTTGGCTGCCTTGTCGACTCCAGAATGATCTTGTCAGATGTGTTCTTGTGTGCTCTCTTGACAACGGCAAAATGGTCATCAAGATGAGACAAAGCATTTATGGCATCCTTGAGGTCAGAAGGGAGCTCTTGGCCAAGTGGCTCTGCTATTTCTCTTATTTTGTCAGATTCTGCTATCCCTCTCCAAAAATGAAATTATTGCCTTCAGTTTAACCTGACTCTCTGATGATAATTGCCGACTGGAAGAGACTTCATCATCATCGGCAAACTCTTCGGCAATAAGAGAAAAGCTAGCCTGTTGGAGAGCAGGACCCTGGTGATAGAAGGGAAATTTATTTTAGCCGAATGACTTAATTCAAAAAAGGAATGACTGGGAAAGATTAAAGATAATACCTCTTCGGCAAAAGCACGATCAATAGCCTCCGAGTAGCATCAAGACTTTGAGTAAGCGTTGATAGATGCTATTTCATGGATAGCGATATCGTGGCTTGTTGATATATCTTGAATAGCCGAAGGAGTTAAACTGTATGTCTTGAGGAAGAATTTTTTTGTTACTTCTCTGTTGATGAAGAGAGGTGTTTGTTGCTATGTCTGTTTGTTCATCGCCTGGTGAGAAGGAATTTCTTCTACGGCTTCTCCTTGTTCACCGCTCGATCACTCCGCCCGATGAAGAGAAGTTTCTTCTATTCTTCCTTGATTATACGAAAAAATATAAGATAAGATTGGTGTGTGAACAAAAAGATGAAAATGACAAGTATGAGTACATACCAAGATTGCTAGCAGACTCATTGGCATTTGCTTGGCCAAGTAGGAGTTTCGGGGGAGTTATCCAAGTTCACTACCCTATCGGGACTTTGAGGATTGGCCGTACTCCGTTGAAAGAAAGTGATAAGTGCAAATACATTTGCGATAGAAAATAAAGGTCAAAAACATTCATACCCGAGGAGTGGCTTAGCTTTCTTTGATCTTGTTTTCTTGGGAATTGCGTGTCCTTGATAGGGGAAGAAGGAGTTTTTCTTTTGAGGTCCTTGGGAGCACCGTGTCATCGCAGTATTTTGTTGAATCTTTGTCGATTTGGAGCATCATGTCCAAGAGCAGCTATGGGGCCAGGTTGCCAGTATTGAACCTTTGGAGGACTTGGAGGAGCATTGTCCTGTTCAAGAGGATGTTTTAGAAATAGAGCAAAGACATCAAATAACAGGTAGTTATAAAAATATACCTCATCATCGAAGAGAATGAGGGCATTAAAACTTGGCATAGAGGATGGACTTGCGCTACGAAAATGTGAGAATGCCATTCCTGCCACCAAAGGTTGAATGAAGGATGAGCAGCTTCAATTATCACCGAGGATTGGGTTCATATATTGGAAGCTTGCATCCAAGATTGAAAACTTTATTGGCCTCGATTGCATTCAAAGCAATGACTCCCGGGTCCGATTATGCTTGAAAAGTATGGCCTTGGGGGCAATTGACCAAGTCCAAGCTGCTGGCAAACATGTTTGGATTGTAAAATTCATAAGTTGAGCTTATCACCGGCCATGATGAAATTCTGCTTGGTAGAGCACGGGGCCTGATGAAAGAATTGAAGATGTCCCACGGAATCATCATCTATGCAGCCCAACTCATAGCCGAATCTGCGGGGAGGGTTAAATTTTCATTCTCTCCGTAGGGGAACCGGATCATGTGGTTGAATCCCTTGTAGAAGATCTTGAAAAGATGACCCAGGTCCAAGTCAATGATGATTGAAGATGCAGCCTCTCCATATGTCGACAAGATTTGTATCCGGGATCTTCATCTTGGCGTAGTTGATTGAAGGAAAGTTCAGAGTTGTGAAGATCGAGACAATCGATGCATATATAGTTGCAACCACATCGAAGAAGCCACCATGGTCCATTGACACAGAGATTTCACCCCGATTCCTCATCGAGAACAGTGATCTCGGTGCATCATGTGGTAGAATGCTCCCAGCAGATATTTGCCCAAAGGAATCAACTTGCTTGCGCCTAATTCTTGACCATCACTATGTGATTCGAGTGGGCTCATTGGACTTGCCCGAGAAGATAAATCTGCATAACCACATGTTCATGAAGGCCCTATACTCTTTATCGAGACCTGAGGCCAGTTGAAGCATAAGTCGAACATACTTGGCCCAACCTCCTCCCGATTTGTGCCTTCGTGAGTGGTGCTTTTGTATTTGAAGGGATAGGTTGGTTTGGTGATGTTCAAACCGGTCATCATGAAAATGTCGATAGAGTAATTGACATTGGGCCATGACCAAAGACAAATGCATTGATAGCATCGACCGAGAAGTGGGAAGCAGCTATAAGGAGGGAGTCATTTCTAGGCATTTCGGCTAAAGAAAGCTCCAAACGGCAGTCGAATATCCCGAGATTCCCAAAAATCACGTTCGGGACTCGCATCCTGCGGTACCGATTACGCCATCCCGCAATTGAAGGAAGGGGCCAAGTTTTGAAAGTGTTCGACCATCTATTTGGGGCAATCCTAGATTTGAATGGGATCCTCAAAGTTTCCATTTCAATAAAATCCCTCGGATTAGGGTTTCCCATCGGACCAAGAAAAAATGACCCGGGATAAGCTAGATTGGAAATCAAAATCTCGTTCTTCATTTCCTTTATGAAAGTAAAGCGGATGAATCAAGAACACATCCGGAAAACGATTCGAGTAAATTGCCGAATGGGTAAAACGGGTAGAGTTACCTCTAGAAGCTCCTCTTGAGTTCCTGTTGCCATGATGGAGCTAGTTGAAGTCTCCGTCGCCATTGAAGACAGCAGCAAGCGCAGATCTCAAGTGGCGGCTGCGGGCGTTGGCGGTGCTGACCTAGGCGAAATGCGCTGATAGTCAATTTCGAAATAAAACTCTTTTATCTCGAAATTGAGGGGGCATGTGTTAACACCAGAATTTGGTCAGGAATATGACAGGTGGACCCGCAGGCGGCAGAGAGAGGGATTCGGCAAATGCATATGCGGTCGGCTAATCTCCATGTGATCGGCAAATGGCCAAGCGGTCGGCAACTGCTTTGTTTGAAGGCGGAAAAAGGAAAAAGGAAGCTGATCGAAAAAGGAAGGAGTCATGATGGTCAAGGACTCCGAATATGGATAGAGTTAGCGTGTCTTTGTCTTTCCAATTTTGGTTAGATAGTTCGTAAGTGCTTAGGACTCATGTTACGTCCGGGGTATAAATATAAACCCTCGACCATTGTAATAAGGGTTCACAACCAATTCAATACAACCGGCTACGTGCTACCCTTCGAGTCCTTTAGTCGTGTCGTCGAGTTCTTCGAGAGGGCCAATCGATCCGTCGACCTCCGTAAGTCCCGGCAACCTTGCTATCATGTCTAGTATCGTGCGGTGGATTTAGATTATGATGCAAGTAGTCTCATCCGTTTTGCTTAGTATCGTGCGGCGGATTTAAACTTAATGATGGGAAGTTTTTGCTTGTGCCTTGTATCGTGCGGCGGATTAAGACATGAGTAAAGATAGTTATCGGCTCTCTTAGATTTGGCAAGATCTAATAGATTCATTAAGTTATCACGTGTTGCATGTTTTATTTAATGTTTATTTATTTGCAACACTCTTTTGCCCAATCTAAATTGATACTCTTTTCGGCTTTTTGGTCATAACCTCATGTTTATTCGATATCAAGTAGATCAATTTCATATAGCCGAATTAGATCGATCTTTGGGTGTTAAGAAAAATTCAAATGCAACTCTTTTCGTACCAAAAGTGGCTAGAGCGGTCTTCACGAACGGTTTTCGCACGGTTTGTCGTACCGGAACCAAAACTCCGAGGAACGGACTAGAAGCGAGCTAAACATGAGTTTTGGGGCAAAGCGGGATGACTTGGGTGTTAAGAAAAATTCAAATGCAACTCTTTTCGTACCAAAAGTGGCTAAGCGGTCTTCACGAAGCGGTTTTCGCACGGTTTGTCGTACGGAACCAAAACTCTAGGGAACGGACTAGAAAGCGAGCTAAACATGAGTTTTGGGGCAAAGCGGGATGACTTGGGTGTTAAGAAAAATTCAAATGCAACTCTTTTTTTCGTACCAAAAGTGGCTAGAAGCGGTCTTCACGAGCGGTTTTCGCACGGTTTGTCGTACCGGAACCAAAACTCTAGGAACGGACTAGAAAGCGAGCTAAACATGAGTTTTGGGGCAAGCGGGATGACTTGGGTGTTAAGAAAAATTCAAATGCAACTCTTTTCGTACCAAAAGTGGCTAGAACGGTCTTCACGAACGGTTTTCGCACGGTTTGTCGTACGGAACCAAAACTCAGGAACGGACTAGAAAGCGAGCTAAACATGAGTTTTGGGGCAAGCGGGATGACTTGGGTGTTAAGAAAAATTCAAATGCAACTCTTTTCGTACCAAAAGTGGCTAGAGCGGTCTTCACGAAGCGGTTTTCGCACGGTTTGTCGTACGGAACCAAAACTCGAGGAACGGACTAGAAAGCGAGCTAAACATGAGTTTTGGGGCAAAGCGGGATGACTTGGGTGTTAAGAAAAATTCAAATGCAACTCTTTTCGTACCAAAAGTGGCTAGAAGGGTCTTCACGAACGGTTTTCGCACAGTTTGTCGTACCGGAACCAAAACTCCAGGAACGGACTAGAAGCGAGCTAAACATGAGTTTTGGGGCAAACGGGATGACTTGGGTGTTAAGAAAAATTCAAATGCAACTCTTTTACCAAAAGTGGCTAGAACTCTTCACGACGGTTTTCGCACGGTTTGTCGTACCGGAACCAAAACTCGAGAACGGACTAGAAATGAGCTAAACATGAGTTTTGGGGCAAGCGGGATGACTTGGGTGTTAAGAAAAATTCAAATGCAACTCTTTTACCGTACCAAAAGTGGCTAGAACGGTCTTCACGACGGTTTTCGCACGGTTTGTCGTAACCGGAACCAAACTCTCAGGAACGGACTAGAAAGCGAGCTAAACATGAGTTTTGGGGCAAACGGGATGACTTGGGTGTTAAGAAAAATTCAAATGCAACTCTTTTCGTACCAAAAGTGGCTAGAACGGTCTTCACGAACGGTTTTTCACGCACGGTTTTGCAAACGGATGACTTGTCCGGAACCAAAACTCGTACCAAAAGGAACGGACTAGAAACGAGCTAAACATGAGTTTTGGGGCAAACGGGATGACTTGGGTGTTAAGAAAAATTCAAATGCAACTCTTTTCGTACCAAAAGTGGCTAGAACGGTCTTCACGAAGCGGTTTTTCGCACGGTTTGTCGTACCGGAACCAAAACTCGAGGAACGGACTAGAAAGCGAGCTAAACATGAGTTTTGGGGCAAGCGGGATGACTTGGGTGTTAAGAAAAATTCAAATGCAACTCTTTTCGTACCAAAAGTGGCTAGAACGGTCTTCACGAACGGTTTTAGCACGGTTTGTCGTAACGGAACCAAAACTCGAACGGGAACGGACTAGAAAGCGAGCTAAACATGAGTTTTGGGGCAAAGCGGGATGACTTGGGTGTTAAGAAAAATTCAAATGCAACTCTTTTCGTACCAAAAGTGGCTAGAGCGGTCTTCACGAGCGGTTTTCGCACGGTTTGTCGTACCGGAACCAAAACTCCGAGGAACGGACTAGAAAGCGAGCTAAACATGAGTTTTGGGGCAAAGCGGGATGACTTGGGTGTTAAGAAAAATTCAAATGCAACTCTTTTCGTACCAAAAGTGGCTAGAGCGGTCTTCACGAGCGGTTTTCGCACGGTTTGTGTAACCGGAACCAAAACTCTAGGGAACGGACTAGAAGCGAGCTAAACATGAGTTTTGGGGCAAGCGGGATGACTTGGGTGTTAAGAAAAATTCAAATGCAACTCTTTTCGTACCAAAAGTGGCTAGAACGGTCTTCACACGAGCGGTTTTCGCACGGTTTGTCGTACGGAACCAAAACTCCGAGGAACGGACTAAAAAGCGAGCTAAACATGAGTTTTGGGGCAAGCGGGATGACTTGGGTGTTAAGAAAAATTCAAATGCAACTCTTTTCGTACCAAAAGTGGCTAGAGCGGTCTTCACGAACGGTTTTCGCACGGTTTGTCGTAACGGAACCAAAACTCTAGGAACGGACTAGAAACGAGCTAAACATGAGTTTTGGGGCAAGCGGGATGACTTGGGTGTTAAGAAAAATTCAAATGCAACTCTTTTCGTACCAAAAGTGGCTAGAGCTAAACATGAGTCTTCACGAACGGTTTTTTCGCACGGTTTGTCGTACGGAACCAAAACTCGAGGAACGGACTAGAACGGACGAGCTAAACATGAGTTTTGGGGCAAAGCGGGATGACTTGGGTGTTAAGAAAAATTCAAATGCAACTCTTTTCGTACCAAAAGTGGTGGCTAGAACGGTCTTCGAACGGTTTTCGCACGGTTTGTCGTACCGGAACCAAAACTCTAGGAACGGACTAGAAAGCGAGCTAAACATGAGTTTTGGGGCAAGCGGGATGACTTGGGTGTTAAGAAAAATTCAAATGCAACTCTTTTCGTACCAAAAGTGGCTAGAGCGGTCTTCACGAACGGTTTTCGCACGGTTTGTCGTACCGGAACCAAAACTCGAGGAACGGACTAGAAAGCGAGCTAAACATGAGTTTTGGGGCAAGCGGGATGACTTGGGTGTTAAGAAAAATTCAAATGCAACTCTTTTCGTACCAAAAGTGGCTAGAACGGTCTTCACGAGCGGTTTTCGCACGGTTTGTCGTAACGGAACCAAAACTCGGAGGAACGGACTAGAAACGAGCTAAACATGAGTTTTGGGGCAAGCGGGATGACTTGGGTGTTAAGAAAAATTCAAATGCAACTCTTTTCGTACCAAAAGTGGCTAGAACGGTCTTCACGACGGTTTTCGCACGGTTTTTGTCGTAACCGGAACCAAAACTCGAGGAACGGACTAGAAAGCGAGCTAAACATGAGTTTTGGGGCAAAGCGGGATGACTTGGGTGTTAAGAAAAATTCAAATGCAACTCTTTTCGTACCAAAAGTGGCTAGAACGGTCTTCACGAACGGTTTTCGCACGGTTTTGTTAACCGGAACCAAAACTCGAGGAACGGACTAGAAACGAGCTAAACATGAGTTTTGGGGTCGGGATGACTTGGGTGTTAAGAAAAATTCAAATGCAACTCTTTTCGTACCAAAAAAACGGTCTTCGCACGGGAACGGAACCAAAACTAGAACGGACTAGAAAGCGAGCTAAACATGAGTTTTGGGGCAAGCGGGATGACTTGGGTGTTAAGAAAAATTCAAATGCAACTCTTTTCGTACCAAAAGTGGCTAGAGCGGTCTTCACGAGCGGTTTTCGCACGGTTTGTCACCAAAACTCCGGAACCGGAACCAAAACTCTCGAGGACGGACGGACTAAAGCGAGCTAAACATGAGTTTTGGGGCAAAGCGGGATGACTTGGGTGTTAAGAAAAATTCAAATGCAACTCTTTTCGTACCAAAAGTGGCTGGCTAGAGCGGTCTTCACGACGGTTTTCGCACGGTTTTGTCGTACCGGAACCAAAACTCGGGAACGGACTAGAAAGCGAGCTAAACATGAGTTTTGGGGCAAAGCGGGATGACTTGGGTGTTAAGAAAAATTCAAATGCAACTCTTTTCGTACCAAAAGTGGCTAGAGCGGTCTTCACGAACGGTTTTCGCACGGTTTGTCGAACCAAAACCGGAACCAAAACTCTAAACAGGAACGGACTAGAAAGCGAGCTAAACATGAGTTTTGGGGCAAAGCGGGATGACTTGGGTGTTAAGAAAAATTCAAATGCAACTCTTTTCGTACCAAAAGTGGCTAGAGCGGTCTTCACGAGCGGTTTTCGCACGGTTTGTCGTACCGGAACCAAAACTCGAGGAACGGACTAGAAACGAGCTAAACATGAGTTTTGGGGCAAAGCGGGATGACTTGGGTGTTAAGAAAAATTCAAATGCAACTCTTTTCAAATGCAACTCTTTTCGTACCAAAAAGTGGCTAGAACGGTCTTCACGAGAACGGTTTTTCGCACGGTTTTGTCGTACCGGAACCAAAACTCCGAGGAACGGACTAGAAAGCGAGCTAAACATGAGTTTTGGGGCAAAGCGGGATGACTTGGGTGTTAAGAAAAATTCAAATGCAACTCTTTTCGTACCAAAAGTGGCTAGAACGGTCTTCACGAGCGGTTTTCGCACGTTTGTCGTACGGAACCAAAACTCCGAGGACGGACTAGAAACGAGCTAAACATGAGTTTTGGGGCAAGCGGGATGACTTGGGTGTTAAGAAAAATTCAAATGCAACTCTTTTCGTACCAAAAGTGGCTAGAACGGTCTTCACGAACGGTTTTTCACGGTTTTGTCATACGGAACCAAAACTCAGGAACGGACTAGAAACGAGCTAAACATGAGTTTTGGGGCAAGCGGGATGACTTGGGTGTTAAGAAAAATTCAAATGCAACTCTTTTCGTACCAAAAGTGGCTAGAACGGTCTTCACGAACGGTTTTTCGCACGGTTTTGTCGTACCGGAACCAAAACTCGAGGAACGGACTAGAAAGCGAGCTAAACATGAGTTTTGGGGCAAAGCGGGATGACTTGGGTGTTAAGAAAAATTCAAATGCAACTCTTTTCGTACCAAAAGTGGCTAGAACGGTCTTCACGAACGGTTTTCGCACGGTTTGTCGTACGGAACCAAAACTCCAGGAACGGACTAGAAAGCGAGCTAAACATGAGTTTTGGGGCAAGCGGGATGACTTGGGTGTTAAGAAAAATTCAAATGCAACTCTTTTCGTACCAAAAGTGGCTAGAAGCGGTCTTCACGAACGGTTTTCGCACGGTTTGTCGTAACGGAACCAAAACTCAGGAACGGACTAGAAGCGAGCTAAACATGAGTTTTGGGGCAAAGCGGGATGACTTGGGTGTTAAGAAAAATTCAAATGCAACTCTTTTCGTACCAAAAGTGGCTAGAGCGGTCTTCACGAACGGTTTTCGCACGGTTTGTCGTACCGGAACCAAAACTCGAGGAACGGACTAGAAACGAGCTAAACATGAGTTTTGGGGCAAAGCGGGATGACTTGGGTGTTAAGAAAAATTCAAATGCAACTCTTTTCGTACCAAAAGTGGCTAGAACGGTCTTCACGAACGGTTTTCGCACGGTTTGTCAAAACGGAACCAAAACTCGAGGAACGGACTAGAAAGCGAGCTAAACATGAGTTTTGGGGCAAAGCGGGATGACTTGGGTGTTAAGAAAAATTCAAATGCAACTCTTTTCGTACCAAAAGTGGCTAGAAGCGGTCTTCACGAAGCGGTTTTCGCACGGTTTGTCGTAACCGGAACCAAAACTCAGGAACGGACTAGAAACGAGCTAAACATGAGTTTTGGGGCAAGCGGGATGACTTGGGTGTTAAGAAAAATTCAAATGCAACTCTTTTCGTACCAAAAGTGGCTAGAAGCGGTCTTCACGAGCGGTTTTCGCACGGTTTGTCGTACGGAACCAAAACTCGAGGAACGGACTAGAAAGCGAGCTAAACATGAGTTTTGGGGCAAGCGGGATGACTTGGGTGTTAAGAAAAATTCAAATGCAACTCTTTTCGTACCAAAAGTGGCTAGAACGGTCTTCACGACGGTTTTCGCACGTTTTGTCGTACCGGAACCAAAACTCGAGGAACGGACTAGAAAGCGAGCTAAACATGAGTTTTGGGGCAAGCGGGATGACTTGGGTGTTAAGAAAAATTCAAATGCAACTTTTTCGTACCAAAAGTGGCTAGAACGGTCTTCACGAACGGTTTTCGCACGGTTTTTGTGGGATGACGGAACCAAAACTCAAAGGAACGGACTAGAAAGCGAGCTAAACATGAGTTTTGGGGCAAAGCGGGATGACTTGGGTGTTAAGAAAAACTCAAATGCAACTCTTTTCGTACCAAAAGTGGCTAGAACGGTCTTCACGAACGGTTTTCGCACGGTTTTTGTTTGTCAACCGGAACCAAAACTCCAGGAACGGACTAGAAACGAGCTAAACATGAGTTTTGGGGCAAAGCGGGATGACTTGGGTGTTAAGAAAAATTCAAATGCAACTCTTTTCGTACCAAAAGTGGCTAGAAGCGGTCTTCACGAACGGTTTTCGCACGGTTTTGTCGTACGGAACCAAAACTCGAGGAACGGACTAGAAGCGAGCTAAACATGAGTTTTGGGGCAAGCGGGATGACTTGGGTGTTAAGAAAAATTCAAATGCAACTCTTTTCGTACCAAAAGTGGCTAGAGCGGTCTTCACGAAGCGGTTTTCGCACGGTTTGTCGTACCGGAACCAAAACTCTAGGAACGGACTAGAAAGCGAGCTAAACATGAGTTTTGGGGCAAACGGGATGACTTGGGTGTTAAGAAAAATTCAAATGCAACTCTTTTCGTACCAAAAGTGGCTAGAACGGTCTTCACGAGCGGTTTTCGCACGGTTTGTCGTACGGAACCAAAACTCGAGGAACGGACTAGAAAGCGAGCTAAACATGAGTTTTGGGGCAAAGCGGGATGACTTGGGTGTTAAGAAAAATTCAAATGCAACTCTTTTCGTACCAAAAAGTGGCTAGAAGTCTTCACGACGGTTTTTTCGCACGGTTTTCGTCAAATGCAACGGAACCAAAACGAACGGACCAAAAGAAAGCTAAACATGAGTTTTGGGGCAAACGGGATGACTTGGGTGTTAAGAAAAACTCAAAAACTCTTTTCGTACCAAAAGTGGCTAGAACGGTCTTCACGACGGGCATGTTTGTCTACGGAACCAAAACTCCGAGGAACGGACTAGAGCTAAACATGAGTTTTGGGGCAAGCGGGATGACTTGGGTGTTAAGAAAAATTCAAATGCAACTCTTTTCGTACCAAAAGTGGCTAGAACGGTCTTCACGAACGGTTTTCGCACAGTTTGTCGTACCGGAACCAAAACTCGAGGAACGGACTAGAAGCGAGCTAAACATGAGTTTTGGGGCAAGCGGGATGACTTGGGTGTTAAGAAAAATTCAAATGCAACTCTTTTCGTACCAAAAGTGGCTAGAACGGTCTTCACGAGCGGTTTTCGCACGGTTTGTCGTCCGGAACCAAAACTCCTAGGAACGGACTAGAAAGCGAGCTAAACATGAGTTTTGGGGCAAAGCGGGATGACTTGGGTGTTAAGAAAAATTCAAATGCAACTCTTTTCGTACCAAAAGTGGCTAGAGCGGTCTTCACGAGAACGGTTTTCGCACGGTTTGTCATACGGAACCAAAACTCCGAGGAACGGACTAGAAGCGAGCTAAACATGAGTTTTGGGGCAAAGCGGGATGACTTGGGTGTTAAGAAAAATTCAAATGCAACTCTTTTCGTACCAAAAGTGGCTAGAACGGTCTTCACGAACGGTTTTTTCGCACGGTTTGTCGTAACCGGAACCAAAACTCCGAGGAACGGACTAGAAAGCGAGCTAAACATGAGTTTTGGGGCAAACGGGATGACTTGGGTGTTAAGAAAAATTCAAATGCAACTCTTTTCGTACCAAAAGTGGCTAGAGCGGTCTTCACGAACGGTTTTCGCACGGTTTGTCGTAACGGAACCAAAACCGAGGAACGGACTAGAAAGCGAGCTAAACATGAGTTTTGGGGCAAGCGGGATGACTTGGGTGTTAAGAAAAATTCAAATGCAACTCTTTTCGTACCAAAAGTGGCTAGAACGGTCTTCACGAGCGGTTTTCGCACGGTTTGTCGTACCGGAACCAAAACTCGAGGAACGGACTAGAAAGCGAGCTAAACATGAGTTTTGGGGCAAGCGGGATGACTTGGGTGTTAAGAAAAATTCAAATGCAACTCTTTTCGTACCAAAAGTGGCTAGAACGGTCTTCACGAGCGGTTTTCGCACGGTTTGTCGGAACCGGAACCAAAACTCAAAGGAACGGACTAGAAAGCGAGCTAAACATGAGTTTTGGGGCAAAGCGGGATGACTTGGGTGTTAAGAAAAATTCAAATGCAACTCTTTTCGTACCAAAAGTGGCTAGAACGGTCTTCACGAGCGGTTTTCGCACGGTTTTGTAACGGAACCAAAACTCCGAGGAACGGACTAGAAAGCGAGCTAAACATGAGTTTTGGGGCAAGCGGGATGACTTGGGTGTTAAGAAAAATTCAAATGCAACTCTTTTCGTACCAAAAGTGGCTAAGCGGTCTTCACGAACGGTTTTCTGCGGAACCAAAAAAGGACGGACTAGAAAGCGAGCTAAACATGAGTTTTGGGGCAAAGCGGGATGACTTGGGTGTTAAGAAAAATTCAAATGCAACTCTTTTCGTACCAAAAGTGGCTAGAGCGGTCCAAAACACGGTTTGTTTACCGGAACCAAAACTCAGGAACGGACTAGAAAGAACGGACTAGAAAGCTAAACATGAGTTTTGGGGCAAAGCGGGATGACTTGGGTGTTAAGAAAAATTCAAATGCAACTCTTTTCGTACCAAAAGTGGCTAGAGCGGTCTTCACGAACGGTTTTCGCACGGTTTGTAACGGAACCAAAACAAAGGAACGGACTAGAAAGCGAGCTAAACATGAGTTTTGGGGCAAGCGGGATGACTTGGGTGTTAAGAAAAATTCAAATGCAACTCTTTTCGTACCAAAAGTGGCTAGAACGGTCTTCACGAGCGGTTTTCGCACGGTTTGTCGTACCGGAACCAAAACTCCGAGGAACGGACTAAAGCGAGCTAAACATGAGTTTTGGGGCAAGCGGGATGACTTGGGTGTTAAGAAAAATTCAAATGCAACTCTTTTCGTACCAAAAGTGGCTAGAACGGTCTTCGGTCGAACGGTTTTCGCACGGTTTGTCGTAACCGGAACCAAAACTCCGAGGAACGGACTAGAACGAGCTAAACATGAGTTTTGGGGCAAAGCGGGATGACTTGGGTGTTAAGAAAAATTCAAATGCAACTCTTTTCGTCAAATGCAACTCTTTTCGTACCAAAAGTGGCTAGCTAAAATGGTTTTCGGGATGACGGTTTTCGCACGGTTTTCGGTTTTCGCAACCGGAACCAAAACTCGAGGAACGGACTAGAAACGAGCTAAACATGAGTTTTGGGGCAAACGGGATGACTTGGGTGTTAAGAAAAATTCAAATGCAACTCTTTTCGTACCAAAAGTGGCTAGAACGGTCTTCACGAGCGGTTTTCGCACGGTTTGTCGTACGGAACCAAAACTCCAGGAACGGACTAGAAACGAGCTAAACATGAGTTCTGGGGCAAACGGGATGACTTGGGTGTTAAGAAAAATTCAAATGCAACTCTTTTCGTACCAAAAAAGTGGCTAGAGCGGTCTTCACGAGCGGTTTTCGCACGGTTTGTCGTACGGAACCAAAACTCTCGAGGAACGGACTAGAAAGCGAGCTAAACATGAGTTTTGGGGCAAAGCGGGATGACTTGGGTGTTAAGAAAAATTCAAATGCAACTCTTTTCGTACCAAAAGTGGCTAGAACGGTCTTCACGAACGGTTTTCGCACGGTTTGTCGTAACGGAACCAAAACTCCGAGGAACGGACTAGAAGCGAGCTAAACATGAGTTTTGGGGCAAGCGGGATGACTTGGGTGTTAAGAAAAATTCAAATGCAACTCTTTTCGTACCAAAAGTGGCTAGAGCGGTCTTCACGAAGCGGTTTTTCGCACGGTTTGTCGTACGGAACCAAAACTCGAGGAACGGACTAGAAGCGAGCTAAACATGAGTTTTGGGGCAAAGCGGGATGACTTGGGTGTTAAGAAAAATTCAAATGCAACTCTTTTCGTACCAAAAAGTGTCTACGGAGCTAAACATGAGTTTTGGGGCAAAGCGGGATGACTTGGGTGTTAAGAAAAATTCAAATGCAACTCTTTTTTTGTCTTCAGAACGGTCGCGGTTTTCGCACGGTTTGTCGTAACGGAACCAAAACTCGAGGAACGGACTAGAAGCGAGCTAAACATGAGTTTTGGGGCAAAGCGGGATGACTTGGGTGTTAAGAAAAATTCAAATGCAACTCTTTTCGTACCAAAAGTGGCTAGAACGGTCTTCACGAAGCGGTTTTTCGCACGGTTTGTCGTCGTACCGGAACCAAAACTCGAGGAACGGACTAGAAAGCGAGCTAAACATGAGTTTTGGGGCAAACGGGATGACTTGGGTGTTAAGAAAAATTCAAATGCAACTCTTTTCGTACCAAAAGTGGCTAGAGCGGTCTTCACGAACGGTTTTCGCGGTTTTGTAAACGGACCGGAACCAAAACTCGAGGAGGAACGGACTAGAAACGAGCTAAACATGAGTTTTGGGGCAAAGCGGGATGACTTGGGTGTTAAGAAAAATTCAAATGCAACTCTTTTCGTACCAAAAGTGGCTAGAGCGGTCTTCACGAAGCGGTTTTCGCACGGTTTGTCGTACGGAACCAAAACTCGAGGAACGGACTAGAAAGCGAGCTAAACATGAGTTTTGGGGCAAAGCGGGATGACTTGGGTGGAATTCAAATGCAACTCTTTTCGTACCAAAAGTGGCTAGAAGCGGTCTTCACGAACGGTTTTCGCACGGTTTGTCGTACCGGAACCAAAACTCAGGAACGGACTAGAAGCGAGCTAAACATGAGTTTTGGGGCAAAGCGGGATGACTTGGGTGTTAAGAAAAATTCAAATGCAACTCTTTTCGTACCAAAAAAGTGGTCTAGAAGCGGGTCTTCACGAACCAAAACTCGGCGGTTTTCGCATGAGTTTTGCAAAGCGGGATGACTTGGGTGTTAAGGAACCAAAACTCAAAAGTGGGAACGGACTAGAACCAAAACGAGCTAAACATGAGTTTTGGGGCAAGCGGGATGACTTGGGTGTTAAGAAAAATTCAAATGCAACTCTTTTCGTACCAAAAGTGGCTAGAGCGGTCTTCACGAGCGGTTTTCGCACGGTTTGTCGTACCGGAACCAAAACTCGAGGAACGGACTAGAAAGCGAGCTAAACATGAGTTTTGGGGCAAGCGGGATGACTTGGGTGTTAAGAAAAATTCAAATGCAACTCTTTTCGTACCAAAAGTGGCTAGAACGGTCTTCACGAACGGTTTTCGCACGGTTTGTCGTACCGGAACCAAAACTCCGAGGAACGGACTAGAAACGAGCTAAACATGAGTTTTGGGGCAAAGCGGGATGACTTGGGTGTTAAGAAAAATTCAAATGCAACTCTTTTCGTACCAAAAGTGGCTAGAAGCGGTCTTCACGAAGCGGTTTTTCGCACGGTTTGTCGTACCGGAACCAAAACTCGAGGAACGGACTAGAAAGCGAGCTAAACATGAGTTTTGGGGCAAGCGGGATGACTTGGGTGTTAAGAAAAATTCAAATGCAACTCTTTTCGTACCAAAAGTGGCTAGAACGGTCTTCACGAACGGTTTTCGCACAGTTTGTCGTACCGGAACCAAAACTCGAGGAACGGACTAGAAACGAGCTAAACATGAGTTTTGGGGCAAACGGGATGACTTGGGTGTTAAGAAAAATTCAAATGCAACTCTTTTCGTACCAAAAGTGGCTAACGGTCTTCACGAAGCGGTTTTCGCACGGTTTGTGTCGGAACCAAAAACCGGAACCAAAACTCGAGGAACGGACTAGAAAGCGAGCTAAACATGAGTTTTGGGGCAAAGCGGGATGACTTGGGTGTTAAGAAAAATTCAAATGCAACTCTTTTCGTACCAAAAGTGGCTAGAAGCGGTCTTCACGAACGGTTTTCGCACGGTTTGTCGTACCGGAACCAAAACTCCGAGGAACGGACTAGAAAGCGAGCTAAACATGAGTTTTGGGGCAAAGCGGGATGACTTGGGTGTTAAGAAAAATTCAAATGCAACTCTTTTCGTACCAAAAGTGGCTAGAACGGTCTTCACGAACGGTTTTTCGCACGGTTTGTCGTACCGGAACCAAAACTCAGGACGGACTAGAAAGCGAGCTAAACATGAGTTTTGGGGCAAGCGGGATGACTTGGGTGTTAAAAAAATTCAAATGCAACTCTTTTTTCGTACCAAAAGTGGCTAGAACGGTCTTCACGAACGGTTTTCGCACACGGTTTACCGGAACCAAAACTCAGGAACGGACTAGAAACGAGCTAAACATGAGTTTTGGGGCAAAGCGGGATGACTTGGGTGTTAAGAAAAATTCAAATGCAACTCTTTTCGTACCAAAAGTGGCTAGAACGGTCTTCACGAGCGGTTTTCGCACGGTTTGTCGTACGGAACCAAAACTCCGAGGAACGGACTAGAAAGCGAGCTAAACATGAGTTTTGGGGCAAGCGGGATGACTTGGGTGTTAAGAAAAATTCAAATGCAACTCTTTTCGTACCAAAAGTGGCTAGAGCGGTCTTCACGAACGAGCGGTTTTTTTCGCACGTTTTCGTACCGGAACCAAAACTCTAGGAACGGACTAGAAAAGCTAAACATGAGTTTTGGGGCAAGCGGGATGACTTGGGTGTTAAGAAAAATTCAAATGCAACTCTTTTCGTACCAAAAGTGGCTAGAACGGTCTTCACGAAGCGGTTTCGCACGGTTTGTCGTAACGGAACCAAAACTCGAGGAACGGACTAGAAAGCGAGCTAAACATGAGTTTTGGGGCAAAGCGGGATGACTTGGGTGTTAAGAAAAATTCAAATGCAACTCTTTTCGTACCAAAAGTGGCTAGAACGGTCTTCACGAACGGTTTTCGCACAGTTTGTCGTACCGGAACCAAAACTCTAGGAACGGACTAGAAGCGAGCTAAACATGAGTTTTGGGGCAAAGCGGGATGACTTGGGTGTTAAGAAAAATTCAAATGCAACTCTTTTCGTACCAAAAGTGGCTAGAGCGGTCTTCACGAACGGTTTTTCGCACGGTTTGTCGTACCGGAACCAAAACTCCGAGGAACGGACTAGAAACGAGCTAAACATGAGTTTTGGGGCAAAGCGGGATGACTTGGGTGTTAAGAAAAATTCAAATGCAACTCTTTTCGTACCAAAAGTGGCTAGAACGGTCTTCACGAACGGTTTTCGCACGGTTTGTCGTACCGGAACCAAAACTCCGAGGAACGGACTAGAAAGCGAGCTAAACATGAGTTTGGGGCAAGCGGGATGACTTGGGTGTTAAGAAAAATTCAAATGCAACTCTTTTCGTACCAAAAGTGGCTCGGTCTTCATGCAACGGTTTTCGCACGGTTTTTCGTAACGGAACCAAAACCAAAACTCGAGGACGGACTAAAGTGGCTAAACATGAGTTTTGGGGCAAAGCGGGATGACTTGGGTGTTAAGAAAAATTCAAATGCAACTCTTTTTTTTAGAAGCACACGGTTTTCGCACGGTTTGTCGTACGGAACCAAAACTCGGACTAGGAACGGACTAGAAACGAGCTAAACATGAGTTTTGGGGCAAACGGGATGACTTGGGTGTTAAGAAAAATTCAAATGCAACTCTTTTCGTACCAAAAGTGGCTAGAACGGTCTTCACGAACGGTTTTCGCACGGTTTTTGTCGTACCGGAACCAAAACTCGAGGAACGGACTAGAAAGCGAGCTAAACATGAGTTTTGGGGCAAAGCGGGATGACTTGGGTGTTAAGAAAAATTCAAATGCAACTCTTTTCGTACCAAAAGTGGCTAGAAGCGGTCTTCACGAGCGGTTTTCGCACGGTTTGTCGTAACGGAACCAAAACTCGAGGAACGGATAGAAAGCGAGCTAAACATGAGTTTTGGGGCAAACGGGATGACTTGGGTGTTAAGAAAAATTCAAATGCAACTCTTTTCGTACCAAAAGTGGCTAGAACGGTCTTCACGAACGGTTTTCGCACGGTTTTGTCGAACCAAAAACGGAACCAAAACTCCAGGGAACGGACTAGAAAGCGAGCTAAACATGAGTTTTGGGGCAAAGCGGGATGACTTGGGTGTTAAGAAAAATTCAAATGCAACTCTTACCAAAAGTGGCTAAGCGGTCTTCACGAACGGTTTTCGCACGGTTTGTCGTCGAACCGGAACCAAAACTCGAGGAGCGGACTAGAAAAAGCTAAACATGAGTTTTGGGGCAAGCGGGATGACTTGGGGTTTGAAAAATTCAAATGCAACTCTTTTCGTACCAAAAGTGGCTAGAAGCGGTCTTCACGAACGGTTTTTCGCGGGTTTGTATGAACGGAACCAAAACTCCGAGGAACGGACTAGAAAGCGAGCTAAACATGAGTTTTGGGGCAAGCGGGATGACTTGGGTGTTAAGAAAAATTCAAATGCAACTCTTTTCGTACCAAAAGTGGCTAGAGCGGTCTTCACGAACGGTTTTGCACGGTTTGTCGTACCGGAACCAAAACTCTAGGAACGGACTAGAAACGAGCTAAACATGAGTTTTGGGGCAAAGCGGGATGACTTGGGTGTTAAGAAAAATTCAAATGCAACTCTTTTCGTACCAAAAGTGGCTAGAGCGGTCTTCACGGTTTAAACACGGTTTTCGCACGGTTTTCGAAAAATTCAACGGAACCAAAACTCGAGGAACGGACTAGAAAGCGAGCTAAACATGAGTTTTGGGGCAAACGGGATGACTTGGGTGTTAAGAAAAATTCAAATGCAACTCTTTTCGTACCAAAAGTGGCTAGAGCGGTCTTCACGAGCGGTTTTCGCACGGTTTGTCGTAACGGAACCAAAACTCGAGGAACGGACTAGAAAGCGAGCTAAACATGAGTTTTGGGGCAAAGCGGGATGACTTGGGTGTTAAGAAAAATTCAAATGCAACTCTTTTCGTACCAAAAGTGGCTAGAGCGGTCTTCGACGGTTTTCGCACGGTTTGTCGTACCGGAACCAAAACTCGAGGAACGGACTAGAAAGCGAGCTAAACATGAGTTTTGGGGCAAGCGGGATGACTTGGGTGTTAAAAAAATTCAAATGCAACTCTTTTCGTACCAAAAGTGGCTAGAGCGGTCTTCACGAAGCGGTTTTTTCGCACGGTTTGTCGTACCGGAACCAAAACTCTAGGAACGGACTAGAAAGCGAGCTAAACATGAGTTTTGGGGCAAGCGGGATGACTTGGGTGTTAAGAAAAATTCAAATGCAACTCTTTTCGTACCAAAAGTGGCTAGAACGGTCTTCACGACGGTTTTCGCACGGTTTGTCGTACCGGAACCAAAACTCCGAGGAACGGACTAGAAAGCGAGCTAAACATGAGTTTTGGGGCAAGCGGGATGACTTGGGTGTTAAGAAAAATTCAAATGCAACTCTTTTCGTACCAAAAGTGGCTAGAAGCGGTCTTCACGAGCGGTTTTTCGCACGGTTTGTCGTACCGGAACCAAAACTCGAGGAACGGACTAGAAACGAGCTAAACATGAGTTTTGGGGCAAAGCGGGATGACTTGGGTGTTAAGAAAAATTCAAATGCAACTCTTTTCGTACCAAAAGTGGCTAGAGCGGTCTTCACGAACGGTTTTCGCACGGTTTGTAATCGGAACCAAAACTCCGAGGAACGGACTAGAAACGGCTAAACATGAGTTTTGGGCAAACGGGATGACTTGGGTGTTAAGAAAAATTCAAATGCAACTCTTTTCGTACCAAAAGTGGCGGTCTTCACGAACGGTTTTTTCGCCAACGGAACCAAAACTCAGGGAACGGACTAAAGCGAGCTAAACATGAGTTTTGGGGCAAAGCGGGATGACTTGGGTGTTAAGAAAAATTCAAATGCAACTCTTTTCGTACCAAAAGTGGCTAGAGCGGTCTTCACGAACGGTTTTCGCACGGTTTGTCGTACGGAACCAAAACTCGAGGAACGGACTAGAAAGCGAGCTAAACATGAGTTTTGGGGCAAAGCGGGATGACTTGGGTGTTAAGAAAAATTCAAATGCAACTCTTTTCGTACCAAAAGTGGCTAGAACGGTCTTCACGAACGGTTTTCGCACGGTTTGTCGAAAAATTCGGAACCAAAACTCTAGGAACGGACTAGAAAGCGAGCTAAACATGAGTTTTGGGCAAAAAACGGGATGACTTGGGTGTTAAGAAAAATTCAAATGCAACTCTTTTCGTACCAAAAGTGGCTAGAGCGGTCTTCACGAACGGTTTTCGCACGGTTTGTCGTACCGGAACCAAAACTCCGAGGAACGGACTAGAAAGCGAGCTAAACATGAGTTTTGGGGCAAAGCGGGATGACTTGGGTGTTAAGAAAAATTCAAATGCAACTCTTTTCGTACCAAAAGTGGCTAGAACGGTCTTCACGAAGCGGTTTTCGCACGGTTTGTCGTAACCGGAACCAAAACTCGAGGAACGGACTAGAAAGCGAGCTAAACATGAGTTTTGGGGCAAAGCGGGATGACTTGGGTGTTAAGAAAAATTCAAATGCAACTCTTTTCGTACCAAAATTGGCCAGAACGGTCTTCACGAACGGTTTTCGCACGGTTTGTCGTACCGGAACCAAAACTCCAGGAACGGACTAGAAACGAGCTAAACATGAGTTTTGGGGCAAGCGGGATGACTTGGGTGTTAAGAAAAATTCAAATGCAACTCTTTTCGTACCAAAAGTGGCTAGAACGGTCTTCACGAACGGTTTTCGCACGGTTTGAACCAAAACTCAGGAACGGACTACGGAACCAAAACTCAAAGCGGGGAACGGACTAGAAACAAAAGCTAAACATGAGTTTTGGGGCAAAGCGGGATGACTTGGGTGTTAAGAAAAATTCAAATGCAACTCTTTTCGTACCAAAAGTGGCTTCGTACCAAAAGTGGCGGTCTTCACGAGCGGTTTTCGCACGGTTTGTCGTACGGAACCAAAACTCGAGGAACGGACTAGAAAGCGAGCTAAACATGAGTTTTGGGGCAAGCGGGATGACTTGGGTGTTAAGAAAAATTCAAATGCAACTCTTTTTCGTACCAAAAGTGGCTAGAACGGTCTTCACGAGCGGTTTTCGCACGGTTTGTCGTACGGAACCAAAACTCGAGGAACGGACTAGAAAGCGAGCTAAACATGAGTTTTGGGGCAAGCGGGATGACTTGGGTGTTAAGAAAAATTCAAATGCAACTCTTTTCGTACCAAAAGTGGCTAGAGCGGTCTTCACGAAGCGGTTTTCGCACGGTTTTGTCGTACGGAACCAAAACTCGAGGAACGGACTAGAAAGCGAGCTAAACATGAGTTTTGGGGCAAGCGGGATGACTTGGGTGTTTAAAAATTCAAATTCAAATGCAACTCTTTTCGTACCAAAAGTGGCTAGAGCGGTCTTCACGAACGGTTTTCGCACGGTTTGTCGTACCGGAACCAAAACTCGAGGAACGGACTAGAAACGAGCTAAACATGAGTTTTGGGGCAAACGGGATGACTTGGGTGTTAAGAAAAATTCAAATGCAACTCTTTTCGTACCAAAAGTGGCTAGAACGGTCTTCACGAACGGTTTTCGCACGGTTTGTCGTACCGGAACCAAAACTCCAGGAACGGACTAGAAAGCGAGCTAAACATGAGTTTTGGGGCAA
>JAENPR010002399.1:0-58847 GCA_018135685.1 Themeda triandra
CTTGACTTTGCTCTATTTGATTATGTTCTCAATTATATTGTTCTTAGTTTTACTTTGATTATATGTTTAGCATAGTTGGACTAGAATTATGTTTATGCATAGGATCGTATAGCGCTTGCTCATTAGATCGATGGGTGAGTGGTAAATATTGTGTGAGCGTGGTGCCTAGACCGTATCTGCGATTGCACCCTATATTCCGGATCGTGAGGTAGATCGCGGGAGTGGCTTGATCATTGAGTCCTTTGTAGCCCTTCTCCAGGAGTATAGGTCTAGCGGAACAAACCTATTACATTGAAGTCATTGCTATGTCTCTTGTCTTCTCGAGCAATATCACTATGCATAGATGTAACCTTTTCGCCATGATTGCTAGATGTTCTTGCACTAATCATTGTATGATTTGACTTTGTAGTTAGAATAATATAGGATTATACCCTAGATCGTCCTAGTCCATGCTAGTGTTATAAGCTTAGAGTGCTAAGTTGAGATGGCTTATTACTATTATTTTATGTGGCTAAATGCTCTCATTTATCTTTATGTCATTTATCATTCATTCCTATATTTTATGTGACACTTACCGTGTATGAGATGATCGTCTGCATACCAAGGTTAAGCTCTCCATTATTGCATGTGCATTGCTCATCACTCATTATCCAGTGCGTTTCCCTTCCCGGTGGTAAAAAAATATAAATAACGATACGGATTACTCCCGGTTAAAATGCTACATCGGTATTATGCCGCTTGCGGATCCCATATTTATTTCTAGTAGCAGTTGCATTATTTAGTACCGGCATTTTTGGCGCCATGTTGGGGATGACAACCTAACAACTGAGTGGCGTTAGAAATGTCAACAAGCATTTTGGCGCCGTTGCCGGGGAGAGGTTGAAAGCCAATGGATAATGGCTTGACATTGCACTAGATAATGTGATCGAGTAGTCTTTTTCATACTAACCCATCTCTACGGGATTACCCTTGTTTTGTCTACTTGTGTATCTTATGCGGTAATCAAGACTATTCTTCCGATAATTATATTGACAATCGAAGCTTTATTCGGGAAGACGGAAGCAAGTTGAAGAAGACCAATCAATCATCATCATCAACTCAACTTGGAAGTTTGTCGAGGAAACGAGAAAGTCGACTTTTCGTGCGAGACTTGACACCAGCGTTTGAAGCCATGGCGAACAAGTCACTCACGCAAGTTCTCGGCTCAACTACGGACATTACGTGTTGGACATTTGCGGACATCGAAGGAGCTTTTGAGCTCAAGCTGCGGCGATCAACATGGTGCAAGCAAGCCGGTTACGTAGGAAGGCCCATGAAGATGCAAGTGCTCATCTCCAACACTTCTGGAGATTTGTAGCACCTTCTACCATCAAGGATGTCCCGGAGATGCTATACTACTTCGCCTCTTCCCATTCTCACTCTTGGGGAAGCGAACGGTGGTTCCTACGCCAATAAGGAGAAGAACACTACGTGGGCACTATGTTCCACCAATTTCTTGCGAAGTTCTTTCCCATGGGCAAGACAAATGCTCCGCGGGAAGATATCAAGCTTTCAGCAACACCATGATGAGCGTCCCGAAGCTTGGGAGCGCTTTCAAGACTACATCCTCGAGTGTCCTCATCATGGCATGGAGAATTAGGCTTATGCGAGACATTCTACCATGGGCTCGGCAACGGCACACGTGAAACGATGGATCTTTCTTGCTGGTGGTGCATTCTTATCACTCACTATTCCTCAAGCCACGGCTCTTGTGGAGAAGATGGCATCCAACCAAGGTAGGAGTGAAGAAAGAACTCGGACGCAAGAGAGGTGGAGGAATGCACCGGCTAAAAGAGGTAGACATGTCAGTACGCCAAAAATGGATTTGCTAATGAAGAGGCTCGATGAGAGAGCCCCGGAAAAGAAAGAAGTCATGCATATACATGATGCTCGCATGACATGTGAAGAGTGTGGAGGAGATCGGGCACACGGGTGCTAACGCGCCCCGAGTCGAAGGAGGATGTGAACTACCTCAACAACAACAATAATAATTACTATCGTCCCCGCCGGAATCAAGGTTGGAATCAACAAATAGAGGCCTAACTACTCGGGCAATTATTCGGGCAACTATCAAGGCAACAACTCCTCCTACAATAATAATTACAACCATGACCGCCTTTGAGAGAGTTAGTCTTTGAACCAAGGCAAGATGATGGACAATGTTTGTCCAAGAAGGCGACATCAAATGACAAGGTCCTAGAGACACTCGGCAACGGATGGATGGCTTTTCCAATGCCATCAAGAGTCGGCTCGGCTTCAACAAGATACTTGAATCGCGAGTTACAAATGACTTGTTAACCTTGCTCCCTCGCGGTCAAGGTAAATTGGCGGGACAACCCGAAGAGCTCGAGGCTTGCAAATCTTGTTGATATATTCAATGTAGAAGATAGCCGGAGTGATCCATCAAAGGGGTCATGGATTGACTCAACTACGCCAATCAAGAAGGGTGATCCGGGGAGACCGGTCATTCCCGATCTCCATTGGAAGTACTAACTTTAATGAGGCAATGTGACTTCGGTGCAAGCATCAACATCATGCCAGAGTGATATATGAGAAGCTATTCGAGATGCCCCTTAGCATACACAACTATGTGCTTACGGCTTACTTGGTCCGGTCCTCAGTGTTCCTTTGGGAGTGCTTGAAGACATATGTGTACGAGTAGGCAACTCGTATGTTCCACAGATTTCGTGGTAGTGGATACAGGCGAAGTGATGAAAGGTCCCCTATCATCTGGGACGACTCATTCTTGAACACTGCTGGAGCCATCATGCATGCCAACACTGCCAAGATCATCTTCAACATCAAGGGCAAGAGAGAAACCTTCTTCTTCAAGAACGAGTGCTACAGTTCCCGCACCCTCATCAGCAGAACAGTGAGAAGAAGAAGAGAGTCCAGCTAAGAAGAGCAAGAACAAGAATAAGAAGACCACAAGAAGACGGAAGCGTAAGGATGGTCCACGCGCAGTCCACAAGAGGCATGACCACTTACTCGGATCCCCACGTCTAATCAAGAGGGATGACCCGAGGTGTCCCAACCATTCAATGCTCCATCAACGAAGCTCTTTCAATAAAACATGTGACACCGGATCGGGGCGTCAACATTATGGCCAAGGTAACTTATGAGTATCTATATGGCACTATGCCTTTGGAGCCTACCTATGCCTGCATGCCCGGATGCAGACCAAACATTCCGCTTCGTCGAAGGAGAAGTGAAGGATGTCTACGTCAGGATAAATGACCACTATGTCCCTACGGACTTCCTAGTCATTGACATGGGAGATGACTATGATCCTCCAATCATCCTAGGAAGACCATTCCGTAACACCACTAGAGCTATCATCTATATTGGGACGGGGAGAGATCCATTTCCACTTTCCCAGAAGGTACGCCGCTACTTCAACAATAATTATATAATCACCGAGGAGCCCAAGAAGAGCAGGCAAAGGAGAGAGCGAGCGTCCGTCGCGGAACAAGAAGAACATCACTACGGATGGATGGGTCGACTATGAGGGAGAAGTGTTAAGATATGAAGACCGGTACCCTGAAGAAAAGGATGTTGTAAAAGAAGAAGAGGTGCTACCAGAAGAAAACCAAGTGCCCCAAGAAACTTCCTCCTCAAGGTCAACCTCTCCAACAAAGAAGGTGTGGAAGGTAAAAAGTAAAATCAAGAATCAATTTCTACACACGTGGCGACATCATCGAGGCGCCGGCCAATGCGCCTTGAAAAATGAGCGAACATGACAAGTCTGTTCGGAGGACTTAAAACCACCGAACGCCACGCCAAGAGTTCCACAAGCTTTGTTGTCTATTTGAGCTTCACAGAACATCAAGGATCATGAAGAGCTAACGGGGCGAAGGACATCCGGTCCACATTCGGAAAGTGCTGCCCGTGACACTTGAATCTTTGTCTGCGGCAACTATCTACGACACTCTGGAGGACTAGAACATCTTCATTGCACATGTCGGCAACATCGGATTATGTCAACATCCGGCAGGGGAGAGCATCCCCCGTGTACCAAGCTAAGTGTCTCCAATTTATCTAATTATGCTTTATTAAAGTATGCTTTGTTAAAACAACTAAAAAAGATGCATAACCATAGAAACTGAAAAGATTCCCTTATTTATCTTTTCTACTTTTGGAGAGCTCTTGCAATGTTGTCTTTAAAAGTGATCCCCGGAATAAACTCTACATGGAGATGATGAATAGTTGCTCTGCCAGTAATTCCTTTCAAGTACCTAGTTTTCAACCTTGCACTCTCCGAGTTTTGGACACAAGCGTTTAGACTTGAGATTTGCTCAACACGGGAAACTTGTGGGTAGCGAACACTTGATCTAAGTCTAGGTGGTTGACAGGGTATGATATGGGAAGGTTTTGAGCTGCTATCTATCTTGTTCCTAGAGATACTAGAGTTACGGAGAATTTATCGTGAAAATATTAAATTCCTGCATGATGAGTTCCTTTATGATGAGTTCAAATTCCTACCACGGCATATATTCATGCTTACTAGATTAGGAAACCCCATCTGTTTATAGATCATATTGTAGGTTTGAGTGTAGACTTTATAGGCATTGGTGTGGTTATCCGTGGACCCATAAGGAATTAGTCACGAGTTAAAGTCAATACTATGTGCTCTCCATCCATTGATCTATGCTATACGTCCTCGAAGCACGCACCCATTTTATAAATACTACATTCATTCTTTGCTACTTGTTCCTCGAAGTACCACCCACATAGATCCATATCCACCACATATTGTGCTATCTCTACCACGAGATACGCACTTATGCTACTCCTATCTGGAGTACGCATTCCCCACATATTGTGCCGTCTCTACCACGGAGATACGCACTATGCTTCCTACTGTGGGAGTACGCATCCATCCATTCATCCATCCACATATACATACGCCATTCATTTCACTTCATCCTAAAGGTTCTACTCCTATCCACGGAGTGAACATCTAAAAATAATCATCGCCGATCTATTTGCCTACATAAAAGCTCCAGTCATTATCATTTCAAGTTATATGAATCCCCGTTGCTAAAGTTCGTTTTCAGAGGATTGGTTGCTCTATAAAAGAGAGAGAGAGAGAGAGAGAGAAGAAGAAAGAAAGAAAAAGAAAGAGTAGCCAAGTCCTTCCATTCAAGAAGTTTCAAGGTTTCCGAATAAAGGGAGTCATGTTATCCCCAAAGGAGCAAGTGTAGAAGTAGATGTTCACCAGTTGAGTACCCCTCATAATCATTTTCTTATCACCATCATACTATCATCATCCTATTATCATCTTATCATCCATTCCATTTCCTCATTCACATGCACATATGACTTTATTATTATTTTAGTTCCTATTGGATCCATGTCTTAAGCTGTGCAATATATGCAAGTGAGTTTGAGTGTCTCCCCACCTATGAGCTCCACATAAGCCTATTAGAAAGTAGGGTGAGAGAGAGAAGGCACTTTTCACTATGCCTTAGTTCCACAAATACCACATATTCGAGAAAAGAGAGAAGGCATACACTACTCATGCCTTAGAAAGGATCGAGAAATACCACAAATGAGAGACTTGAAAGGTTCATACAAGGAACTACGAGTTTTATTTCAAACCTTGCAAAAACTCCGGGATAATAGTTGATCAAGAGGCGAGAAACATGGCGCTTGACTTGACCGTTCTATCTTTCAACTACTCAAGACCCAAGTGACGGGTTACAAGCCCCATGGTGAAAGGTAATATGAGTGAGTTTTGAGTCGGGATAGTTCACACTAATCCGGAGGAGAGTTCTTGTTTGAATGCATGTGTACTTGTGAGTGAAAGCATTGTAGCAACTCTACGATCCATCACGAGTCTATCTTTGCTCGGGACGAGCAAAAAGGTAAGCTTGGGGAGTTTGTTGACGGTCGTTAAGTATCAATTTTATACCATCAACGCGGCAAGAGAAAGGACTAATATGAGTTTGTTAGATATAGGGGTTACAATGCAGAATTCCACGAGTTTTGGTGATTGCCTATTTGCGGGGGTTATCGAGAAAGAGAACCAAAGGAGGCCCACATGTCATGATTACATAGAGATAAAGACCGAACGGGTAAAATTGTATAATCTAGAAGACTCCGGAAGGCAAACCCGGAAGGCTGGGGCCCCCTGGCGGGGGTGGCCGGTCGGCCGCCCGGGGGAGTCGGCCGACTCCTCCACCAATCGGGTGGAGTCTCGTGGATCTTTTGCCTCCGCCTTTGAGGATGAATAATTATCGTCCATTTAGAGTCGGTTTGATCCGAGGGCTGTGGTTCATCTAGGGGGCTATATATTCGAGCCCCTGGCCCCTGGGTGAAACCCTAATTCATTGAAGAGTTCATTCTCATCGAGGATTCGGGAGAAGCGAGCCACCATCTCAATTAGAGCTCCATAGTTTAGTAGCATAGCTACATAGGAATATATCTAGAGGAATCAAGCCTAGCTTGGGTCCGGATACGTCGGAGTTCTTGGTAATTCCCTCTATATTCTTGTAATATTCATCATTGTTCGTGATACTATGAGTAGTACTTTATTCTATTCTATTATATCGAGACTTGACTTTGCTCTATTTGATTATGTTCTCAATTATATTGTTCTTAGTTTACTTTGATTATATGTTTAGCATAGTTGGACTAGAATTATGTTTATGCATAGGATCGTATAGCGCTTGCTCATTAGATCGATGGGTGAGTGGTAAATATTGTGTAGGCGTGGTGCCCTTGTGATAGGTATTTATGCGCGATTGCACCCTATATTCCGGATCGTGAGGTAGATCGCGGGAGTGACGGTCTGTTGAGTCCTTTGTAGCCCTTCTCCGAGTATAGGTCTAGAGAACAAACCTATTACATTGAAGTCATTGCTATGTCTCTTGTCTTCCGGTAATATCACTATGCATAGATGTAACCTTTTCCCGCCATGATTGCTAGATGTTCTTGCACTAATCATTGTATGATTTGACTTTGTAGTTAGAATAATATAGGATTATACCCTAGATCGTCCTAGTCCATGCTAGTGTTATAAGCTTAGAGTGCTAAGTTGAGATGGCTTATTACTATTATTTTATAATGGCTAAATGCTCTCATTTATCTTATGTCATTTATCATTCATTCCTATATTTTATGTGACACTTACCCTGTATATGAGATGATCGATACGAGACAAGGTTAAGCTCTCCATTATTGCATGTGCATTGCTCATCACTCATTATCCAGTGCATTTCCCTTCCCGGTGGTAAAAAAATATAAATAACGATACCTGGATTACTCCGGTTAAAATGCTACATCGGTATTATACGGCGCTTGCGGATCCCATATTTATTTCTAGTACGGTGCATTATTCGGTACCGGCATTTTTTGGCGCCATGTTGGGGATGACAACCTAACACTGAGTGGCGTTAGAAATGTCAACAACTGCAAACTTCAATCGAGACTGCATCACCGTATCCACGACCAATGCTATGATTCACCGGAGGATAGAACACATATACTACGAGACATCTTGTACCGACAGCTTTGGGCACAAGACAAGGTAAAAGAATCATCATTGATTTAAAATTTGAGAATACCAATGAGTATGTGTGGAACAAACATGGAATAAACTACACACTACGGTCATGTTGTTCTCACAGGTATGAAGGATAGCAAGATTCGCTTAAGACTGGTCTAGGTATGTGACAGCAAGGAACCAACGTCGACATGCCATCATGGACGGACCACAAGGGAAGCGAATTCACAAGGATGAGAGTTGGACACTTTCTTATATCACAACAACATTCTAGTCCATATCTCATAAGCTCCACATGATACTCGTTAGTAGTGGCTAATCTAGAACAAATCCGTCTAGCCAACACATCGCATCATACAATTCTAGTGACCAACATATCACGGCACCCATGACGCATGGATACACGTCATAACATAAAGGTCCACAACAAAAGAAGCAAGTAACTCTACTAGCAAGCATCACTCGAGACTACTCCTCGGGTTCTTTGGTCCATGTTCTCCACATATCATGTATCTTCAACTTCTTCACTCTCCATGTTAGGCATTCTTTGAGTTATTGCCACCAATTCCTCATTTCTTTGTGGAGCCATCATCGAAGCGAGGAGATGACCCGGGTACTCTCTTAGTCGTTCGAGAGGAATATGGTGAAGCTGAACATAAACGCGTTGAACTTCTTCTTGATCACCCTTTCTAGGGGGATTGAGTTGAACCTAATTGTAGTCCCACTAGAGGTCTCGTTGTAAAGCTCCTTTGATGACGTCAACATGATCACTGATTCTCAGGCAATATTCCCGTTCCCAAATTTCATTCCAATGTTGCACCTTTGTACCAAGGCTGTTTGCCTTGTCCAAATAGGGCGGGTGAATCTAGAATGACTTTGCGCTGCAAAGGCTTCATGCATGACAACATTCTTTTGTTGCGTAGCCCATTCCTTGGGAAGCGTTATTTGCGCAAGCAACATAGTCACCCTCTTTACTTTCTCGTCATATCCCGCCATCACCATTCTTTGCTTAGTGGTGACATAATCGAGACTCATGATTAAGAGGTTTTCCAATGCACTCTCAAACAAGAGTAGCTCTTTATCATGGCAAACATTGCACTTGCTAGCAATACCATTGCTATTCTCGGCCTCATCCGTATCACCAACAAGTGCGAGTCTCACCAATGCGGTGCCACACGGCATGGTATGGATCACCCTTGGGAAACACACTCACAGTGGCACGAGCAACTCCATCTGGACATCTCTCAAGCAATTCCCTCAGGGTTCCTGCCTCGAGCGTTGAAGCGGTGGCCACACCGAAGTGACTCATCCTCGCTCTTGGCGAGAATTACAACTTCAACAAGAAATAAACTCAGGCGTTGATCTTCCATCTTCTTACTTCACTGACAGTGAGGCTCTTTACCCGTGGTATAACTCACGAGTGCGAGAACTCACCATAAAGAGATGGCATTCCAAATTCCGTCGAAACTTCGATTCCTTATGGCTCACAAGTGGCAAGCGATGTTGTAGAGTTTCCGCTTTGGTTGACTTGGATTCGATGTGCTTCAATCGTGCCTCTTGTACAACCGCATTACAACTCTCATGTGACAAAGGTTATATTGGTCAATTTTTTATCGAAAGAGAAGCATTCATTTATAAGGAAAGAAATAGTGTTGTACCCATGAAATGATCATATGACATGATGCATGCACGTTCCGTACGTCCTCTCAAACCTAGTAAATAATAGATTCTAGCATTTTAGCGGTGGCATACATACACTCTCATATAGCGGAAACTAGTCGAACTATACGAACTTGCGTGGTTAGTGTACCTGCAGAAGATTCCATTTCAGCCCATTATCCCATATGAATGCATTTGACGTAAAAACTCGGCACCTTAGGAATAAGGTCAAAGCTCCGAATACAAACAACTCCTATTCCACAACCCCTCCACACAGGCATATCCCCGATATCCCTGCATATAGGTGCACGCTACCCGAATCATCGTCAGAAGACGACACCCCACACATGGGACACTTTCATATAAACATGTGTAGAACATGTAAATAATCCAGTGCCATATAAGCACTCCCCTAGATCGCGGTGTATCGATCATGCTCTCGTAACTCACACTTACCAGAAGCGTTGAACCAACATTACACGAGCGTAGAGGAGTATGAAACCAAACATAACCATTCAGCGAATGGCCCCCATACATATCCGTCGTGTATGCGCGACAAAAGAAAATATGATGCAATACCCAAAGTTAGCTTTGTTAGATAGCCACCTAGTAGTCCTTAATTGGGCACATAGGACACGACGACCGGGGCACACTTTAGTTTGGAACGCATATTTTTCAAACACCTATGTAACTATAAGTTGGCAAATAGTTTTGTAAAACAATCCTTTTGTTTTTAAACACTCAAGTGAACAGTAGATGCTGAACGGGGAGCTGATACCAGCTGTGAGGGAACCGACCAACTAATATAATTACTGTGCACTAATCAAGCCACCGTGGCAGCTTAAGTAGTAAACCGCAATTATACCGGCCATTGATAGTCCGCGAAATCCCGAAAGATCTCGAACTTTCTCAACGTCACACCCGAATCACTAAGTTCAGCAGTTCCCATTCACTTAAGTCACTTTTACAAACTTTAGGAATACTCTGATGGTTGCAATAATAATACTTTACGACTCAAGATTTTTTTCCAATAAACAGCGGAAGATAATATTCTTTGCAATTACACTCACACCTAAGTAAATTAAATATAGTGCCGGATCGGGGTCGACTCGTCAAAAGCATGAAGATGAGATATAAGAGTTGACTTTGCCGAAGTCTAATCCTCCCATAGTGGGATATAAGTCCACCATGTCGCCACAGCGGTAGTCTTCAAACCTACAACAAACAACATTGGGAATTGCACCCTGAGTACATTGTACTCAGCAAGACTTACCCGACTAAAAGGAAATAAAGACTCTTTGGTGGATGCCAGGCTTTATAGTGGGTTAGCTGACTCCTTGTTTGCTAAAAGGATGAGCTTATTAATAATCTTTTAGTGGCAAAAGGACTCTCTAGCTTATCCAATTAAGTAGAACCTGCCATTACTACATTAGCACCTGCACTACTCACAATTTTAGGTAGAAGCAATCAGCATTAAGTAACCGCATTGATTGAGTAATCATTAAACCAACATGGGTGAACATAACCAACTCGCACAAGAGATATTATTGGCGACCGTGCCGCTGTCTCGATCAAGTGTTCACTGTCCAGGAACGATGGCGATTATAATCGATTGCAAACCAGCTGGCGGTATTCCCCACACAAACCAGGCATGCTTTGCAAGAGCAGCCTTAGTCACCATGATCTACTTGGAAAAAGCGCGGGATCAACAACTCACCACCATGACCAAGGAAACTCCGGCAGCCAACAGGTAAGCGTGCCCATCAAATGACAACGCCCCATCTTAAGGACTCACTCTCCGGCACCTTGTTTACCCCTCCCCCATCGCCGGCATGGATACGGAAGTAGAAACCGGCCCAAGTAGATTCTTGGCTTCACGGTTGGCACCGGGCCTTTCGGCTAAATGTGAGGCGGCATTCAACATGATCAGGACGTACAAAGCCATATTTCTTTAGAGGTGATTTAGAAGGCCACATGGTTATGTTCATATCCAACATCTCACTAATCTCAATCCAAAAGGGGTAGTAACCACCTATTCTGCGGATGAGGTCGATCATCCGGCTTCTACCGATTAAGAGAAGCGAGGCTTAAGCATGTAGTCGATCCACACGTAAAAGTAGGATATTTCGGTGGCAAGGTAGCCACTGATGCAACTACGGTTCCAATCACGCCTATAACTTAATGCATCATAAAGAATAAAAGGACGCAAGGTAAAACATTTGCAAACCATAGGAGGGATACTCCGGGGCTTGCCTTAGTTAGAAGGTCAGGTTGAAGCTCCAGGTACTCGACTACTCCTCGTCGGGTTCCTGGTTCTTGATCACTTCGCGTGCGGATCTCCGTTCGCGACTTGTCCTTCTGGATCCTTAGACTTCACGATGAATGTTCTACACGTGGTCTGGTATGATGCACGTGCATATGTATGAATACATGATTGTCGAGGTGTATGCATGATCATGGATGATAAATGCTCATGTGTAAATAGCTTATTTCATCTTCTACACTATCACTAGCAAAAAGCCGGTAAAACCAAAGATCTAGACTTACATGATCATCCTAACCCAATCATCATGCCACACGCTTTGACAATCAATCATACACACTCTAATCACTACCAGTCATCATCATCAAGCTCTATACACCACATCAAATAATCGAGCTTCACTATCAATTATGGACCTACGATTGATATCCCAGTAATAAAATCATAACTGGAGTTCTATACACCCTATGAACATGAATGAGGACAATCTGGAAATCTTAACAAATTTCCCATCAATCATCTCAAGGCACCATGACATGATTCCTAACTTAACGGCCCTAAAACAGACAACACTGGAACTGGTTCAGGGAAAACAGCCATTTAACAGCCTTCCTAACCAAGTTGCCGAGCCTAACTCCTAAACTAATCATCCAATGACCACCAAATTTCACCAGTAGACCCATATGCTAATTACAAATCAATCATATAAAGACATGTTTCCCAGAAAACCAATGTAAAATAGGGTTAAGCATGACATCATGCAAGCAACCCCAAATTAACCGGCTATGGGTTGAACAGCAACCCATAGTTACATACACCCTAAAATCCTACAAAAATTACAGTAAGTAACACTTGGCAATGCCAGTGCATCATCCAAGTTTCACCCCAATTGGATGATCCCTCTTGGCCTATACAAAAGTCACATGTCGGCACCAAGCCAAGGACCTAAAAATACTTTGTACTACCAATTTGATCAAACAATAAAACCAAGCATACACAGAGCTACATTAGGGCATATAAGTAGCCCACAAAAATTATGAACCTTAGATTCAACCTATACAATTGATTTATGAATTTATTTTGACATAGACAACAAATGGCACTTGAACTACAACTCTAATTTTTCCCATAGAAAGCATGCATGGTATATTTATCACAGACAGGGCATCACATAAGAAGACTAACAAAGCAAGAATCACATTTTTCAGAGCATCCTATGAATTACTATGCATTTCCTACGATCATAGGCATTTCAATAATTAATTCTAAGTTCAACATAAAAGTATTTCCAACATGGCATGACATATTTTTTCTAGATACTACACATCACAAGGATCACAACAAGACCAAGATCAAATGATTTGGACACTCAGCTCCTGTATGAATTTCTAAAGGTTTAAAAGGATTTTTGGAAATCATTTTCTTTATTCCGAATAAGACAAACCATTTGCGTAAAGGCCCCCGAACTATCCAGCAATTAACTAAGCCTCTATGCATACTTTTCTCTCTTTGGCGTTTTGCACGGGGACCCTTACCTTTGTCTATTCTAAACATGAAGTCCCCTTATTTGAGGAGACGGAGAGGGCGGCGGCGGCTTTGGGGGCCGACCACTAGTGGCGGCTCGCCGGCGCGCCGGGCGGCGGAGGTCCCGGGGTCTCTACGCACCACCGGTGGCCATGGGTTGACAAGCAGGCGCGGCGTGCCGTCTGGCCGCGCGTCGGCCGGCGGGCCCCCGCTGTGATCCAACGCGGCGGCTCGCGGCGGCTCGCCGGTGGCCACAAATGGGCGGACAAGCACCGCGGGCGGGCGGACTCTCCGGCACACTCGTTTGGACCGAGGCCGTTCGGGTCGCGCTACCCATGCACGCGGCGACGTCCGTCGTGGCGGCTCGGTGGCGCGCCGTCGGCGGCGGTTGCGGACGCGAGAAGGCGCACGGGCAGCGTCGCGGCGAGAAAACGGCGCGCGGCACTTGGTTGGGGCGAGAGGAGGCTCGAAGGCGGAGCGCATAAGCGCGTCCATGGCGGAAAGCGGCGGCGGTGGCGGTGCGCTGCGCGGCGCGGCGGCAGCGAGAAAGCGGCGAAGCGGGAGGAGGAGAGTGAAGGAAAGGGGACCGGGGCTCGCCCCAGCCCCCGAGGCGCTAGGCGGCAGGAGCGCGTGGCGGATGCGGACGGGTGGCGCGGCACGTGGCCGTGGCGGTGGCAAACATGCACGAAGCCACGTCGTCATTTCGTCGAGCGGGGTCACGGGCGTGAAGATGGGCTCGGTGGGAGGCCGATTTGGGCTATTTCCTGACGCCGGGAATTAGGTCATGGGCCCAAAATGAAAAATCGAAGCCCATACGTCATATTATATTTTCTCTTTAGACACCTTGGTCATTAGAGCTATGGTTTAGCGGATAATTAGTTGCCAACATGTGAATGTCATCACGCTAATGACGGTTGACCTAGGCTTGGGTTTTCTAGCAATTGGGTGGCCAAACTCGATCAAATCGATCCCCACTTTTGGCATGTTGTGCCTCAATGGGTTAGCTAGGTTTTTCCTATTGGGGCCAACTAGAGTTGTTTCACGGAATTCGGAGAACGCGGCATGCCAATCGGCCGACGTCGCTAAACCTAGCAACTTCGCCCCTCGTTTTGAGCACCTTCTAGGCATTTTCATGAAAAGGTCAAAACATGAAGTTTTCTCGAAATGATCTTCTCTACAAACTTTGTTAAAGGTCCGAGCCGAGATAAGCAACGTAGCTACTACTTCTAGTTCAAGCTAACAATCACACTTAGACAATAAGTCAAACGAGTGCGAGACAAGCATCAAACAATTATGTCAAGATGATGATTAGATGCTAATGATATGATTATGCTCATGATTTGCAGAATTAATGCATAATTAACATCCGGGATGTTACGGTATGCCCATGGGTTCGGTGAGTGATGATGGGGTACTTCCCGTTTATTGAAAGCGGCATGTGGCGGCTCCTCACGAGGAGCCTCGGCACCATGCCAAAGCGGATTCTTGGTTGCGTTCTATTCTTGCGAGAAAGGCTGCTCTATGGGGCGCTCTTTCATTCACGGGCTGTGCTCGCAACTCAATATGAAGCTCTCGAACAGCATATAAGGCCAACTCCGGGTTAGGTAACCAGAGTGAACCGTTCCCATAAGTTGCATACAAAATATTATTTTCCCTTTTTAGTAAGTGCCCTTGTGAGAAATAATAAAAACCATAAATCTCTCTATGATCCTCAATAAAGTCAAGAGAAGCTCTATTAATTAAATTAAGGCTATTAGCAGTGCGAGTAACAAGTGAGCAAATGGCCATGCTTCCCACTTTGTAGTGGGGGATACTCAACCAATGATTGACCAAGAGACGAACAGGAGACACCTTGACTTTCTTTACAGCTGCATACATCAGCTGTAAATCTGCCCCTCTAATTTTACTTTCATCATGTCGGGGGAAAAAGGTGGCTCCTAACCATCGATGTAAAAATCTAAGTGTGGGATGCTCAATGTCTGCTGTACGGTGTGCAAGGTGATATGGTTCTTTGGAAATGGAGTTCCAAAATCTATGCATGTCAAAGTCACCCAAGGCCGAGTCTAAATCCATGTTTGCATCATGGGGGAACCTAGAAGGTCACTAAGGTTTCTCCACGTGATAGGAAATTCTGGGTGAACAGTCTAAAATAAACCCCGGTTTACGTGAGTTGTAGGGTGCAAAGAAATTCTATGGTCAAGAGTGTTGACCCCATCTACGTAAGGTTTGCAAAAGCAGTCCATCCAACTAACGAAAAAATAGTGTCGAATTCATCGGCCATACTGTCTCAAAGAGAAGTGTCGGGTCGATGACCGGCGTGTGGACGAAGTATTTATTCTTGATCTTCTTGTATACGTCCTTTTCTCGGGAATCTCTTAGGCCAAGATCAGTTGGCTTCTTGAGAACTCTTCGAGGTGCTGAAGATGATGCTGGTGGAGACATGGCCGGTGGAGGATCGACACTCATGTCGGAACCGGCCACCGAAGTGTGACGGGATGAGCTCCTCGTCCTGATACTCCTGACAGCTCCAGTAATTCCCTTCATTACACCCTTCATCCTGCAAATTGCTTACAAACAAGGACAACACTAGTGGAAAGGTTAGGAAGGGTTAGCGGTTAGCCGTCCGAGTTAGCGGTCCAGAGGTTAGTCGTCCTCGGGATGTTTTCTAGTTTCAAGCTTAGATTTCGACAGAACCTCCCTCTAAATTTTAATCTTCTTTACCCTATTTGGACGGCATCTCCACTAATCTTTTGATGATCTACTGCAGCACTATCCCTTCCCTTCACTTGCTAATGAACTCTTGCTCACTCACTATTTTTCTCACTCACTTCTTTTCTCTCCCTACTCTCCTTCTCTTCTCTCTAGCTCTCCAGGAAAACACGAAGTCGAGAGCAGCTGGGAGACTAAAATTCTGAATACTTGATGGTGCATAGAAGCAATGGGAGGAAGGGTATTTATAGGGGAGAGAGTGAGAGGGCGGCCGCCTCAATGGTGGGGGCGGCCGCCCACTAGGTATGCCCTTCCTAGTGGCAGCTTCGTGTGATCCATCTTGCTTCCACGTTAAGTAAAGAAAATAGGTGGTATGGTGGATTTGGCGGTGGAAAAGAGAGGATAGTGGAGGTGAGTGGAAGTAGATGAAATAATGTGATGGGATGTATGTGAGGTGAAGTCTATGAAATGTGGGACCTAAGGTGGAGGGCCCACCATGCATTAAATGCAATTATATAATTATAAACAATGCAGGAAATTCAATGGAGATAAACTAAATTGAATGCATGAAATAACGATTTTTTTATGCCACCACGATAAAATATTTTTAACGGGTTGTTACACACCGTCAAATTATTTATATGGGCGTAGAATTTTTATAATGCAATGTGAAAAATAAATATGCTTAAGAGAATTGCAAGAGATGAAAATTAAATACGGATAAATACCGAGTTACCTTTCGGCGAGGATTGATTTTTAAAGTCCTCTGGATTGGACCTTTCAAATTATTCATTCCGCTGGGGTTCCTAGAGATGCATTCTCTGTCTCCGATGATTGTATTGTCTGGTCTTCTTCAACCATCTTCGCGGATTTGTTGAGCTCTTGTTTTGACTTGAATGCAAACTGATCTTCTTGTCCATTTATGGTGAACTTGATTTCTCCCTTCCCGACATCAATGTGTGCATTGGCGGTGCTCAAAAAGAGTCTCCCTAGGATGAGTGACACCTTTGAGTCTGGATGCATATCCAACACCATAAAGTCTATTGGCATGAAGAACTCTCTTATCTTGACCGGAATGTTTTCGGCGATGCCCAAAGGATATCGAACCGATTGGTCGGCCAGTTGTAGGCACATTGATGTTGGCTCAAGTGCAGTGTGGTTGAGCTTGTAGTAGACTGCTACGGGCATCCACCGACACTTGCTCCAAGGTCACGAGTGCGTTGTTGAAACATTGATCTCCAATTTGTACAATCAATGGTGGGACATCCTGGATCTTTCTTCTTTTCGTAATTTGGTTGAGGATGGCCGCACTACATTCTTGTTAGCTTGATCACTTCGGTAGATGGAAATGGTCTCTTCTTGTTAAGGATGTCTCTTATGTACTTGGCATATATGGGGACCCGTAATGCATCCAGCGAGAGGTATATTGACATATAATTTCGTATTACCTCCACGAACTTACCAAATTTGCTCATCGTTTGTTGTGGTCTTCTATTTCTATGAGGAAATGGTAGATAGCTTGTATCTTGAAAGTTTTGTCTCATTTCCTGGTCTAGCATCGGTTCTTGTGGTAGCACTTCTACTTCGGGGGTGGTTGTTCTCTTCTTACGCACCTTTGGTGGCGGCACGGGTGGCCTTCTTACTCCTTTTGGATAAGGAGGATCTACGGTGGAACTCCCTCTTCTTGTAGTAATAGATCTTACCTACTCAGGGTTAGTGGCAACAGGCAATGCAATGGCTAGCTGCGCTATCCTTGCTTCTATCTTTTTATTAAACTCTAGTTGGTCCTTAATGGCAGAGGAGAAACTATCCATTTTATCGATTATGCTTTCCAAGGTGCTATCATTAATATCGAGCCTAGCCTTAATGTCTAAGTTGACTTTAGATTGCTGCAGAACTAATTCTCTTAAAGTAGGTTGCCTTGCAAAATTACCTGGATTCATACCTTGGCTATTTGGTTGTTGCCTCCAATTAGGTTGGTGTGGAACCTTCGACGATAGGGCTTGAATTTTGCTTATACATGGCTTCAATTGCCCTACGGTCTTCCTTGTACTTGGCCCTTTTGTCAAGCCGGTGGAGTAAGGTATCCATCTTGGTAGACAATGCATTCACTTCTTCAATTGCTTCTTTGCTTTGGTGACAATCTTGAATGTTGTCTTGGGACCAGCTCTGATTATCTGCTATCTTCTCCATAAGGTTCTTAGCTTTCCCAAGAGTGAGTGACAAAAATGATCCTTCAGCAGTTGCATCTGGGTGCTCACGTGCCTTTTGGGTTAATACATGATAAAAGCCTTGCATGAGTAACCATTCTTCCATTCCATGATGGGGATAATCTTGGATGTACCCTTGCAGACGCTCCCATGCCTCTGAAATGGTCTCTGTCTTCTGCTGTTGGAAGTTGGTAATCTTTCCCCTTAAGGCATTGGTCTTGCTTATTGGGAAGAATTTTGCTAGAAAGGCCTTGGAACACTTCGCCCATGTATTGATATCTTCTTTATTTGCATAGAACCACTTTGCTTCGCTCCGCCCACTAATGAGAATGGAAAGAGGTGGAGTAGTATGATGTCTTGATGAACTTCTTCTATGGCTATAGTGCTTCCAATTTCCATGAAGTCATGTAAATGTGTACTTGCATCTTCATGAATCTTTCCACTGAACTGGATAGCTTGCACCATATTTATGAGGCTTGGCTTGAGCTCAAACTCAAGGTTATCTGTTTCTAACGTTGGACCAGTGCGGATGTTCTCTACTGTTGGAGTAGAGAACTCCAACAAGGTCTTTTCAGCCATAGCTTCAGGTATTGGTGACGAGCTTCCTTCTTGATTGATCCGACTCTGATGATCAAGAGTTGAGTGAATTAGATTCAATCCTGCTAATACCCTGTATAAAATATAGACAAAGAAAAATGAACAGGGGTGAGCCTGCCAAAGTAGAGGTGACTAGTGACAATCACTCAATTCTTAAGTATCTGCTTAAGCAATTTTTCTCTAAAAGTTTATTCCTTCCCTGGTGTTGACATTTCTAATGCCACTTAGTGTTAGGTTGTCATCCCCAACATGGCGCCAAAAATGCTGGTACTAAATGTAACTGCTTCTCTAGAAATGAATATGATATCTGCAAGTGCACAGATAATACCGATGTAGCATTTTAACCGGGAGTAATCCAGGTATCATTGTTTATATTTTACCACTGGGAAGGGAATGCGCTGGATAATGAGCAATGAGCACTGGCACATGTGATAATGGAGAGCTTAGCCTTGTCTTTATCTATCTTCTCAATACAGGGTAAGTGTCACATGAAATATAGAAATAAATAGTAATTGACATAAGATAAATGAGAGCTTTTAGCCACATGAAATAACGATAAACATCTCAATATAGTACTCTAAGTTTATGGGCTAGGACGATCTAGGATATAATCCTAAGTTATTCTAACTATAATGTCAAAGCATATAATGATTAGTGCAAGAACATCTAGCAATCATGGCGGGAAAAAGGTTATATCTATGCATAGTGATATTACCAGAGAAGATCAAGAACATAGCAATGACTTTAATGTAATAGGGGTATTCTGCTAGACCTATACTCGGGAGAAGGAATACAAAGGACTCAACAGGACTGTCACTCCCGCGATCTACCTCACAATCCGGAATATAGGGTGCAATCGCAGATAAATACGGTCTAGGCACCACGCCTACACAATATTTACCACTCACCCATCGATCTAATGAGCAAGCGCTATACGATCCCATGCATAAACATAATTCTAGTCCAACTATGCTAAACATATAATCAAAGTAAACTAAGAATAATATAATTGAGAACATAATCAAATAGAGCAAAGTCAATTCTAATATAGTAGAATAGAATAAAGTACTATTCATTGTATCACGAATAATGATGAATATTACAATAAAGTAGAGGGGAATTACCAAGAACTTCGACAGATCCGGACTCCAAGCTAGGCTTGATTCCCTCAAGATCTATGCCTATGTAGCTATGCTACTAAACTATGGAGCTCTAATTGAGATGGTGGCTCGGCTTCTCTCGAATTCTTCGATGAGAGAATGAACTCTTGAATGAATTAGGGTTTCTCCGGGGTCGGGGGCTCTGAATATATAGCCCTCTAGGATGCACCAAAGCCCTCGATCAAACCAACATAATCGGATGATTTTTATTCATCCTCAAAGGCGGTGGAGGCATAATCTGCGAGACTCAACCTGATTGGTTGAGGTGGAGAGGCGGCCGCCCTAGGGCAGAGGCGGCAGTCCTTGGCCTATGCCAGGTGGGCCTCTGCTTCCAGGGGTTGCCTTCTGGAGTCTTCTAGAGTATACATTTTCACCCGTACGGTCTTTATCTCTATGTAATCCCGACGTGTGGACCTCTTTTGGTTCTTTTCCGATAATCCCCTGCAGAAATAAACAATCACCAAAACTCGTGGAATTCTGTCAGTGTAACCCCTATATCTAGTAGGTGAACATGTTTTAGTCCTTTCTCTTGCTTTGCGTTGACGGTATAAAAGGGTACTTATCTACCGTCAACAAACTCCCCAAGCTTACCTTTTGCTCGTCCCTGAGCAGAGATAGACTCAGTGATGGATCAGGAGTTGCTACAATGCTTTCATGCCTCAAAAGTATACATGCGTTCAAACAAGAACTCTCCTCCGGATTAAAGTGAACTATTCTGACTCGAAACTTACTCATATTACCTTTTACCATGGGGCTTGTAACCGTCTCTTGGGTCTTGAGTAGTTGAAGGATAGAACGGTCAAGTCAAGCACCATGTTTCTCGAACTTTGATCAACTATTATTCTGGAGTTTTTGCAAGGTTTTGAAATAAAACTCAGAGATTCCTTATGTGACTCTTTCAAGTCTCTCATTTGTTGTTTTTCTGGATCCTCTCTAAGGCATGAGTAGTGTATGCCTTCTCTCTTCTCTCAGAATATGTGGTATTTGTGGAATTAAGGCATAGTGAGGTTGCTTTCTCTCTCTCACCCTACTTCTAATAGGCTTATGTGGAGCTCATAGGTGGGGAGACAACTCAAACTCACTTGCATATATTGCATAGTTAAGCCATGGATCCAGAGGAACTAAGCATACAATCAAGTCATATGTGCATGTGAATGAGGGGAATGAAATGAGTGATAAGATGATGGTAAGAAGGAAATGATTATGAGGGGTGACCATCGGTAAAGATCTACTTCTACACTTGCTCCTTTGGGGATAACATACCTCCCTTTATTTGAAAACTGAAACATCTTTGACGGAAGAACTTGGCTACTCCCTCTTTTTTTTCTTTTTCTTCTCTTCTCTTTTTTTTAGAGTAACCAATCCTCTTGAATGAAACCTTAGCAACGAGGAGTATATAATTTGAAATGATAATAACTGGAGCTTTATTGTAGGTAGATAGAATGGCGATGAATATTTTTGGATGTTCACTCCCGGGGTAGGAGTAGAACTTCTTCGAATGGAGTGGAATGAATGGCGTATATATATGTGGGTGGATGGATGCGTACTCCCGGGGTAGGAGTAGCATAAGTGCATGTCTCCGGGGTAGAAACAAAGACGTAACGTGGTGGATGTGGATCTATATGTGGGTGGTACTTTCAGAATGTAGTAGCACGAGTGAATGTAGCATTATGAATGGGTGCATGCTTCGAGGGAAGTAGCTTAGATCAATGGATGGAGAGCACATAGTATTTGACTTTAAGCGCATGACTAATTCCTAAGGGTCAACACAGCATAACCACACTCAATGCCTACGGAATGAGCTAAATATATATAGCTAGTTTTCCTAATCTAGTGAGCATGAATATATGGTCGTGGTAGGAATTTAAACTCTCGTCATAAAGGAACTCATCATGCGAAATTTAAGATTTCACAAATAAATTCTCGAACTCTAGTATCTCTAGGAACAAGATGGACAATGACAGACTCAAAACCTTCCCATATCATAACCATCAACTACCTAGACTTAAATTAAGTGTTTGCTACCCACAAGTTTCGGGTTGAGCAAATCTCAAATCTAAACGGTTGTGTCTAAAACTTGGGAGAGTGCAAGGTTGAAAACTAGGTACTTGAAAGGAATTATGGCGAGATCAACTATTCATCATCTCCATATAGAATTTATTCTAGGGATCAGTTTAAAAGACAGATTAAAAGAAGATAGATTAAGAGACATAATAGAGGAGCTCTCCAAAACACAAAAGATAAGAAAAAAAATATTTACGGGTTTCTAAAGTTTTGCATCTTTTTTAGTTGTTTTAACAAAGAAAGCTATAAGATAAATAAACAAGTTGGGTGCATCTAAGCACCATGCTTTCATGTAAGCACCATGCTTACATGAAATCTACCACACGACTCGGCCAATAGGGTGCATTTGCAGGTAAACGGCATCTAAGCACCATGCTTACATGAAATCTACCACTAACCCTCCCGCGAAGAGAGCTAAGCGCTTTGCAAACATATACATAAACTCATTATCAATCATAACCATATCAAATGTAGAACTAGAATAAACTAGGAACATAATAAATAGAAACATAATGATATTAGAATAAAGTCACAAGAATAGATACAAGATAATACCAATCCTTGATGACGAAGATCCGGAATTCCGAGCACAAGCGCCCGATTCTTCCTCTATCTAGTCTAAACCTATGTAGAACTTGAAGAATTGGAGTAGCTATTCTAATTCTCTGGTGGAGAGATCTCTCTAAACCCTGGCTCTGCTAATGGCTACCTCTGAATAACGAATTCTAGACTGAATTAGGGTTTCACACGAGGGGAGGGGCCCTAAATATATAGCCCTCTCGGAGGCACCACGGCCGTCGGATCAAACCGACCTAATTGGATGATTTTTATTACTCCTCAAAGTCGGTGGAGGCAAGATCCACGAGCTTCCCTGTGATTGGCTGCAGGGGGGAGGCGGCCGCCCCTAGGGTGGAGGCGGCCGCCCCTGGACAACGGCAGGTGGGGCCCCGCTTCCAGGGGTTGCCTTCCCAAGTCTTCCAGATTATTCTTTTTTACCCGTACGCTTGTTTCTCTCTATGTAAATCCGACATGTGGGCCTTCTTGGATGATTTTCTGATAATCCCCTACAGAAACACATATTCACCAAAACTCGTGGAATTCATCAGTTTACACCCTAAGTCTATGGTGGTGATCAGATTATGCCCCTTGTTGGGGGTAGATCGGAAGTGGTCCACCCCGTTTCGCCAGTACGCCGCCGAAAGATGAGAGGCAAAGGCTTTCGCCTTAGGCAGCGTCCCAAAAGTAACGACAAACACTTTCGCCTGCGACAGCGTTCCCTGTGATGACGATCGGATGTCTTGGGCGAAAGTTGAGAGGCAAAGACTTTCGCCTGTGACAGCGTTCCCTGTGATGACGATCGGTTGTCCTAGGTGAAAGTTGGGAGGCGAAGACTTTCGCCTATGACATCCGATCGTCACCACAAAGAGCGCTGTCAGAGGCGAAAGTCTTCGCCTCCCAACTTTCGCCTAGGACAACCGATCGTCATCACAGGGAACGCTGTCACAGGCGAAAGTCTTTGCCTCTCAACTTTCGCCCAAGACATCCGATCGTCATCACAGGGAACGCTGTCGCAGGCGAAAGTGTTTGCCTCTCAACTTTCGCCCAAGACATCCGATTGTCGTTACTTTTGGGACGCTGCCTAAGGCGAAAGCCTTTGCCTCTCATCTTTCGGCGGCGTACTGGCGAAACGGGGTGGACCACTTCCGATCTACCCCCAACAGTAGCCCCTTAGCGCTATCCTGGCTCAACTCGTTTGGCCAAGATGCGCTAATCAATCTTTCGCCAACGCCGCCCGAATTTGTTTGAAAATTCGGTGATCTTTGATTTCTCAACTTTCGAAATTAAATTTTTTGAATTTTCGACCAAATTTTGAATTTCCCGCCGTTTCCTTCACTAATGCTGGAATTTTTCATTTTCTTGTTTTTATTTTTAATCTTTATTATCTTCTCGGGATTCGTGCCGGTGGGGCGTCGCGTCGGTTCGCAAATCGAGGCGACTGTTCCCTCGGTCGCGCCTATATAAGCCAAGCTCCCCTCCGCCGTGACGTCCATTCCATTCCCTTGCCTGCTCCTGCGCTTGAGCCCGCTTTCGCCCCTTGCTTTTCGCTCCTAGCTTTCGCGCCTTGCTTTTGCTCGCGCCGAGGAGCCTTTCATCCGACGAGTGAAGCCTGGTCCGTGCAACTTTCGGTGAGTCTATGCTTTATCTTTCGACCTTTTGTTTTTATCGTTTCTTTGTTCTTTCGGTAGAGCGGAAAGTGTTTTTATTCCCATCTTTCGCGTTTTTAGATGGCGAGTGAATCTACTTCCGCGGGTTCTTCTCGCTCTAATTCTTCTGAGCAGTCGCCCTCTGCTATCGACACAAGAGTCGATCCTGCGAAAACTATCGCCGATTCGGAGACCAGTTCCGAAAGTGAACGACAGCCCACTTCTCCTATCGCAGCTGTTCCACTGCGTGCTGTTGTTGATGAAGATGTTGATATCGAAGGATCTTTCGAAATTCCTACTTTCCCCACACAGAGAGCCAATTTTTCCCAGAATCCGGGTGACCAATCCGATCCTGATCCTGACAAGGCCTCGGCAAATGAGTCTGATGCTGAGAGTGATGATGGGTCAGAGGAAGAGAATGCGGAAGCTACTGCGACTTCTCAGGCTGATCTTAAGCCGAAAAATTTCCGTCGCATTCCGGTTTTTGAGTTGAAAATGTCGAAAGTTGATGAGGACGAGTTGGACAGCTATGTGTCGAAAGGATACATGACTCAAGATGTTCGCAACAGATGCAGGGCTCCAGGAGATGAGACTATTCCCGAGCCTGAAGAAAATGAGGCTATTGTGTTTCGTGATTACTTCCGAGCGGGGTGGCCGATGTTCCCCGCGAACCCTTTGTTGGGGAAGTTCTTGGGAGGTTTGGGCTGCAAATTCATCATCTTACGCCCAATGGAGTTAGCCGTCTTAGTGTTTTTGCTATGGGGCTAAAGTTCATTGGTGTCCCCTTAACTCGAGTCATTCATTCGGAATTACGGTGGTTATGGACGGTTGGACCAGTCCGACAAGAAAAGGAAAATCCGATATACTTCCGAATACGGCGGTTATAACTTTACCGCTCGCCTTCATAACCGCCTCCAAACTTTGGTTCCCTTTTACAAAGGCAAGTGGCCTAGTTGGAAAGATTTACGGTTCTACATTCGCGTTTGCGAGGAAGCGGATGTTGCTTCTTTGCGAAAAGCCGAGGGTTTGGAAAGGGCCCATCCTTTGGTGTCTCGGCTTTCGCCAATGGTGGAAGGAGCAAAGGCTGAATTTATTCCAAGTGATCTGAATCGAATGCTAGCAAGTACTTTTGGCAACCGCCTCTAAACAGACTAGCCGTGATTTGGCGGAAGAGTGGGCGTGTTGGGGCAAGCGCCCTTGACCCCGATGTTGGTTTCGATGATTTTGTCATGACTCCGTCGGGTTGTGGAGTTCCTGACGTCCATTTTGACCATATCACGGAAGCTGACAAGCCTTTATATGCCAAGCATATCGAAGATTCTGTCTCTGAAACTTTCGGTCCTTATGGCAAGAAGGAGCATAAATTATGCGTTCGAGATTAGGTGGCGGTGCTCGTATAAACCGGATGTTCGACTTGATTGGTGTGCCCTATTCTAACAAAGGTCGATCCGGAGTGCGTCGTTGACGCGGAAATTGTCCCGAACAAACGTGGCCAAAGAGGGCGGCCACGATCGACCGGGGACGCGGCGGTCGTCCCTCAAGGACTCGAGTCCTTGAGCGTAAAAAGCGAAAGTCATGTACTCAGGAGGTTCGTCATTCTGAACCTGCGGATGTTAAATTCGGAAGGGTAATTGCGAAAGCTTTGAGATCTAGCACGGGTATTACTATCGGAAAAACGCGGAATTGGGGAATGTCTCTCTATGAGATGGTTGGGCTCTTTTTTGCTTTCGCATGTTGCATTGCTGTTTCGCTATGACACTTATCTTAATTGATCGTGTACTGACAGGTTTCGTTTTTCTTTTTATTGTGCAGGCGGAAGAGAGCGAAAGCGACATGGGTCGTGCTGATATTCCGGATCCTCGCTCGTTAGGTGATGATGATGACAGTCTGTCCGCTCTTGATTTAGGTTCTCTGTGAGCGGACAAGCGACCCGCTCGCTCCTTCGTAACTTGTTTCGAAAAGGCAAAAGATTTCGCATCGAAAGTCGTTGAGCCCTCTCGTTTGTTTCGAATGTTGTGAGAACTTCAACTCGTCCGCCTTCGACGAATGTTGGTTCACGTGGTAAGTCTCATTTTTTCAAAGAGTCTTTGGTTGAGAACATCTTTCGGGGTCACCTTTTCGGACACGGAGAATTGGATTTAGACTCGTGTTCCGATGATTGCGGCGAAATGGTGGTTTATTCTGGAACCAGTTCCTCTGAAGAGCGTGACCCCGTCCGCGAAAGAGCTTACGGGATCTCAAATTCTCTTGGATTTCCCACGAGACACTCGCCCGATGGCGAACGTGACCTATCGCGAGATCGGAATTCTTCCGAATGAAGAGGCGCGCAAAGCCACGATGAAGCTGCGGCTTCTTTCGGCATGCCCACAGTGGAGAATGCTCTTTTGAAGCTTAACCGCGCCGCTTTGGCGGATGCTGCCACCTCTCACCTTATTCAGGTGAGTTTTGCCTTCGACGCTTGTCGTTTCAGCTTTCGAAATCATGTTAAGACTTGTGCTTTGGTCTTTTTGTTATCTCGTCTTTCGAAATTTTTTGTGACGTTTTTCTCGACAGGCTGTTATGTTGAATCGGACCCTCTCTAAGAAGGATGCAGCGAAAATTGCTTCTCTTGAGAAGAGGGTGTCTGATAGGGAGACCAGGATCAAAGATCTCGAGTCGATAGTTGAGGGTTTGAAAAAGGATGTTGAGGAAGAGAAAAAGAAAGCCGCAGCTGCGATTGCTGGGAAAGCGACTCTCTCTTCCGAACTTGAGAAGATCAGTGGTGAGCTGGCGGATTTCAGGAATCATGAGAAAGAATATCTGAAGAACCTTAGCATCGAGGGGCAGAAAGTTTTTGTGGCCTACAAAAATCTCGTGGAAGGGATTGGTTCGGAGGTTGAATTCCCTCGAACTATGATCTTATGGATTACATGGGTAGGTTGGCCGCAGAACTTTCAAATTTTGAAGTCGTGCGGAATACGGCCGCGGCTTTTTGCCCGAGTCTATTGGCGCTTTCGCGCGGTGTCTCCTCGGCGCATGGTTGTTCTCATGCAGCCTCTATGCCTATTGGAGCGCCCAAGGAGTACTACAAGCGAACCACGGAAGCGAAAGCTGACGCTCACCGTTTTTATGATGAGTTTTGGCTCAAAGGCGGACGGGACCTAGCGCTTGTTCGCGCTGCTGTTTCTCGTGGCAAGGTAATGTCTAGTTTTTATTTTGCCTTTTGGTTAGATTGTCGTCATCTTTTGAAGTTACTTACTGTATTTTTTCATAGACATCCGAGGAGAAGAAAGCCATCGGGGCGAAAGTTCAGGAGTTCATCGACGCCCGTAACTTGCGTGAACGGGGTGCTCGTGAAAGCTCTGCCGCAGGAGCATCAGGCGAAAACCAAGCGTCTGCTCCTACTGCTGATCAAGCTTCCGCTGGACGCGCTGCTGATGGTTCCGTCCCTGCTGGCGAAAATGCTTCCGCCCAGAACCAAACGCCGGTAGCTTGATTTAGGACTCGCGATTCGGAAGAAACAATGTTTGAATTTGTGTGCGCGCAAGGTTGCGCGAATGTTGTAAACTTTGATGGTACTTTGTTTGTGGCTTAAGCATGTTTCGTTTTGTTTGCTTTTGATGTTTCGACGGATCGGTGAGGACCGACTTGGCCGGTGCGATTGAGATTTATCCTCTTGCCATTGCGAAAGGTGATTTTCATGTTTCCGGCGAGTCATGGTATCGTTATCGACGGCGTCATCCGCATCGATCACTTGGAGTTTTCATGCGTTCGCGACTAAGACGAAGTCTTGACGCTGAACATATTACAAGCTTAAGAAGCGCCGCCGCGAAAAGGATTCTTCTTGTGGTAAAGGGGCTTCGGGTCCAATTTTGCCGGAAGCACTTCAAAATTCGAAAGCCGAGCCTTCCGACGATATTCCTTTAGAGCGTGCTCGCTATAGTTATATTCCTGTGACCCCTACTATCAATTAGGGGTCCTTGAAAGTGCCTAAAGATGAGCCCTTTTGATTGTAAATGAAGATTGTAAATTGCAATTCTGTGTGTTGTAAGTAAAAAAGAGCTGATTCCGATAAATACACCGAAAGTGATGTCTTAATACTGTCCTTTCGATCGAGCCCCTTTACTCATAGATTTGAAAAACGCCGCCCCCCCATCTTTGAGTTAGGGGCGAGTAGGCTTGCCATCTTTCGGTTAAATTTGTAAGGAAGAAACCCTCAGCTTTAAATTTGTTGACAACGCCGCCCCCCCCCATTTTTATAGTTGAGGGGTTTTATAGAGTGTGATCCACGTCGAATGATCAAGCGATGGTGACTTTATTAATTTCGAAAGTCAACGTTACAATTTTTCCGTTAGCACTTCCGCTAACATTGCAACAGTATTCCCACTTCTGCTACAATTAGGCTCGCTACTCCAAATCGGAAAGTTGAGGGCCCTAAAATCGAAATATGTTGCTCTTGACGACGCAAATAATGAAAAGAGCTAACGCTATAAATTAGATGGAGAAAGCTCTCGAAATTGCACCAAAAGGATGAAGATACCCCAGATACGGATTTGCTTAAATGGTTCATAGCAAGCTAGAGTTATCTTGAGGCTCAGGTTTCGTTTTGCGACCATGTTTCGAATTGAAGTTTCGGGCGCTTTTTCCTCGACCTCTCGTTCCTAGGTTTAGCGAAAGCGGATTGCCTTCTTTCCCGAAGAATGACTAGTCATTGTTCTAAATTTGTACCTCATGATTCTAGTGATTCTCTCTCGGTTGCCCCGCTTTTATAGATTCCCAAAGCGTTGATCAATGCATTGTTTGTGCTAAAAAGGTGACGTGCCTTTGTCAAAGTCTCGAAGTTGATTATTGGTTTACATGGAACGGGAACTTATTCTATGGTACTATCGTATCTTTCGAATTGAATACTATTGCTTCGTTTGAATGAAGTCGATGCATTGTCGAATTAATCGATCTTGATTGCCGTAACGCTATCTACGCGCTTTGATCCCGTACTTTTGTATCTTTTGTATTGAATTTAAAGTTCGACCTTCGTCGGTTTTTAAGATGTCTAAATGTAAAAAGTTTGCTTGTCGGGGTTACCATATCTTTCGTCTTAAATGCGTTGATTGCCCTCATATCGCTATTTGTATGGACATTGTAGTCCTATAAATAGCGTACATGGTTCCCTTCATTTGCATGTCTCATTGTCTTAAGGTTGTAGGGTTTACGTAGTGAAATTGGGGTTGTTCTTGGTTTCTTGGCGGGGGCCTTCTTTCTCACCATTTTGCTCGAAGAAGACCACCTCCAAGAAACCCGAAGCTCAACTCGTAAAACGTGGTCTTTTCTCCTCAACTTTAGCTGAAGTGATCTTTTGGTTTCTGACTTTTTGTCATCCTCCCTGCTTGTTTTGTAGTGGGGAGGATGGAAAGGCTCAGAAACCAAACGGTTAGCTTTTCGACTGCTGATTTTGCAGTAGTGTCGCGGTAGATTCAGCTTTCCTTTTTAGGTTTAAATGAATTGATTTTTTGGTTTTTTGTGTCCTTTCATTCTCTCCGCTTGTTTTGTAGAGGTGAGGATGAAAGTGCTCAAAAACTAAATGATTCGCTTCGATTCTTTAGCTAATGCTTTGCATAGATTGGACGAACTTGTGATCCGAGAATTATTGTTGGAATTTCGAAGCTCGGTGATGTTTGAGCTCAAGGTGGCACATATTTTGCTTATTGAACCCAAACATGATCGGCTTCGAAATTTTAACATTACACATTCTGAAGTTCCGGCCTTTTAGTATTTCCGCAATTTCCGATTGATTGTTGGGGTTTCTTAGGTCAGTGATGCTTGAGATCGAAGTAGCTGATCATTCGCTTACTGAGCTCAAGCATTTCTGACTTAGAAATCTTAACATGACCATCTGTCATATGGGCTTGCTCTGAGCTTTGGTGATTATTTCGCAAGTTAGATTTTCGGCTTTTGCTCTTTCTGAGCTGTTAAACTTGCTCTGATTTTCTCGAAGCTAAGCCCCTCGGCCATTTTTAAATTTGTAGCCATTTTCGGCTTTAGCTCTTTTTGAGCCTGTTAGACTTGCTCGATTTTTTTGAAGCTAAGCCCTCGGCCATTTTTTGTAGCCATTTTCGGCTTTAGCTCTTTTTGAGCTGTTAGACTTGCTCGATTTTTTTTTCGAAGCTAAGCCCTCGGCCATTTTAATTTGTAGCCATTTTCGGCTTTAGCTCTTTTACGATTTGTTAGACTTGCTCGATTTTTAGAAGCTAAGTCCTCGGCCATTTTCGGCTGTAGCCATTTTCGGCTTTAGCTCTTTTGAGCTGTTAGACTTGCTCGATTTTTTCGAAGCTAAGCCCCTCACCATTTTTTGTAGCCATTTTCGGCTTTAGCTCTTTCGAGCTGTTAGACTTGCTCTAATTTTTTCGAAGCTAAGTCCTCGGCCATTTTCGGTCGTAGCCATTTTTCGGCTTTAGCTCTTTCTCGAGTCGTTAGCGTTATGAAAAGTAGGTTGTTTACAACCTTACCTTGGCGACTCTGCGTCTTGTCGAATATTCAAGGTGTTTGCACCTTGTTTTCGACCTTAGCATGTGATCTCGGTGCTCTCTTCTTCTTCGGGGGAAAAATGTAATAATAGGAAAAGAGGGATACAAAGGACCGCCTCATTAAAAAACCTCACACCTTTCGCAAGGCTTCCCCCGTGAGGAAAAAGAGTGCAAGTCCCATTAATGTCTACCGAAATGTAAAAAATGTGAAAAGTAAAATTACATCTCTCGCTTTGTATTCTATGGATAAAAGCGACGAAGATTGTCCGCATTCAGTGTGTGTCGATTCGACGCCTTCTTCATTGATCAACCCGAAAACTCCTTCTTTGACCATAGCGAGACGATATATGGCCCATGCCATTGTGACCGTAGCTTCCCCGCTTGTTTGGTTGCTTGATGAGGACCATGTCTCCGGGTTGATGTCCTTTCGTAGTACTTTCTTGTCCCTCCTGACTTTTTGTTTCTTGATGATATTTGTCTAAGTTTTTTGCTGCCTCTAGCTTTGTTTGTTCTGAAGTTTCGATGTCAACGAATCTTTGGATTGGATTGGTTGCTGCGATTTCGGTTCTGAATGATCCAAGCTTCATTTCTTCTGGCGTGATTGCTTCTTCGCCGTATAGCGACGAAATGGAGTGAAATCTTGTTCTCTGGTCTTTGAGATGTTATGGCCCCATAAAGGAAGTCGTTAGCTCTTGTGCCCATTTGCCTTTCTTTTCTTCGTCAATATTTTCGAAAGCGAAGTGAATATCTTAGCATTCGCTCTTTCGATGACTCCATTTGTGGGTGATTGACCGATGCGAAAGCCAATTTTATGTTTAGCTCTTCACAAAAGCTTACGATTCGCACAATCGAATTGTTTGCCATTGTCAACCGTGATGTAGGTGGTACTCCGAAACGACATATGATTCGTTGCCAAGTAAAGTTGATTAGTGTTTTTGACGTGATTTTCGCGAGCTTTCGCCTCAATCCACTTGGTGAAATATTCCAAAGCGATCGTGGCGAACTTTAGATTTCTGGAGCTTGCGGAAGTGGACCCTAATGTCTATCCCCATCTTTGCAACGGCCAAGTTGGAATGATGGGACTTGTTAAATTTGCCGGAGCCTTCGATTTTTTGCAAATCTTTGACGGGCTTCACATCTTCGGACAATTTTCTTTGCGTCTTTCGCCGTCGGCCGCAGAAACCTTGCCTCATGGCTCGTGAGCTATCTCATGTGGTCCTCGTGTGCACCGCACATGCTCGAGTGCATTTCGGCTAAGAGCTTTTCTCCTTCTTCTCTCGCGATACACTTCGGTAGTGGTGCAACTACGCCTTCTTTGTATAACTCCTCTCCAATGATTGTGTCTTGCTTTGTTCTAGACCTCATTCGCCGATATTCCTTCTTGTCTTCGGCTCATATGTTTCTTTGAGGAATGCGACAATTGGTGCTCGCCGAGTCCTCGCTTGTTATTACGTGTATTGCTCTTGGATTTTCTTCTTCTTCTGTCACCGCCTTTAGAGTTAATGTTTGGTAAAAAAACATCTGGAGGTAAGGGTATGTTCTGTGCCGCAGCTTTCGCCAATTCGTCAGCTTCGGAATTTTCTGATCTCGGGATGTGCCTCGAGTGAACCCGGAAAAGTGCTTTTCCATTCTTCCGACCGCGGATATTTTGCCGGTTCCTTTCTTTTTTGTGTACTCCTTTTCAATGTGGCCCACTATCACTTGTGAATCGATTTCACGATGCATCTCGCGTATGCCCGGTGCTCTCGGCTTTCGAAGTCCCAAGTAACCGCTTCGTATTCCGTTGTGTTGTTTGTTGTGCGAAACTCTAGTCTTGCTGCATATCTCGGCCTTGGGCCGCCGGAGGTATCAGTATAGCTGAGATTCCGGCGCTGAATTGCACCATGCTCCGTCACAAAAGATTGTCCATGTTGGCTCTTCGAACCCGATCGTCGTGTCGAAAGGCGACGGGGTCCAATCCGCTATAAAGTCGACGATAACTTGTGATTTAATTGTGGACTGTGTGTGAAGTCCACTATGTCTTGGTTCAGCTCACGTTGCCCATTTTCCGATTCTGCCAATTGCTTCAGTGTTGCGAAAAAGCGCTTCTAATGGTTGTGCTGAAGTGACGATTATGCGATGTTCTTTGAAAGTAGTGCTTCGGCTTTCGCGAAGCCATTACCACTTGTGTAGGCTATTTTCTCAAGTTTCGTGTAGTTCGTTTTTGCTCCCGACAATGCTTCGATACGTAGTAGATCGGGAATTGTTGAATCTTGCCTTCGCTATCTCTTTCTTCGACAAGTCACATGGCGCTTCTTCGCGGTGTGAGATGATGCGAGATATAATAGAAGGTCGGCTTTCACCGTTGGTTTGTTTAGAGTCGGAAGCTTTGTGAGATAATGCTTTAGATTTTCAAAAGCTTCTTGTTGTTCTCGCCCCCCAATCGAAGTGATCCGCTTGTTTGAGAACCCTAAAGAACGGTCCCTTTTCGCGGATCTTGCTATAAATCGCTTAACGATGCCATACGTCCCGCGAGCTTCACGTACCTCTTTCTTGGTTGAAGGTGGTTTCATGTTAACTATCGCCGCGATCTTCTCGGGATTAGCATCAATCCCTTTGCCGATACCATGTACCCAAGAATTCTACCTTCTTTGACGCCGAATGCACACTTGTCGGGGTTGAGCTTTAGACCACTTTTCTTTAGATTAGCGAAAGTTTCCTTTAAATCTTCAATGTGCGTTTCCTTTCTATCACTTTTGACGACGATGTCGTCCATGTAGTTGACCAGGTTTCGACCTTTTTGTTCGTCGAAAACTTTGTCTCCGCCATTCGCGAAAGTTGGTCTGCGTTGCGCGGACCTTCGGGCATTCTTCTAAAGCAAGTAAGTCCCGCTTGGGGTGATGAAACTGGTCTTTTCCTCATCGTCCTTGTTCAACCAGATTTGGTGATAGCCGAAAAACAATCTAGCGAGGCTCATTCTTTCGCGAGCCGGCCGGCGATATCGACCGGCTTGTCTATTCTTGGCATTGGATACGGATCTTTTGGGCATGCTTTGTTGAGGTCTCGGAAGTCGATACACATTCTCCACTTCTTGTTTTTCTTCGAACCATTACTACATTCGCTAGCCATTCCGGATATTGAACTTTCTCGATAACTTGAGCTTGCAACGGTCATCAACTTCGCTTTAGCGGCTTCCGCTCTTTCGTCGAGATTTTTCGCGGCTTCGCTTCCTTGGTCTTATTGCTTTGGACACGTTCGGATTGTGTTGGGCAAGTTCTCTCGTCCACTCCTCGTAGATCACTAGCGACCAAGCGAATACATCTTTGTTTTTGTGCAGAAATTTGATGAGTTCAGCTTTCTCCTGCTGCTCCAAGTCTTTTCCGATGTGCACGTATTGGTCAGGAGTGTATTTTGATAGTGGTACTCTTTCGGTTTCTTCATTCGGTTTTGCTCTCGCTTTCTCCCTTTTCTCTTTATTTTCATCATCATCTTCACTTTCGTCTTCCTTCTTTTTGTTTCTTTGACTTCGTTGATCATGCCGTATCCGGAATAGGTTTCCCTTCAATTTTCGGCAGCTTCTTGATCTCCGAATAATGTTATTATCCCGAAAGGTGAGGGGACTTTCATGCAGAGGAAACTCTGTTTTATTACTGCGTCGAACTTGTTTATGAATCCTCTACCGAATATGGCCGTGTATGGGTACGGCATGTCTAAAACATCGAAAGTAATCATCTCAGCTCTGGCCTTCTGATCTTGCGCAAGGGCCACTTTCAAGTTTATCTTCCCGATTGCGTTTATTCTTGAGCCTCCGAAACCGAAAAGCGAATTGCCCGCGGTGTCTAAAGTTCTTCCGTCGAGACCCATTTGCTCGAATGCTTTGGAAAAGATTATGTCCGCCGAACTACCATTGTCTATCAGGATATTGTGTAGAGTGAAACCATTGACATTAGCGGTAGCGACGAATGCATCGTAGTGCGGATAGTCTCTGATTTTGAAGTCCTCTTCAGTGAAAGTGATAGGTACCATGGACCACGTTGGTCTACCTAACGGCAACCTTGGAGTTACAGTGTGTATTCTCCTTTCGTACTCCTTTCTTGCTCTTTTGCTTACGTGCTCTAGATTTGATCCGCCTATGATGGCGTAAATGTGTCCTTGAGACGGTAGCACTGCATTTACCATGTGAGCTTCTTGATTGTTCTCTGTTGAACTTGAGAATGTTGTGCCGAAGCCGATGTTCTTGTACCGCCGGGCGAAGAGACCGCCCGACGTAGCCCGGGTCTGCGGAAGCCGAACTATCGGATTTTGGGGCGGATAGGGCCGGGTGTACGCCGGTTGGTGATACATAATTTCGAGGGTACTGCTGAAGTTGAGGTTGATACGAATGTTGATATGCCATGTGATTTTGATTTGAAGTACCACTTTGTTCTCGTCTGTGTTGTGAAACACGTGCTTGGGATTTTTCTCCGAGGGATTGCATCATCTTTCTCCTTCGCTCTTTCGCTAGCTTGGTGTATATGCAATCTCTTGTGAAGTGATTTTTGTCTTCTCCGCAAATTACACAATATGGGATTCTTTGTCCTCCCGCCCGTCCTCTTCCTCTTCCGCGAGGTGGACGGCCGCCTGTTTCCTTGGAAATTTTCCCCGTTATCGTTATGATATGGTGCTGGTTCGTTATTCGGCCTATTCTTCTGATCATTCGATTGTTGTTGAAGGTTGTTTACTTGACGATAGTTCTGGTTGTTTCTCTGATTGTAAGGCTGCCTCATCGGCTGAGCTTGCCTCGGGTTATTTTGGTTCATGTTGGTCCTTGTCGCTTTGCGCTTTCGAAGGTCGTCTTCGATCTTGCAAACTTTCGCATTTCTTCGAACGGTTGCGTTATCGTCTTTGGTGTTTCTCTTATCGATGGAAAGCACATGGGCCTATCGCAAACCTTGTATTGCTGCGATTACTACGTCGTCGGAAGCATTTGGCACTTGCACTCTCGGGCGAATCGGCTGTCTAAATAAGATGACAAGTAGCTCTCCCTCGTCTTGCTTGCACGTCATTAGATCTCTCGGTTGTTTTCCTTTCGTTTGGAACCCTTGAAAGGTCGAAAGCATTTCCTCCTTAAGTTGTCCCCATGTTCGGATTGACAATGGCCTTAGTGATGTGTACCATTCATAGGCAACATCTTCGCCGCCATAATGAACGATTTTGCTAATGTGGTGGAGTCTCCTCCCAGGCAATGTATCGCCGCTTCGTAACTTGCCGGGAACTTCCGAGGATTTGACTTCCCATTGAAAGGTGGTAGCTTTGGTTTGTAATTTGTTGGCCATGGGTGCCTTTGAAGCTCGGGCGAAAGTGGAGAAGTTGGGTCCGAGTGATTTGTTCCCTCGGCATTGGCTGAATATTTTCTTGAAAGAATTCGGTGGCATTTGAGGTGCTGAAGATGATTTGCCCGTAGTTGAGCTGGTGGCATTTGAGGTGCTGAAGATGAGCCGCCCGTAGGCGAGCCGCTCGAAGTCGTTCTATCTCTCTTTGGAGAGCTATCCTTCTTGCTTCCGCTTCTTGCACATGTTGCTGAGTTAGAGCTTCTCTATTCTTGGCAGCCACATATCGCGCTAGCTGATCACGTTGCTGTTGAAGAGTTCTGATTTCCCCTTGACTTTCGCTGAGCTGCTTCAGTAGTCTGGCGTGATCATTCACCTGAATATCATCTTGCCCTTGTTGCTCGCCTTGCCGATCTTCTGGGTCGTCTTGGTTCTGATTTTCATCTTCAGACGTTGCTTCTGCGAGCGGAACTATCTCTCTTGCTAGATGTTCTTTGGAACTTCGCTCCGGCCGAAGTGCCCCCGCATCTCACTGTTGTCCCGACTCTTTTGCGGAAGGTGAGAGGGTAGCGTTGGCTTCTCCTGTCGCCTTCTTCCGTCCTCCCTTCGGTGGCATGGTCGTTTCGTGCAACAACCACGGGTGGGCGCCAATGTTGGTGTTCGTTCCAAGGACCGAACGCCAGCAAGGTTGAACCGAAGACTAGAACGAAAGTAAATGACGAAAGTAAACAACGAATGCTTACAGCGAAATGAAACAACAGCTTTATTCCATTCCAGAATCGATCTGTTTACAGAATGCCCCTGGGGGTCTATTTATAGTAGTCCGTGGACTTTTACATGACCAAAATGCCCTTGAGTCTAATCTCCTATCTTCTACCATGTGAAGGGCAAAACTGTCTTTTCCTCCTTCAAACCGACCTTCGAGGCCGCCTTCGATGCTTGGTCCACCTCAGGTCAGCCCAACTCGGCCCACGAAGCTCGGCCCATCACCTACCTGCAACAAATCAAATATCTGCACAAGGCAAAAGGGCCAAATTGGAGGTCTACACCCAAATTCGCCTCAGCTTCCGACTTAAGTGTGAAAGCCGCGACGTATTCTGCTCATGGCTCAAGCGCGACTCGAGTCGAAAGCCAAATCCCCTTGGCTTTCGACTTCTTGAAATGGCGAAAGGCTTTTCTTCTCGGCTTTCGCCTAAACCTTTCGACTGCCTGGATTACGGGAACATTGCCTTAGGCGAAAGTTTCTGCCTTTCAACTTTCGCCTGTGACAGCGCTCTTTGTGGTGACGATCGGATGTCATAGGCGAAAGTTGAGAAGCAAACACTTTCGCCTGTGACAGAGGTTCCTAAGTTCCGGTAGTCGAAAGCCTTAGGCGAAAGTTGAAAGGCAGAAACTTTCGCCTAAGGCAATGTTCCCGTAATCCAGGCAGTCGAAAGGTTTAGGCGAAAGCCGAGAAGAAAAGCCTTTCGCCATTTCAAGAAGTCGAAAGCCAAGGGGATTTGGCTTTCGACTCGAGTCGCGCTTGAGCCATGAGCAGAATCACGCGCGGCTTTCACACTTAAGTCGGAAAGCCGAGGCGAATTTGGGTGTAGACCTCCAATTTGGCCCTTTTGCCTTGTGCGAGATATTTGGTTTGTTGGTGTAGGTGATGTGCCGAGCCGTGGGCCGAGTTGGGCCGACCTCGAGGTGGACCAAGCATCGAAGGCGGCCTCGAAGGTCGGTTTGAAGGAGGAAAAGATAGTTTTGCCCTTCACATGGTAGAAGATAGGAGATTAGACTCAAGGGCATTTTGTCATGTAAAAGTCCACGGACTACTATAAATAGACCCCTGGCATTCTCAGTAAAAGCATTGATTCCTCGGAATGGAATAAAGTCTGTTGTTTCATTTTTAGCATTCGTTGTTTACTTTCGTCATTTACTTTCGTTCTAGTCTTCGGTTCAACCTTGCTGGCATTCGGTCCTTGGAACGAACACCAACACCCCTCTTTCTCTCTCTGGTTGACACTCCCCTTATTCTTCATCGAGTAGTTGAGGCACATCATCGAGATCACACCTGGCAAAGCCTGGAACTCCCATCACTGCCTCATAAATCCCTGGAGCAGCCTCATTGTTGTTCCCCTCCTTGAGAGCAGATCCAACACTCCACACAGCCTCAGTCATCCTAGATATTAGAGCCACATCATCATCATTCAGACCCCTCTTCATCTTCTTATCCTTCTTGTCATCATCCACCACAGCCTTGCCCTTGTCATCCTTGGCCTGCACAGATGAACCTGCCTTATTCTTGTTGTTCTTCTTGTTTGATGCCCCAGCCTCATCTTCAAGGTTGATGAAAGCTCCATCACCTGGCTATCCAAGAGGCTTCTGTGAACCCATGGCATACCTACCAGTAGCAACTCCACCCCCAAACACATTCTGCATCTAGTTGTAGTTGATCAGTGGCTTGTTCAGGAACTCAGCATCCTTGGGGTGTGTCTGCACAAAAGAAAACAACAAAGTAAGCGAGCATAATTTGGTAATAAGACTGACTTGCACATGCACAAGTAAAGAAAGAAAGGCAAGAAACTCACAAAGACATGGCCATTGTAGTGTTCTTGATCCATTGTGATCATGCATAGCTCTTCATCCTAGTTTGCCCCACTTAGATCCTTGAGCCTGTAGATCCTAACCCACTTGGTACGCCACTTCCTAAGATGGTTGTAGATCTAGGTGTTTGTCACTGGCTGGTTGATCAATGAAGATAGTGACTTTGCAACCTTGTGCAGATGGTGGTCCTTGAACCCCTTGTCAGTCCTCACACCTTCACGAACCAGGTCAGAAAACTTCTCCAAGATGTGGGCAGACATGATTGGAGTCCAGTTCAGTCTAGGTGCAACTGCATTGCCTCCTGGGCTAGGCAACTCAACAACAGGATCTTCCTCAACATGGTTAGCCTCTACCGCATCCTCAAAAATGTTAAAATCCCTAAGGCCATCCATGACTAGTTACAATAATAATGCACAAACATAAATGAAACAAATAAGTATGAGTTAAACAGTCAAAGGACATAACTGAAACTTCAAATTAGAAAGCAACACAAATTGTCTTAATATTACAGCACCAACAGATTCATGTTCAAATGAAAAAGGCATCATTGCCTTAGGGTCATGGTCTCAGTGATACATAAATGAAAAGATACATTGAGTCCACTAAACATACTGCTGCAAAGTACATGAACTAGTGCTGCCCATTCCTAGTCTGCCACATGTTCTGAGCCCATCCATCCCTCTTAGCAGCCCATGTTGCATTGTCCTGAGCATTGTCTTGGGGTCCAACATGGGGAGGAGGATTGGCCACCCAATCATCCTCAGCAGGGATGATTTCATCTTGACCAAACCTAAGAATCTAGATGTGCAAGATGCAACAAGCTAGCACTAGCTTGACCTGAGTCTTGTACGGGTGGAATGGTTTGTTGTCCAGGATCCTAAACCTACCCTTCAGTGACCCAAAACCCCTCTCAATGGTGGTCCTCAGGGAAGAATGCCTCAGGTTGAAAAGCTCTGTAGCATTTTGGGGCTGCCTCACACCATACTCTCTGAGGTGATACCTTGTGCCTCGGTAAGGTGGCAGGAAACGCCTCACTGCATTACCAGCATCCACCAGAACAAACTTTCCTAGAAACAAACAATGGGGACAAACATTGCAAGAAGGACCTACAGGCAGCTATTTAGGATGTAGCTAAGGTAATGTACCTTGAGGAATCCTAAGGCCATCCTCCCTAGCCAAGGCATCTGCTAGAATCCTGGCATCATGAACAGATCCTTCCCAGCCAGCTAAGACTTAGGTGAATCTCAGATCCCAATCCACACATGCAAGGACATTCTGTGTGGTGGTGTGCTTCCTCCCCGTGAAAGCTGCCCTCTCACTGGCTGGAACTCTTGCAAGAACATGTGTCCCATCCATAGCACCAAAACAGTCCTAAATGAAACACAGGATAAGAAAACAAAATCTAGACACAAGAAAGTGTACTAGTGACCAGCAGAGAATGACTCCAACATTAAACCATGGATGTCATTTCCTGCTCCTGGCAATCTTGGGGCGTTTTGCCAATGGTCCTGGCCTGATCATCTCATCTCTCAACTCCCCAACAACATACATGACCTCATGAAAGTACCTGCTAATGGTCTCTAGAGAGTGCCTAAAGATGACTGGGAGGACCCTAAATCTCTCATTGTGGCCTACAACTAGCAAGAACATTGCAACCTGTTCTTCAATGCTGGTGTGGAAGCTGTCCCTAAGCAAGGACTTATTGCGAAACAGGTCACAGAGCTGAAAGAATGGAGCTCTCCTCATCCTAAGCACCTCTAAATAGAGACGGTCAGTGCTGTGGTACATGAACCTTAGGTTGTGCCTCTCTCTATCACGGTGAGTCAGTGGACCGTAGCAAATTCCTGCCCTGGTGTTCGACAGACGCCTGAACCTCATGAACATCCAAGCATAGATCATAGCAACCAATGCTGAGGCCCTGCGGATGAGCTGTCGATGCCTAGCGATCGGGTCCATTGTGCTAGACAGGCAATACAACAAAAATATGCAAGACCTACAGCATATCCATGGATCGGCTGCGACAACCAAATGGTGTGCCACCCAGATCCGGCTAAAAGGGACGAACTTGGTAGCAAAAAACCATGGATTGGGGAACCAACTCAAATGTACTAGCAGCAGCATGAAGTGGACCCTAATCAATTTGTATGACCGGCTCCCAAAAAAAAATGTGCCTCCCAGATCACAAACATCATCGACCAAACCCTAAAGCTCAGCTAGAAACTATGCTCAAATCGAAGCAGACAAGTTCGAATCATCGAAGCAATCGAGTCAAGAAGGAAAAGAGACAGAAGGGGGGAGGTAGATCTACCGTGGTGCCTTACCAGAGCAGGGGAGTGGTTGCCAGACGTGACCACCGGCGGCCGGAATACCGGCGAGGAAGGGAGAGGCGGCGGTGCGCTAGAGAGCGAGAGGAGTGAGAGCGGCGGCTGGGGAGTGAACAATACCGGGGGAAACCCTAGCCAGGCGGTGAGTGTTGGTTTATATACGCTGGCCAAGGGGGAGAAGCTGGGCCCACGGCCGCGGGCGCGAGTGGAGCTGGTGCGGGCCTGGCTAACCTCGAACGACCGATTTGGTCGTTCACCCCTGGCCTCGCTACGACGGTACGGTTGGCCCAACTTAGCCAGGCCAGGAGGGCTGGCTAGGGAACCAAACGCCACGTTTTGGGCCCCCGTGCGGCTGTTCTCCCGGCGCATCAACCAAACACATCCAATATGTTGTTCAGCCGCTCGCGGTGGCTTTGCGCCGCAATTGGGTGCTGTGCCGCTGTGGCCGCATACCTCACGCTTGTGGTGACCATGTATGTCGTGGCTGCATGTCAGGCGATAGACCGATGAAGCTTTTTTTTTTCCCGCAGGCAGTAGCTGAGCCGCACCCGCGTTGAAAGGAACAGGCCCAAGCCCGATAATTATTTGGATGGCCCGATCAAGCTTTGTGGAGCCTGGTACTTAGTTGGATATATAGCCCAATAAGAAGCCAAAAGCCTCTCTTGTAGACACGTGGCCAAATGAGGTATCAGATTTCATGGTGAAAGATTCATTTTTTTTTAAAAGATAGATTAGGTATATAGAAACTAGCAGGACCTTTGGAAGAGAAATATTGAAGAGACTAAATATTACTAGTATAAAATAGGATGAAATATAGGAGTACTTTTGGAGTACATTGAACTTTTTTTAACAAATACTTTCTTCTATTCTAAATATATAAAGTTGCCTTAATTTTTTATTATACATTGAACTTATTATCTATTTAGACTTTATATTTGGATATATTAAAATGAATGTATTTAAAAAGTAAAAACGAATAATAATAATCGAGAATGGAGAGTGTACTCCAGAATCGGAAAGAACAAACAACGGAAAGTGCAATTGACACATTCGAACCAAGCCCGTCGTATAACTGGTCCCCAAAAGCCACGTTTATCATTTCAATCAAAGTGGGCCTTACTTGCTCCTCAATGGAACTGACACAGCCCGGCCCAGTCAAGCCCATCCCAACGCCACACCTACTCTGCTCCGGCAGGACGCCGGAGGATGGACGCCGCAGAGCCAGCAAGGGGGCGAGGGTGCGGCGGCGTGGAAGGTGAGGAGGACGACCACCCGGAGATGACGACAGCGGCGGGAGGCGATGGGAACGCGCTGGCGCAGTTGAGGTACGCTCTTTTCACTCGGGACTATCTCACAAGACCTATCCCGTCCGTTCCACAGTGCTCTCTGCTGCGTTTACTGGAACTAGACTATAATAGGAATCATTTGGCTCGCGTTGGTAAAGGATTACAGAAGTATTCTCTATATGTACTCCAGACCTTCAAAAAAATCTCTATAGTCCAGCTGTGATATGTGTTCATGTGGGGATCAGATCCTGCATTTGGTTTGCTGTCAATCTCTGAATTATATTTGTAGTTGTCATCCTCCATTTGATTCGATGTCAATCTCTGTGAATTATAGTTGTAGTCGTCTTTTCAGAGGTAGCGCTAAAGTAGTCAAGTGGATGACGTAAAAGTGAAACTCTTGTAGAGACTGGAATAGTTCCTTTTTTTTTTTTTTTTTTTTTGGTTGTAAAACTACAATTACGAGATAGATAGAACTTAATTTTCTTGTTGGTCCCCAGCGATTAACCTCGTCTGCAGTGAACCAAATTTCGCAGCAGCAAGCAATCAGGTCTTACAAAAATAGAAACGCGGACTGACACATTGCAAGAAATTATTTGGAAGGAGTCATATATTTGCTTCGTCCGTCCCCCCGACTTCTCTCCTTATACACCAATATATTTGGCTCATTATTTGACTCATGTTCTTGGCTCGTTAGTTCAAGGGATTAAGGGATCACTGCAGGAGGCTCCATGTTTGAGTTAATTTAGGATGGAATGGATCTTCTACTATAAATGTAGTCATATTGGAGCAATCCTCCATTTGGTTTGAGATGTCGGCCTCTGAATTATGGTTGCATTTGTAGTCTACTATATTTTGTAGTCTACTATATTATACAGATACATATAGTTTCCCCTTTTTTTGTCCCGAATAATTAATCCCTGCTCTGCAATATATTTCTTTATAAAGGCTGATATATTTGTTTCATCCACTAGCATGTACCAACCACACTGCAGCTTACATTTCTAGAAGATGTAGACTTTTCTGACTTCTAAACACCCTAGTACCACAGTCTGATTAAAAATCGTCAAGTTGTTGCATGTCACTTTCTCACTGATTGTTGACAGTTACACCACCAACTTCCATGTGATTTCTGATCCACACATAATTAAGTGGCAGGATATGGCACACAACTTCAGGCAGGACGATGCTCTTGAGACGTCTAATAAGTGCCAGATCACTGATGCATCTTTGCTGTGTTGCTGTAAAAAGCTGAAGGATGCCGCACTGGAATGCGGACAGACTTCACAAATGCAAGCAGAGAATCCTTGGAATATGAGGCGAGGTGAGGAATTGCATGGCAGCCAGGAATTGCATGGCAGCCAGCTGTCAGAGATTTTCCATTGCAGTGACTCCTTTGTCCCCACGCCTCGCTGCCAAATCGCTACTGAAGACTCGACTAGCAGTCCTCTTTTCTCATGGCTAGCAGTTCCCATGTTGGATGGTCAAGGAAGATAGTAATACACCAGTAAGGTGCTAGCAAGTATGATATCTTCTCTGATACGCACATGTTTCATTTCCACCACTAACTAATTGCTTCTCCTTATAGTGCTACTCTGTCCACGTCCTGAGTTCCTGTACAGAACAGGTGAACTTTGAACTCCTGAGAGGAGTCTTCATAAGCAATCCTCAGGGCCGACATGATGGCTTCAACCTTTCTATGTATCAATGCTGCATTGATCAAAGGCCTTCATGTCACTATTCTGACGATCTTGTTTGAATAATGATACATTGATGGTCTTCACGTGACTTCACTCCCAACCTGCACACAGGAAAAGGACGAAACCCACACCATACAAAAAAGTTGTAGGTTTGAAAACCATAGGCACTTCAATGTAAGACGTGTTGTCCTTTTATTATTAAAAGTTAATATCATATTGCTAACAACTACATCAGATGGTGTTTTAGCAACTCCACACATGGTCTCTTTTTCCACCGAAGCTATTTTTTCACATCTCTTGTTTCTAAAGCTACAGGTACATGATACCAACCAGAGGTTTTGAAACTTTTCTTTTAGATCATGCCCTAAGCGCGTATTTCATTAAGCAGAAAGAAGTTTGTTAATGCATAAAATTAGCGGTCGGCAACCCGTGGTTACCGAAGCCCTACCAACACCAACTGTGATTACATTAAAAAAATGATTTGTCGACAGGAAGACACATCAGACCCAGACAAGTCAAGGTCCATGGCTGATAGGTCGAAGCCCCCATTCAAAACGATCTGCAAAGCAAGCTGCTTCTTCTCCGACATGTTATGGAAGGTGGCCTTGAACTTGCTTTCGACCTTTGAGTCGACAGCATCCTCCTTGACGTCAATGCCAAGCTTCTTCAACAACATGTTCTGGGCTTGCCAAGTGGTGGTCGCCGCTCGCGGCCTGGCGGCGATGCGGCCACTACGCCGTAACGGGTAGAGGGAGACAGGTGTCCTAGGGCGGTGTAGCCTTGGCTTTTTGATGAGCGGAGTCCGCAATGGCAGCAAACTAAGGCCTCCAACTCATCTCGGAGAGAAGCGCGTAAATGGTCCTTCACCCTCGGGCTCCTCGGCCGGATAGCCCTCGCCTAGGAGGCCACTAGAGAGGTCGACCTAGACCGAGGGTGGCTTGAGGGGCCCACCCGAGCCACCCACGTTGGTGCCAGGAACACCGTCCCGCAATGGGGTGCAAGAGGGCCTCCGCCGGCCCTCACAACCCCTGGCCACAACCAAAGACACGTCGAACTTCAAAGAAAGGTGCGTCCGGAGCCCATCACTACTGGAAACTGCTTCTTTGCCGCCTGCTGACGGCAGTCGGCAAAGGCCGGAATGCAGTCGGCAAAGGGCTTTGCCGACTACATTCCACGTGGCAGGCGGCAAAGGGAAGGCGGCAAAGGCTAGGGCGGCAAAGACCGCCTTTGCCGACCGCCGGTGGCGGCCAGGCGGGTAGCCTTTGCCGTTCGCCAACCCGGGCAGCCGCAAAGAGTTTTCGAAAAATAAAAAAAGGATGGACCCGCCAAGCCCATCCGGCCCCGCGAGCCCATCCAAGCCCCGCGAGCCCATCGGCTCCGCCGTCCCGCCGCCGGAGCCGGCCGCCGCGCCGCCGAGCTCGTCGTTGTCCCGAGTGCCGCGCGCCCGCCATGGACGGGAACGACGCCGCTCGAGGGGAGAAGAGCGGGAGGCGCCGGCCCGGCTCCGCCCCGGCTCCGGCCACCGCGCTCCGGAGAAGGAGGCGCGGGCGGCGAGGCCGCCCGCTCGTCGGTGGAAGAGCCGCCCGCCTGGGCCGAGAGGAGACGAGCCGCCGCGGAGCTCCGTCGAGCCGCCGCTGGGGATCCGCCCTAGCCCCCCCGGGAGGGGGAGGGAGCGGGCGTCGTGGAGGCGAGCATCTCGCCGGCACCGCTTCGCCTCCCTGATCCGCCTCGCCGGGCCGTCGCACTCCGCTCCCCGCGCCCAGCCGTCGCCACCGTGGAGAAGAAGGGCCGCCGTCGCCACCGGGGAGGAGGAGGGCCCGCGGCCCCTCCACCATGGCCGACCGCCGGGGGCGCGCGCGCCGCCAGGGACGCGCGCCACCGCCGCCGCCCGCGACGGCCGAGGGGAAGGACAGTGGGGGCGTGAGGGAGCGAGCGGGAGGGGCAGGTGGGCGGCGCGTTTTCAGGCCCGAGCGGCGCTACCGGCGCGACATGCCGGCCGATGGCGCGTGCGGCCCCAAGGCGGCGCCGCGCTAGTGGCACTGGGACGGACGGCGCCGGCGCTAGGGCAGGGACGGTGGAGCCGAGAAGATCACGTGCGCGGGGCCGGCGGAGCGAGGCCGGTGCCGCGCCGTGGAGTGCGTGAGGCCGGGAGAGGGAATGGTGGGCGCCGTTTGCTTTGGGGCTGTGCATGGCGGCGGCGGTGTGGGAGAGAGGGAGAGGCCGGTTAGGGTTAGGTGTGGAGGCCGGTTATTTATATCGTGGGGTGGTGGCTTTGTTGGGCCTTATTGGGCCGGATTCTTTGGTTGGCGCCCACGAAGGGCAGTCGGCAAATTCTTTTTTTTTATTTTTTTTATTTTCTATTTTAAATCTTTCAAATTCAAAAGCATGACAAGATGAAGTCTTTTGAAATTCAAACTTTTTCTATTGTCCAAGTATATTGTTTACAAGCACATATTCAAATTTGAGACTTTTTATGACATTTTGCTATATTTAGCTCATTTAATTCATTTACTTGAATTTTTTGGATAATCCAAAATTGAACTACTGGTGTATAAAATAATGGAATATAGCCACTCAAAAAATTATATTCATGTTGGAGAGTGTATATGAAGGCCAATTATATTCACTCACCCAAAGTTTTGAAAGAGTTATTCACGAAACATGACTATTTAGTTGTAGAATAAATGTTATTTAATTATATAAAAATGCAAAAACGAAGTCCGAAAATCACGAAACTTGGCGGAGGTGTCATCCCATGGCATGTGGAGGCTGTGATAAAAAATTGAGAATGTTTCGAGCAAGTTACGACGACGGATGGCTAAAACCCGGCACATCTCCACATGTAACCACAATTGATCGCATGAGGAGATGTATGAGTTTTAGCCATCCGTGGTCACAACTTGTTCTAAACATTCTCAATTTTTATCATAGCCTCCACATGCCATGGGATGACACGTCACCAAATTTCGTGATTTTCAGACTTCGTTTGCATTTTTATATAATTAAATAACACTTCTTCCGCAATTGGAGAACCATGTTTCGTGAAGTAGGAGTTAAAATTTTTAGGTGAGTTTCCGGATAGGGTCTCAAAATACATTACCTAACATGAATATAATTTTTGAATGGCTAGGTTTCATTATTTCGTGCACCTACAGTTCAATTTTTACTTTTTCGAGAAAATGCAAGTAAACAAAATAAATTCAAGAAATATAGCAAAAAGTTATGAAAATGTTTCAAATTTTAAAATATGATTCAATACAATCTAGAATGATCTTGAAAAATTTGAAACCAAAATTCAAAAAGAAAAAAATCTTTGCCGCCGCTTGTCTAGTCGGCAGAATGGCGCATCCTTTGCCGACGCGAGATTTGCCGCCGCTGGCACCAGGGGCAGCCGGGTAAAGGATGATGGCTGACTTTTGCCGACCGGACTGCCAGCCTGCCGCCAAGCGTCGGCAAAGGATGCCTTTGCCGATCGCCACCTTGGCAGGCCAAGAACGCTGGCAGTCGGCAAAGAGCCGTTTTCCTGCAGAGCATCCAGCATTGGCAGCACCTTCAAGCGCGACAAGGACAAAGGCAGAGGCCTCACTAGCCGAGGACGTCCCTCCGAATGACGAAGGTCTCCATCCTGGGATGGCTGTCAACATCAGCCATAGGTGGAGAGACCGGCGGCTGCTGCGGCGATGAAGACAACGCGGTCTGCCGCTGCACATGACGAGGAAAGGACTCGCGGCGTCTGGTCAGAAGCACCCCGGCTGAGGCCTCACGCCACTGATGCCACTCACTCCTGGTCACTCGCGCATGCCCCGGCCCGATGACCAACATCCCGGCAACGGAGGCAGCACGACGAGGAGCGACACCAAGCGGCGGTGTGGTCACACGCGAGGCAGTTGAAGCAGCGACCCACCAACTCCAGCGGGACTGGACGACGGCGCTTGGGTGCCGCTTTGCCTGGCTCATGTCGGTGGCGACGACTCACGACCATCTAGAACCCATCAGCATCGACGATGGGTGTATGGTGAGATTGCTGGTGCACGCCGTGCGGGCCATGACGCCGGTGCACAGGGCGCCTCGCTGCCTGCTGCGAACCGAGGCAAAGCAGCACGGGCACCTGCGCTGGCTACGGTGGTGGATCCCCACGGCCAGCAAGCGCGTTGTGCCTGCGCTGCCGTCGCTGCCGCTGACGCCGCCTCCCCCACGCGGCGTGCTGCGTCGCAGTCACATCCCCGGGCAATGGTGGCGACGTGGCCCGGAGAGCCTTGAGGGCAACGTCGAGGTACGACAGACGCGTGGCACGGGGAGAAACTACAATATCCAAACTTAACCCGTTCAACTTTTGACCATCTGATTCACGCTGACAGGTTCCAAACCATGAAGGAAGACTAGGGCAGACATGGCACATCATAGAGTATTTTATAGGTGATTCTGTAATGTAAACAAACGGGCCAAAAAATTCCTGGAAAGCCCTATAAATAGCACCCCCCCCCCCCTCCCCCACACCCACCCACCCAAAGCTCTTTGTAACTAAACACTTAAGGTCCACAATATTATCTTATTGTTTCATCCATATTTTGTCCGTTGATGTTTCCCAGCTCTTGATCCCTCGGGCCCCTCAAGTGATTCAAGCGAGCATCCAAACTCAACAATTCTCGAGTTAGTACTCTGCTACATTGAAGATTATTTCTTGCATAACCATCGCTATTTGACCAGTCTACATGTCTTTGATGAAACAGCCCTCCTTATCAATGACCTGCCTACATTTTTCTATGCTCATATATGTTCTAATCTTATATTGCCCCACGGTTCAATTAGCATCGACAATATTGCTCTCTGTACCCAGCATAGCTGTCTTGCTGTCCTTACTTCCAATGCAATTTTGTCGAGGGTACACGTACATTCTTATGACCTGCCTACTTTTATTTATTGATTTTCCTTACCAGGGAAGCAACGCTATAGATTCCTAAATCCTGATGGCTGAGACGGTCAGTTCTGCAGTTATCCAAGAGTCATTTAGCCAAATACTATCTGGCCTACTTAAAAATATGATGACAAAAAGGAAATAAATCGAATCAGAAACATAGAGAGGCTGGAGATGGCACATATCAGGCTAGAAGCTGCTCTTGAGACTTCTAATAAGTGGCAGATCACTGATACATCCATGTTGCGTTGGCAAAAGAAGTTGAAGCATGCTGCACAAGAGTGTGATGAGAAACTGCACATATGTAAGCAGAGAATCCTCAAAGAAGAACGTATGGAACTGGAGGTAAGGAATTCCACCATTCCTAAACGGATTGGACATGCTACCAAGTCATTTGTTTTCTCCATCTTAAACCACAACAATGATGAGTTGAACCCATCTGTTGTTAAACGGTTTGAGTGGTATGCAAATGGTGCAAGTGAGTTCCGGAGATTCATAGAACTTGGTGGCACACCACTTAGTCACGTCATGCCCTTTGGCTCTCTTGTCAATAATCTTTTTGCAGGCAAGGAACTTCACCATAAAATTGATCGTGGAAGGCAACAGCCTTTGTGTCAACTAAGGTTGATGCCCTTTAGTACTGCAGAGCAAGGTACAGAGGTTGTCTTAATATTTATTAAGAAAGATGGTACAGCAGAGGGTGATATCTTCTTTAGTATGATATTACAGCTTTCAGAGAGTACAGACATAGTTGGTATTGCAGTTAGGAGTTTGCAGTTGTTTGCCCCTCATGTCAAATTTGCAGTTGAAAATATTACCAACGAACTTTCTCAACTGCCTATTCAAGACTTCTCATGGACGCCATTTGCTTATTCATACCACAGAGAACATTTGTACAATCTTCAGAACATTGTATCTCAGTGGTTTCGCCCGAAACCATTATGTTGCAAGCAGCAGCAGCAGCATGAGGTTCCACATTATAGCAACCTAAACATGGCTGGATTATCAGATGTTTCACTAGAACCAGTAATTGAATTTAATTTGCAGTGGCAAGTCTCACATTCAGTTTACAGAAAACGAAAGACCTCACTGTCTGAAGGCACAACGTCTCTCCAAAATTCTCCATATTTGAAAGTTGGAATAGCTTTTGCACCCCATGGCTCTTCTGAAGTCATGCTACCAGTGAATAAAAGTTCAGAAACAGTAGAGGTAGTTGCTGGTCAGCAGCATGTACTACATACCAACATCTCCTTAGAGCATCTGGAAGAGATTATGCTAGCAAAGGCCATAGACTACTTCTGCCACAATGGTGAAGCATCCATATACCAAATGATTTGGAGGTCTAAACATGGGGCTGCACGGATGCATGTCGAGAAGCCAAGCAAAAACACACAGAGAACAAGCATGAGAGCACAGAGAACTTTTAGGGGGCTCAAAAGTACAAAGATGCTTCAAGGACAGGATGGGAAGATTGGAAACTTTCTAAATGTGCACACTCATTTCCTCGACTTATGGGGTGCCCATATGCCCATCCGGCTGCAAAGTTCTCTCATGGAATGGATGCAGAAAGAAAAGGAAGCTCAGTTAGCAGAAAGGAAAGCAAACCTGTGAAAAACATGTAAGCATATATATCCTCGAGGTAGAGTCCTGGTGTTAAATGCTCCAGATATAAAGGCAAGAGGAGCGAAGCTATGAGTAACATAAAGAACTTAATTTTACATTCTAATAGTCTTTATTGTTTATGTCTTTGTAAGGAACTGGTGAATTATGTATGTGATATTGTTTGTATCCCATCAGCTGAGTATTCTAGGAATTACCCAATTACATTGGAATCTAATGAAGTGGATTTAGTAGAAGGAGAAAATAGTTAACTCTGTGCTCTGCATCTGTCTTTCTTTATTGCAAGTCCTGTCTTTCCTTCCCTTCTATTTTTGTTGTCATTTGGCTTCCTTTTTCTTTCTTGGTTGTGCACGCTGACAACTGTTATGCATTGAGGCTCCCTTACCCTTGTAACATAATATGTATACTGTACTTCATAAATAATTTTTCTGAAACTATGATATTACAAAAAATAATGTGTTTTTTTCTAATTTTAGAAAATCCATGCTAGCCTAGTGTTTTTTGACTAAGCTGCAATTTTTCACACTCATGGAAAAAATCACTGTATATATATGTTGGGTGCCTTATATATGTATACATATATTTGAAGAAAAAAATAGTCACTGTATACGTAGGCTACCATATGCAGAATAATATACCAGTTCGTATATATAGTCCCCAACATTCAATCCTTCATCTGCAATTTGTTGAATCAGATGTAGTGTAGTCCATTTTCCAAAAACCAATCTGTTTAGCCAAATTACACTGTATCAAGCATCTGGGTAAGCATTATACCTAAGGATGAAAAACGGTCGAAAATGGTCGAAAAACTCCTCTATTGTTTTCTACATTTATATTTAAATACGAACGCGAAAACGAAAACAGTATAGTCGGAAACGAAAACGAAAACGAACTTACGGTATTTCAAAAACGAACCAATTCGAGCGGAATTATGTCAAAAACGGTCGGCGTACAAAAATTCAGTATGAAATACCAACCCACTTTAAAGATGTGCATGACGAAACTAACGAGTTCATGATTTAGTTCAAGTGCACATAATAGAATAAGGGTGCATGACGTAGTCGCCGACACACAAATACAAGTCTAGAACAAGGAATTAATAGGACATGAACATCTACAGTTCATCGGCATCATCCATGATGTCAGGATCACTTTCCATGTCATTTGCTTCCTCATGGCTCCGCAATACAGGGTGGAGGACGAAGTCACGGACTCACGACCGTGCGGCGCCGCAATACGGGAGTGGAGGGAAGGGGATACGGGAGTAGAGGTGGGATACGGAAGTGGTGGTGTCTAGGGTTGTCAAGTTGGGCGGGCTGTACAGTAGGTTACTAGGCTCTACCGAATTTCTACCGAATTTCGAATACGGTTACATACCATGTAGAAAAGTAGAAATCGGTCGAAATAAGCCCATTTCGAATTCCGGTCCGTTTTTGAATTGTCTGTCCGAATTTCGTACCGTTTTTCGCATTTTTTGAAAAAAGTGAAAATGGTCGGATCAAATGTAGAAAATGATGCGATTCGGTCGGGAATTTTCATTTTCGTTTTCAAGCTTAATTATACCATTGTGGAGACCAATTTTTCAACACCCCTCACTGTCATAAATTAATCTCTGCACTGCAGTTTGATTTAACATTCCTTGTGAGTGACCTTTTCTCCAAGCCATGGTTTTTCACACGTTTGGTTTCTGAAACAACAGTTTCTGGCTATCATTGTATTTTGGAACTATGACACCCAAATAGGACCCACTACCCCAGATTCAGCTATCTATGCCGCCAACATCCGTGCCCAATCTTATGGAGCCGCAAAGTGATAACCTTCAGTGCCATTCTAAACTTGAGAATCAGACAAATGATTGAGCCAGCTGAATTACCGGGCACCTGAATGTCTATATCAGTGCAGTTGGTGTTACCAACCGCGGTGATCGTATCGTGCCGGTTGGTTACACAAATCGGCAGTGATCTTCCATTTCTAGTGCCTGATTGTCTCACTACCCGGCATGCCATGGCTATCAGTGTCGGGTTGTGTCACCAACCGGCACTTAACAATGGTACTATAAATACTTTTGTCCCTGCTCTGTCCAAAACAGAGCACATAGCCAGGGAGGGCTCGCGATTTGCTCTAGTTCTCCATTGGTGCGGCCGCTCTTCCCCGTGAAACTCCTGGATTTTGAGCAATGTGCATGATATTCTTGCTCTAAGGTTAGTATCTAACAACATTGCATCAACTCCATTGATTTTTATGCTTAATTACCATGGCTAGATTGCTCAATGGTGATTATGGAATGTTTTATGGAATGTTTCTGCAATTGTGGCCAGGGAGGGCTCGGGATTTGATTAGTTCTCCATTGTTGTCGCTCTTCCTCGTGAAACTCATGGATTTTGAGCAATGGTTATGATATTCTTGCTCTAAGGTTAGTACTTAGTATCTAACAACATTGCATCAACTCCATTGATTTTTTTTGCTTAATTACCATGGCTAGATTGCTTAATGGTGATTATGGAATGTTTCTGCAATTGTGGCCGGGAGGGCTCGCGATTTCCTCTAGTCCTCTAATGTTGCTAGCCCCTGAAACTCTTAGATTTTGAGCAATGGCATGATCCTCTTGCTGTAATTAAGGTAGATAGAAACTAACAATGCATGAACTCCTTTGATTTTATTGCTTAATTACCATTGCTATGATAGCTACATTAATTGATATGGTGATTATGGATTGTCTAATCTCCATTGTAGGCAAGCGCAAAGACAACCACTCTTCGGTTTGATTTTGAGGAAGACATCTAAACAAAGCCACGTGAAACGATTTTCCTAAAGGTTGGTTTGTATGGACAAATAGGTTCTCTTACACTCTTGATTGATGGCCAAAACAATGTATGGATTTTGGGGTCTTGATTGATGACAAAAAACATTGTGCGGAGCTACATTGATTTTCATGATTATATATACAATGTTAGGTGTTCTATAACTAGTGTCACCAATTTTCGTGGCATGTAGTCACATATATAATTGTGCTCTTGGAAAATGGGAGAGCTTGATACGGTTCTATGCGAGAACTAGTTTGTCTCGAGCTACATTGATTTTGATGATTATATGTACAATGTTAGGTGTTCTATAACTAGTGTCACCAATTTTCATGGCATGTAGTCACATATATAATTGTGCTCTTGGAAAATGGGAGAGCTTGATACGGTTACGTTGCAGAACTAGTTTGTATGTGGATGGATGTCTCGAATATTATTTTTGAACAGCATGGATCGAGTGTGGATGTACGATGTGCCTAGTCGGACGACCGGTACATGGATGGCATCCGCAACTTTCTCAAAGTGGCCCAAGCCAATGCCGTGGATGGAAGGGCAATATTCTGCCCATGCGCGGATTGCAAGAATCACACGGCATGGAAATTTGTTAAGGAAATACGGTCACATTTGATTCACAGAGGTTTCATGCCTAAATATACAATTTGGACAGAGCATGGCGAGGTTGATCACAATGCGCCGCGTAAAAACATTGATGATATGCCCATGCTTGACGTAGCCCCACAAGAGGTTTGTTAGGAACGAGCAACCGTCAATGACGTGTTCTCGAATACGTTAGCGATGACACAATTCATGACGATGTGCTTTCTCGGATGCTAGAAGATGCAGAGATCACGGATTCCTCGGTGAAAAAAAAAGAAGAAGAAGCTAGACATAATGAGAAAAGATGCCAAAACACGGTTGCATGAACATTGTTAGCGAGCAAACTAGAAGCGAACATCGTGTTATTAGAGAACAAATCCTCTAACGGGGTGAGCCGATCAAGGCTTCGATGACTTGCTAAATATAATAAGAAAAATTCCTCCCGGGAGAAAACGAGTTGCCGGAGACTACATACCAGGCCAAGAAAATGGTCTACCCAATCGGTCTAGAGGTTGAAAAATCCACGCATGTTACAACGATTGCATACTATACCGTGGAGCGAAATACGAAGAGATGGACAAGTGCCCCGTGTGCCAAACTCCACGGTACAAGGATGGGCCATCAACCGGGGAGCAAGACCAGAGGAGGACCCGAGAAGGTTGTTTGGTATTTCCCTATAGCTCCATGGATACGTAGGTTGTTTGCATGTGAAAAGTCGCAAGTTGTTGCTGGTGGCATGGCGACGAGCGCAAGAACGATGGGTATCGAGGCACCCCGCCGATGGAAAGGACTCGGAGGACGGTTAGTACTATGTGCTACGACAAAGTCGGTGGAGATGTAAGGCTCTGGTTAGGTTTGAGTACGTATGGGATGAATCCTTTTGACCAGATTAGTAGCAAACATAGCACCCGGCCGGTGACGCTCGTTATTTACAACCTACCTTCATGGATGTGTATGAAGCGATCGTACATCCAAATGCCATTGCTGATCCAAGGCGAGGCGCACTGAAGGAATGACATCGATACGTTCACTGCAACCGGTGGTCGATGAACTAGTAACGCTCGTTTGATAAAGGTGTGGTGGATGTCTTGGACGAGTACAAAAAGGAACACGTACCGATCAGGGTAGTACTTCTTGTTACAATCACCGACCTACCAGGGTGAGGTAACTTGTCAGGAGAGAAGACAAAGGGGTACACTGGGTGTGTCGAGTGCTTGGACGAGACAGATGCCGTATTTTTGCCGAATAATTGTAAGATGGTTTACATGGGAACCTGTAGATTCCTACGTAGGAATCACCCTTACCATAGGAACAAGAAGGATTTCAATGGGCAAGCTGACCACCGTCCGCCGCCAAAGTATCAAAATGGGAAACAGATTCTTAAAGAAGTAAGCACTCTCAGATATGTCCTTGGGAAGGGGGCCGGGGCAGTAGCAGTGCCTGAATCTAGTCTATGGAAGAAAAAATATGTTTTTTGGAAACTGCCTTATTGGCAGCATCTGAGTGTGCACCACTCTCTTGATCCCATGCACATTACTAAAAATGTGTGCTTCCACACACTGATCTGAACATAGGGGGTACAGAGAAGGATTCACTAGCTACACGGCAAGACATGCAATACTTAGGACTCAAGAAGGAGCTGCATCCCATCAAGCAACCTGGTGGCCAGTATAAACTTCCTGTTGCGTCATGGACATTGAAGAAGAAAGAAAGAGATATGATCCTAGCCTTCTTCGATGAACTCAAGGTCTCGACGGCTACTCAAGGGAACCCACGCAGGCTAGTTAACGTTAGTGAACAAAAGTTTAACTACAAAAGCTGTATGAAGGCCCATGATCGGCCATGTCATTATGACCCAGCTCGTCCCGGGCCGCTTTCGTGGCGTTCTACCCAACAAGGTTCGGGACCCAATCATAAAGCTATGCTCGTTCTTCAATGCAATCTTAAAAAGGTCATTGATGTGTCCACACCGGACAAGCCGCAGAGGAGATTGTCGATACTCTCTCTGTAGGCTTGAGATGCATTTCCCACCGAACTAATTTGATCTCAAAGTGCATCTGCTCATTCATCTTGTTGATCAGATTAGAGTGCTTGGCCCAATGTACTGCATCGATGTTCCCTTTTGAAAGGTTGATAAAAGTTTTCGGAGGTATGTTCGAAACAAATTCAGACCGGAAGGGGGCATGGCGAGAAGGATGGTCAATGGAGGAGGCCATTGAGTTCGCTCATATTATATGGACATCAATAGGGCCGCAGTTCCACAGTCTCATCATGAAGGAAGACTATCGTGAAAGGAACGATTGGTGACAGATCCTGCAGAGTAAGGGATCGCATTTCTTTCCGACACGCACAATTCGGGGCATTCTACAACAATTCGAAGATGTGATGCCGTACATTGAGGAGCACAAGGAAGAGCTGCAACATTCTTATCAAAGTCGCCGGCTTGGCGTGAGAGAAGAAACATAAGGAGGAATTTGTCGACGGTTGTGATGCCGAGCGTCTTCAAACAAGGTTCCCATCGGGTTCGCCAGGAAATCTTAGCTAGAGGACCTTCGACTCGTTGCGTCGGTTCCAAGGGTATGAAATCAATGGATTTACATTTTACACTAAAAGCAAGATGGAAAGAGCACATACCAAAATAGTGGTGTTCGTTTCGATGCCCACGACGGACAAGGAAACGTGCGGTGTGACGTACTATGGTTTCATAGAGGAGATATGGGAGTTTGACTACGGTCGATCGAAGCTTGCTCTTTTTGCTGCAAGTGGGTCCGGGATTTAGCATAACCAATGAGATTGAAGGTACACTCTCGTTGATCTCACAAAGACCGTGTCTACAGATGACCCCTTCGTCCTTGCAAAAGATGTTATATGTGTCTTCTATGCAAGGGACAACAAGACGAAAGGAAGGTTACGGGTAGTCTTAGAAGGAAAAAGAAAGATTGTCGGTATTGATGGAGTGACCGACGAAGAAGACTACAGGGGATATCAAGAAATGCCTTCGGTCGGGGGAAACATAACCCTATCTATCCTAGAAGAGGGCAAAGAACCTCGCTTACATATGAACGAATCATGATGAGGCCATAATAGTTCATCCGAGAAAAAGTACCAAAATAGTCGAAGGTGGAAGAATCACCTACATATATTGCTGTTGACTATATGTTATCATTATTTGCATGTACCAGCTTATTTGCACTACATCTATCTATTATTTACAACATTGAGTACCCTTTTATTTTAAAGTTGATCATTTTATATAATTAAAATAAATCGAATAAAAAAATTGGGAGGCCAAGAATCGAACCTAGGTCTCAGGTAGTACCTTTAACGGCTGCCATAGTAGTGGGACTTCGACATTATTACATAGCAACATTACTTAATCAAAACTGACTTCTCAGGAATATCAGTGCCGGTTAATAAGAGCCTGGCACTGATAGGGTACATCAGTACCGGTTGACAATAGAACCCGTCATCTTCTCGAAAATGTCAGTGCCGGTTGATAAGGAGCCAGCACTGATAAGGTACATCTGTGCTGGTTGATAAGGACCTGGCACTGATAGCTTACGTCGATCCGGTTCGTAGTACAAACCTGCACCGATATAGATACTTCTTGAAATTTTTAAAATTTTTTGAAGTGTCGAAACCTTGTCAAATTTTTTGAAGTGTCGAAACCTTGTCAAACCTTGTCGAAACCTTGTGGCACTGTTATGTTCAAATTTTTTGAAATTTTAAATTTGAAGTGTCGAAACCTTGTCAAATGAAAAGTTGACCTATGTGTAACAAAGGTACATCTTGATGAGCTTGACATTCTTTGTAGAGTAAATTGCATGTGCCACATAACAACTTGGCTACTAGGTGTGAATTAGTCCAACAACTTATAAAATGCTCAATTTACTACAACAACTTTGCATGTGGGATTAAATTGATCCAACAAATTATAAAATGCCTTCCGATTTAGTGCAACAACTTGGCAAATTGGTGCATCTGTGGTCCAAATGTTGCAAATACAATGTATTTGACTTGTATTGTGCCATTTTAGGATCCTTCTCCTAATACCATGACCAAAAATAAAATTCAGTTTATGCCATCTTTTTCAGATTGATTTTGAAATAATTCCTAGTATTTTCTCACATTTACTTTTTATTTTTTCATATTGATCATTGCACATTTATTTTAAAAATTAATAAGAACTAAAATAGTTTGAAACAAAAAATAACTTTTGAGGGAATGTTCTACTCATAACAAAATATTAACATAATGTAAATATGCCCTAATGAATTAGTTAATGTCTTTAACTTATTATTGAAAGGTAAAATACTAGCTAAAATTTCAATATAAAGAAAAATTATTTGAATAAAAGATATAAACATGTGTAAATCCAGGCTTCTCATATTTCATAGACATTGTTTGTTATCTCTCATTATTGATTGAATATGTTTTTTTCTGAATTTTGAAATAAATATTCTTGTCTTGGACAACTATATCACCATTGCCATTGCGAATATCATTTCGCACATAATGCATGACAACATGCCTTGTGCAGGCACTGCCCGGTTCCAAGATAGCGTCGGTAGTGATGTAATTATCACCGCTGGTCTCATCTAGAGCTGGCGATGATACGTGTTTACACCGCCGGTTTATTCTAAAACCCAAAGCGATCGGGACATCTTGTTTTAACGACCTGCACCATGCGTGGTCTATATAAGCCAAAGTGCGCGGAGTTAAAATTTTCGTAGTCTTTGTTCGTGCTCACTCTCTTCGAACGCTCCACCCACGACGGCGTCCGCCGCCTCCACCGCCGCGTCGTCGTCCGTCGCTTCCGCGCTCCTTCTTCATCCACGCGCCCATACCTCGCCACAGCAAAGGCACCCACCCACACCGTCCCGCGCAGCTGTTCTCAATGCCGGTCCTCACGCCGCGCCACGCTCTGGACGCCGTTCCGCGATCTCTTGTTCTTGGCGGCTACCGCCACTCTCGCAGAGCCCTCAGCTAGGAGCTGTACGGGTCACTCACTTGATCCGGCTAAGCTCACGCCGGCGAAGTCACACACGTGAGCTTAGGAGCGCAGGCCGGGGGGACACCACTCTTCACGGTGGCGCCACCCCTGGAACGCCCAAAGGTGTTCAACGTTTGCGATGTGGAGCGCACAACGGCACATCGTGTTTTGTGTGTAGCGCGGCCTCTCCGTCGCGGGTGGCGGCTTGTACCTAGAGTCTGACGCCGGCTACCTCTTCATCCTTGTCAACACCAACCACGGTGTAGTGACGCCGTATTGACGAGTAGATAACCCAAATTTTTAA